>JANBVO010000016.1:0-432752 GCA_030052745.1 Pleurostoma richardsiae
GGTCGTGTACTGCGGAGTCAACCTAAACGGTCTGTCCACTTTGATGACCTACCACCTCGCGCAATAACGGTCGATATGCCTCCTAAAGGCAGGTCCAGGTCCGCCGGGAAAGAGGCTGCAAGAGCCAAGTCTACCGGGAAGGCGGCTGCAAAGGCCAAATCCAATGAAAAGGGGCCAAGGCGAGCCACCACCTCCAACAAACGCGCTGTTCAAGGGGAGGAAAGTGGATCGCAGAAAGCAAGGAAAACGTCAACTGGAAGGGCTTCTTCTCGATCCCGTAGCCTATCACGTCGGATACCGATATACAGTAGCCCAGAAGGGACCCCGGCTGTGGAAGAGGCCCCGGTTGTGGAAGAAGCCCCTGAGATCGATCTCACTAACGAGCCAAGCTCTCCAGCAGGGGCAGGGCAGTCCCCAGACCCTCCTAGGGAAGCTTTATCCCCCGGGGGTAGTCCTAGGCCTATCAGTGGTGACGAGGATGATCCATTCCGTACACCATCGCCGCCGCCAACGCGGCCCCGGGAGGTCGAGATAACTGGAAAGGCAACTGTTATATGGACCGGCACGGTCAAGGGTATAAAGCCGCCGCCGCCACTGACGTTCCCTTGGACTATCCCCGGCGGTAATCTCGAGCTTGAGCTAAGCCTTAAATGGAGAGAGATAGCTAGCCAAACCAAAGCAATCGTTGACCGGCTTGTTAGGGATAGCGAAGCTCGAGTTGAACTTGAACAGACCGCAGTTGCCGCCTGTCGAGGAGCCCGGCCTAGTATATTAGACGCCAGATATTCAAACGTTGTTTTACCTACCGCTACTGGGGACTTCGGAAGGCCTGACTTTAACGCTATCGTGAAGGCCTTCCTGGCCGGAGCTCCGCCATATTGGCTCCTGTTGACGTTCAGTTTCAGGCTGACGGCGTTGCCGAAAAGGACTACCCCTTATACGCCATCCGGGAGGTTTTTGGGCAATATTGAACAGCCGTTCACACCCTCTCTATCTCATCTTGCGAGACCTTCTATTGCCGGGACGCCAGGCTCGGTACAGCAAGAGGTCGAAGAGCTCTTCGCGCCTTCAACGTCAAAGAAGAGGTCGACTTCAGAGCAAATGACGGCCCAGCACACGCAAAAGACGATACTGACGAGAGACGCGTTTGCGGCCCTTCATAGGGAGAAATCGTGTCAGGACCCCTTCAGGTGCCGCAACCACCCAGGGGCTAACGCAGGGGCCCCGGGCTATTGTTACGTTGACCCCAAAAGCGGCCGCCACTTGAAGATGAACCACAAAGACATAGAGCAGTGGGCAGAGGCTATATCTGACGGGCAAACGAGCCATAACAACCCCCCAGCGAGTGTTCTCATGAGAATTCTCCGAGCTGAAATCGAAAGCCAACAGGGAGGAGATGAGGGCGCTGAGAGCGTAGCCGGCCTCCCTAATCCGTTATTTGATCAAGGGGGGCAAGGCCGAGGGAAAGGAAGTCGATATAAAGCCGGGACGAGCGGTACGATATATAATATCAACAGCTTTTCCGGTATCGAGCCTCTTATCCAACAAAGCGTACAGTCAGCCTTTACTGGACTCCTCGCCGGCGGCCGCGGGCCTCTTCTTCCAGCTCCGCAGCTCCCACCGTTGACGTCTGTGCCGTCTATTGCTTCCGGTTACACTCCTTCTATTGGGCTCTTTCCTGCTGGGACTGGGGCCCCTTTAGCTGGACCGGCGCCTGCAATAGGCGCTGTAAGGAGCCCACCAAGGCCGTTTGTGCTCCGGTCTTCTTCACCTGTAATGCCAGAAGGAGTGGACGTTGACGGCCTAGGGCATGAATTCTTTCGGACTTTTCGACGGACCGAGCTATTTGACTTGGCTCAAGTGGATGAGAGCAAACGGCTGGAATTGGCGTTAGAGACTGAGGGTATTCCGCTATCGAGACTGGGCTCCTTGCCAGATCCTTGGTTTTCGCGTAGGGATTTCGGCTGCTATTTCATTGAGACGCTCCGGACCTACTTTAAGCGCTTTATCGAGGCTAAACGGGTGGCTGTAGGTGACGAGAGAGCTGTAACAGCGCCAGTTGAAGCTATAACGGATGACGGCAGCGGCCGGGCTGAAGGTGGTTTGGCCAGGCTTGGTGAGAGTGGGTGCCCCTGAGTGCCCAGATTTCAACTTTGGCAGTAATTTCCTCCGCTTCAACAGCGTTTAACGTCGATTCAACTCGTACAGGCTCTCAATCTAAGCTTTATACTTAATAGGCCAAAAGGGATTTATATTCGCGAGCTTATATACCCATAGAAGAAGAGGTGGTGGGTATAAAAGTTAGTAAAAGTAACGCCATCTTTTACCTCCCTGCAGGTAATCTCAACTGCTTCCGTTCTAGCTATTCACCCCTTGATAGAGGCTATCACTCTTCTAATCCAGGCACTCGAGCCTTGCGAAAATGGCCCCGGATAGCTTCACGGCGCGCAGATACCGCGTAGACGCAGTCAAGGAGGAATTGCCGCCACTCCTCGTCACACGTCCAACTATCTGCCCGGTACTGGTAATGGCGCCGGATATATGTCTTTAGGTCCTTAAAGAAGGCCTCGATTGGGTTAAAGTCCGGGGAATACGGCGGCAGATATACCAACTTGACCCCATAGCCGTCACAAACGCCTCGGATTAGGTTGTGGTGGTGGAACGATGCATTATCCAGTACCAGGACAGATTTAGGCCCGGGAAATGGCGTTGTCTTAGGCAAAACGCAGTCTCTGAGCCATAAGAAGAACCCCTGGGTGTCTGTACTGCCCGCATATACAGCGACGGTTATCACACCTTCTAGGGCCAAGGCCGGGAGGATTTGATAGCGGCGACCGCGCCGTTCAGGGGCAACCTCTACCGGGCTCAGCCCTCGGGGAGCCCAGCCCGTACGCCTCTTTCCATCGCGTTTGTCGACCCCTGACTCGTCAAGAAAGACGAATTGGTCAGGCCTATAGTCCAATATCGAGTAGAGATATTGGCCTCGCAGCTCTTCGTTACGTTCAGAAGCTATCCGCTTGAGCCTCTTGTTTGTCCAGTCCACGGCCTTCAGATGGCGGCAAATCGTAGATACATGGACCCGGAGACCAAACATTTCGTACAGATACCACTGCATCTCGTCCAAGTAGCGGTCGTTCTTTTCGCAGAGGACGTCAATGAGCGCCTATATAGTAATTAGGGGGGTAAAACCATAGATTGACTCCGTCCAGGAGACAGGGCTACCCACTTCCATATGCACGTCTGTCAGTTTTTGGCTCCCTCTGAAGCTTCGGGGGACAACTATCGAGCCAGTTATGCCTTCCCGCTTGCGAAGGATCTGTACGTAACGAACAGTACAGCCAGCCATCACGGAAATATCCTTGTTGTTGAAGAGCTCGCTATGTAGACAGACCTGGATAAGGGCCTTCTGGCTGCTTGTCAGCAGCCGGACCATGGCTTCAAGCCCACGGCCAGGTCCGCAATAGCCGACTGCGCGTATAGAGAATAACCTCACGCTCAACAGAGCCGAATTGGGCGAGAAACGCGTCTGGGAAGTCCAAAATATCGCGATTTTGGCGATATGAGGAATTGGGATGTGTGCGGGGAGATGAAAAAAGTGGGGGGCGAACACGAGCTTGCAATAGACAGTAGTCCATCCGCCGTGCTGGACGAATCATGAGCTAGCGTAGCTAGCCGGTCGCATCACCTTTGCTTCAAGCAGCACAGAAGAGCGTGACGACGAGGACGGGAAGTCAAGGTAAACATGTTCCGAACTCCACGTAAGACAGGTCAGTTGCCGGACTTAAGGGTCACAAAATGCCGTTTGTCTTACCCATAGAGCTCGAAGTCGGCGACATGAAGTATAAAAGGCGCCTTGAAACCCCGAGGGCAGTGTCCGTTCTCGAGACCATCGGATCATTGTAGCGCGTCATTGCGTCCAAAGACCATTCAACTCGTTCGAAATAGACCAGATGGCGCCAAATTATGCGAAGGATCAACCCGCTGGGTTCACAAACCGCATCGAGCGTGTCGCTATAGTAGGGGTACGTCTCATGACATGACCTCTGCCATTTCGGTGAGGCTGACAGCGCCCAGGCCGGCGGACAACAGGGCAAATTCATCACAGAAGAGCTCCTGAAGACCGGCAAACATACAATTACGGCTCTGACTCGTAAGGAAAGCAAACATGTCATTCCGGCTGGTGTGAAGGTCGTCCATATCGACTATAACGACGAGGCGACCCTCGTCGCCGCTCTCCAGGGGCAGCAGTTCCTCGTGATCACCATGTCCGTCCACGCGCCCCCAGACCAGCAGTCCAAGCTCATCCAAGCCGCTGCAAAGGCAGGCGTGGACTACATCATGCCCAACGGGTATGGCGGCGACATGCGGTGCGAGTCCCTCATGCGGGACTCACCGCTCGGGAATGCAATCCTGAAGACGACTGCTGAGATCGAGAAGACGGGCAAGTCATGGATCTCGCTCGTCTGCTCGCTCTGGTACGAATACAGCCTCGCGTGCGGGCCGGAGTGGTTCGGCTTCGACTTCAAGACCAAGAACCTCACGTTCTACGACGACGGGAACACCCGGATCAACACTACCACTTGGAGGCAGTGCGGCCGGGCGGTCGCGGCGCTCATAGGCCTGAAGGAGCTCCCAGACGACGAGAACGACAAGTCGCCCACGGTCCGCACCTGGGCAAATCAGCCGCTGTACGTCAGCAGCTTCCTGATCAGCCAGCGGGACATGTTCGAGAGCTGGAAGAGGATCACCGGGGACACGGATGCGGACTGGATGATCGAGTACCAGAACTCCGAGAAGCGGCGGGCGGAGGGCCTCGAGAGGTTGAAGGCGGGTGATCGCAGGGGTCTCGCCGTGGCCTCGTTCGTCCGTGTTTTCTATCCCAACGGCGATGGGAACTACGAGGGCAAATACGGCCTCGCCAACGACGCGCTGGGATTGCCGAAGGAGGATCTCGACGAGGCGACCAAACTTGCGAAGAAGATGATCGACGCTGGCTACGATCCCCGGAACCGGGGTTGAGAGGTACTGAAGATGTGTTGTCAATTGCCAAGTCCACAGCAATCGTTTAGGCATTGAAGAGAATCTCATGTTGTCGCTTCTCGTCGTTCATCCTAGTTTCTTTAAGACTCTCCTCTCATTGCTGTCGTCGCTCGGATTGGCTCAGAAAGGTGCTTCAGCGCCTGTAGGTCTTAATCGTGAACAGCGACGTCATCGTAGCTGTCTTTCGAAATCCCTTTACTCTGGCGGAGAGCCGTTATACATGCATCGAGTCGAGAGCCCTCAAGGTCTGGGGAACTTGCGCGGATGTTGCGATATAGCGTTACCCTCGTAGCCACTTGTCCAATCTGGTGCGAGACTGGGTGCAGGGTTGAGTAAGCAGACTCCCGAGCTATTCACGACGCCGGCTCATATTTGACCTTCCCGTCTCATGCTAGGCGGTCCCACGACACGGCATTGCGCCCGTGTGACTCCACTCCGGCAGAGCCCGGGGGCCTTCGGGTCGGCCCATCTTGATCAGGAAGGTCTCGCACCTCGGCCCCGAAGCGGAAGGTCGACCGAATTGTTGCCTGTCGATCGCCCGCAGCGCCAATTTCCCAGGATCCGAGCTTCCTCAACCTCGTTGGAGCGGCAGGGGCCTCCCATGAAACGCGACCGGGCCTTGGCTCTCCTGCGCAGCTACGAGCGACCGCCAACCACGGCTCCTGCATACCCGTACCTTGCTTTGAGTGGCTGATGAGCACGCGGGGAGGAAGATAAGGTTATGCGCTGGCCTAATGGGGTCTCGCCCATGTGCCGTCGTGTGCCGATCGCGTACGGACAACGACGTTAGCTCAACCATCCGATGCAACTTAACTGCAGGGGAAGGTGGAAGAGCCGGATGAGCTTCGGGCATTTGACTTGCCTGATTGATGGAATCATCTGCCGGAGACCAGGATGCTGCCCCAGCGATCTCTGGCCTGGCTCGATGCGGTGTCTCCGAGCTACGATAAGTACAATGGCAGGCCGCAGGAGAAGCTCCCGGAGCTCTCCCCCTCCCCCTCTTCACGGCCGCCCTCCTCTCGGTTCAGCTAACAGTGACGACTGACACGGCAAGATGAAGTCCTCCGTCGCGTTTGCGAGCACGCTGCTCGGCGGCGCGACAGCGACCTTTCTGGGCCTCAATGCTCGCACGGTCCCACCACCGCTCGGTGACGACCGTGACGGCCTCCAGAAGCGAAGCACCGGCACCGGCGTCTTCCAGCAGCTGATTGACCACACCAACCCGGACCTGGGCACCTTCCCCCAGCGCTTCTGGTGGAGCGACGAGTTCTACGCTGGACCGGGCTCGCCCGTCGTCTTCTTCACGCCCGGCGAAGTCGATGCCCCTGGCTATACCGGCTATCTCACCAACCGGACCATCACGGGCCTCTTCGCGCAGGCGATCGGGGGCGCCGTCATCCTGATGGAGCATCGTTACTGGGGCACCTCATCGCCATACGACGAGTTGACGGTGGAGAACCTGCAGTATCTCACCCTGCCGCAGTCCATCGCGGATACCACGTACTTCGCGCGGAATGTAGAGCTGCCTTTCGATGTGAACGGCACCAGCACGGCTCCGAACGCGCCGTGGGTCTTCTCTGGTGGTAGCTATAGCGGAGCACTTGCCGGATGGGTCGAGTCCGTCGATCCCGGGACGTTCTGGGCTTATCACGCCTCCAGCGCTGTAGTCGAGGCCGTGGGAGACTTTGTGAGTATCTCTGCTACTGCGCATCCCAGCTCTTGCTCGCTCATGAGGAGGTCAATGGGGACTAGTAACTGACTTGCTCCTGTAAAGTGGCAATACTTCAACCCGGTGCAACAGGGCATGCCCAAGAACTGCAGCACCGACGTGTCCAAGGTGATCAACTATGTGGATAAGATCCTCAAGAGTGACGATGAGGCGCAGAAGCAGAGCCTCAAGGAGAAGTTCGGGCTTGGCGCCATCGTTCATGACGACGACTTCGCCAGCGCACTCGAGAATGGTCCTTGGCAGTGGCAGGGCCATGACTTCCGGTCCGGCTACTCGAGTTTCTTCCAGTTCTGCGACTACGTCGAGAATGCGTATGCGCCCGCCTTCCCCAATGCGACCGTTCCGGGGGAGGAGGGCGTCGGCCTGTGCAAGGCGCTGAGTGGATACGCGAAGTGGACGAAAGAGGTCATGTTTCCGGGCAGTAAGTAATGACGATGATCCTGCGACGTCGGAGTCCACAAACTGACGGTCTCGGCAGCGTGCGAGAGCTACGGCTACTGGACGGGTGAAGACAACGCAGCGTGCTTTGACACGTACAATGCCAGCAGCCCGTTTTACACCGATATCTCGCTTGAGAACGCTATCAACCGACAATGGAACTGGTTCCTGTGCAACGAGCCGTAAGTTCAACCTCATCCCGTTTACCTCGTTCCTGTACACCATATCTGACCATACCTCTCTCCTACAGTTTCAAGTTCTGGCAAGACGGAGCCCCGGCCGACGTACCAAGCATCGTCTCCCGGCTCGTGAACCCTGCCTACTGGGAGCGGCAGTGCGCGCTCTTCTTCCCCGAGGAAGACGGCTACACGTACGGCATCGCGGAGGGGAAGGACGTGACGGACGTCAACGCCTACACGGGCGGCTGGTTCCACACCAACACCACGCGGCTGATCTGGACTAACGGTCAGTGGGATCCTTGGAAGGACGCCACCGTGTCCAGCGACTTCCGCCCCGGTGGTCCCTTTGCTGGCACGCCCGAGGCGCCCCTGCAGGTGATTCCTGGAGGCATCCACTGCAGCGACCTCATCGCCGCCAATGGTGCGGTAAATGCGGGCGTGCAGACCGTGATTGATAATGAGGTAGCGGTTGTGAAAGGGTGGGTGGATGAATTCTACGCACAGAAGAGGTAGATGGATACATATGATTGAGACAACAGATATAATGGCCAACAAGCACAGTGTGGTACATCCGCTGCTTCTGAGGCAGCAGTTATGGCATTTGAAGGCGTAAAGTCCGGAGTATTCTGCCCGCAATGGGATGGATGATTGCGTGGAGCGACCGGAAACACCGAGCAGCAGCCGGAGTTTCCGCAGAGTCCTGGCAACACCCATGATTGGAGACGAGCCTGGAACGGCGCCCGATTTGACCTATCATGACATTTTCACGGCATGCTGAATACGGGTATTGCTGTATTAACTCCCCAACTCAATTACACGGAGCTGAGGCGTCGGAGGCAGCTGCCGGTGTCATTGTTGAGCGGCTGTGTATATATATTCCCCCTAGAGACAGACAAGTTGACTACACTCCGAACTATCCATAGCTGCTCGTGTTCCCTAACCCTTATGAATACATCTTTCTAAACCTCTACTTCAGCAATGGTTCATGTCATCGAAGGAAAGGTGGTTGGAGAGATTGGCTTCGGCCTCATGAGTATGTGAATCATCCTTGACCCTCTTCCATGAGCACCTTTCTGACCAACGATCTTCTCGCCAGGTCTCATGATGCAACTTACAGCCGCCAATCCTCCACCCGTTGATGAGACTATCAAGGTTATGAAAGCAGCTCTTGACGCTGGGTGCAACTGGTGGAACGGCGCCGAGTTCTACGGTCCGCGCGAGGGCTACAACTCGGTGGCGCTGCTGCACGACTACTTCCAGCGCTACCCAGAGGACGCTAACAAGGTGCTGCTCACCATCAAGGCGCAGATCTTCGAAAACTTCCGCCTGGACTCCTCGCCCGAGGCCGTCAAGATGTGTGTCGACAACTGTGTTGCCAAGTTGGGCCGGCCCGGTTTTATCCAACAAATGGGCCCTGGCCGCAAGGACCGCAGCACCCCTATCGAGGTGACGATGGCGGCGTATGAGGAGCACGTCAAGGCCGGCAGAATCGGGGGGGTCTCCTTGAGCGAGTGTAGCGCCGAGACTATACGCAGGGCAGCCAAGGTTGCCAAGGTTGCTTGCCTCGAATGCGAGCTGTCGTTGTTGAATACTGAGATCTTGGAGAACGGAGTCGCTGCAGCATGTGCAGAGCTTGGCATCCCTATACTCGCGTACTGTAAGCTGCAATTCTCTCTCCGGTTGCAGCCTTTGGTAAACTGAAAGGCAAGAACGTGCTGGCTGACAACGTCTATCATAGCTCCCGTGGGCAGGGGCCTCCTGACGGCTCAGATCACGTCGTTGGACAACATTGGCGTGGACGACCCTAGAAGGCAGCTTCCTCGGTTCTCCCCGGAGAACATCAAAAACAACCTCCGGCTGACGCGAGCTCTCGCCAAGGTAGCTCAGAGGAAGGGATGCACACCGGCGCAACTCGCGATCAATTGGGTGAGGTCGCTGTCGAAGCGAGCTGGTATGCCGACGATTATCCCTATCCCAGGAACAACAAAGGTTGAGAGGGTCAAGGAAAACGCCAAGATTATCGACTTGACCGAGGATGACATGGCGTCCATTGACACTCTACTAGCCGAATATCCTGTTGTCGGCGATAAATATCATAAGGCAGGCATGGAGCTCCTAGATCATTGAAGAGAGAGAAGAAGCATCCTGTGCATTCTAATTGCAGACAAAACCTCAAGAGACTCGACGGCTTGTGCGGAAACTGTGATTCAGCCGTGTGTAGGCTGTAGCAAAGGGCGTGCGTAAAACAAGTGCCTTGAATTTCCCGAGCTTTGAAGCCTCAGTCTCCGTCTTTCAATTCAGGACTGTCTCGCCCGGCGCTATCGCCGCCTTGGGGAATTTTCCGGCCCGTGGCCGAGAGCTCCGAGCATACAAAGGCATACATTAACTCCGACCCAACGGGGCCGGCGCGGGACTCGCGCCTGTGTGGCAACCTTATTTGGCGATTCCTTCGGGTCCCTTGTTGAGCCCACTCCGCTTTTGATGTATTCGGAACTCCGAGCTCGTCTATGGCATCAGAGTCAGACAATATGCGAGGTGTGACTCTGCTGAAGACGCAAATCTTTCTTACCTCCGAGCTATGGATATATTAGCAGTTGATTTTCCTCGGGGGTCGATGACCTCAGCGCGTCTTGCAGACCATGGTCGCTTCTCTTAAAGACATAGATCTGTATACTATCTGTAGAAGTGCAGTTCATTCTCGTCGGGAATATTCCCAGATGCTCATATTATAGTTACTTACACGCACTGTCAGGAACAAGATTCCTCCCCCAGATTTCATACAAAAGATAAGAATGCTGCAGACCGATCCTGCTGCAATGGCATCCGATACCGACGACACGATCGCGGAGCTCGACAACGGGCAGCTTGCCTCTGAGGAGAAGACTGCCCCCGAAAGCAGCGCACCTCCTCCTCCTCACGGCCTGCATGGACCCGCAGGCCCTCCTCCCAACGGCGGTCTCATCGCGTGGCTCCACGTACTCGGCGGGTTCATGCTGTTCTTTAACACATGGGGGATGCTGAATACATTCGGCGTCTTTCAGACCTACTACGAATCAGGGGCGCTCTTCGACAAGTCATCCTCGGACATCGCCTGGATCGGGGCTATACAGGCGTTCATGGTGATGCTTTCCGGCGTCTTCACGGGACCCATCTACGACCGAGGCTACCTCAGGGCCCTGCTTGTCGTGGGAAGCTTCGGGATTGTCTTCGGCCACATGATGCTGAGCATCTGCAAGACCTACTGGCAGGCGCTGCTGGCTCAGGGATTCTGCGTGGGGATCGGAGCAGGGTGCATCTTCGTCCCCTGCGTCTCCATCCTCCCCACATACTTCAGCACGAGGCTCGGCCTTGCCGTTGGGATGGCGTCGTCTGGGTCGTCCCTGGGAGGCGTCATCTACCCTATTGTCCTCTACCAGCTGATCGGTCGCGTTGGGTTTCCGTGGGCCGTCCGCACACTTGGTTTTATCGCCCTTGGCACGCTGCTCATCCCTATTGCCATCATGCGGATGCGCGTAAAGCCACCGAAGCCGAGGGCTATCGTTGACTGGTCTGCATTCAGGGACGCCGAGTACATGGTGTTCGTCATCGGCTCACTCATTGGCTTCATCGGCCTGAGCACTCTGCTCTTCTACATCTCCTTCTACCCGCAGGAGAAGGGCATCACCGACACCCGCCTCGCCTTCTACATGGTCCCCATCTTCAACGCCGCGTCCTGCCTCGGCCGGGTTCTCCCTAACGCCGTCTCCGACAAGATCGGGCCCTTCAACACCATCACGCCCTGCGCCATAGTCACCGGCGCCCTCACCCTCTGCATGATGGCCGTGAAGTCTGAGGCCTCGATGATCGTGTTGGCGGTCCTCTGCGGCTTCTTCAGCGGCGTGTTCATTGCCATGCCGCCGGTCTGTCTGGCTGCGCTTACACCGAACAAGGCGATGATCGGGACGCGAATAGGCATGGGCTTCGGCATAATCTCCTTCGGCCTCTTGATTGGTGGGCCTGGAGGCGGTGGCGTGCTCGGTCAGGAACAGACCTTGAACTGGAAGGGCTTCTGGACCTTCGGGGGTGTCACTGCGTGCGTTGCCGGATTGCTTTATGCTCAGGTCAGGGTAAACCGCTCTGGATTCAGGCTCGGTATCAAAAGTTGATAAGTTTGCACTGGAGCAAGGTGCCTCCTGACACAAGGCAAGATTCGCAGGACATGGGGAACGTTCTCTAAAACATGACACCCTGGATGACATATAATATAAGATCTATAGATAGCTTGCAAAGTATCCAGGTACAAATCGTCTGTGTAGGTCTCCATTTTAATCGACGAAGACTCTATAATCATTATTAATCTGACTTAGATGCCCAGACGAAAGGTTTCAATATCAATGTTGATGTTCCTTTCCCAAAAATATTAAGATCAATAGCTTCACAACAGTGGTGCTTCAGGCCATAATAGATCCGGAAGGGCTATGTACAGTAGGCTCAACCTCAACTCGCCCTGACGGGAACTGGGCCAATGACAATTGAACTGATAGTCTATGTACAAAAGCAAACGTAGACATTAACGGCCGCCGAAATTAGAAGATATGCTGGGCTGCCTTCTTCTGGCACTCAGCGAAGATGGCCGCTTGGCGGGACACGTCATTGAGCTTACCAACAACGCACTTGTTGCTGTCGACGAAGCCATAGAGTGCGTACGGGATACCGACCTCGTCACAGAATTCCTGAACCAGCTTCTGGGTGCGGCGGAGGTTGTGGCGCGGGATGCGCGGGTACATGTGGTGAATAGCCTGGAACTGCAGGCCACCATGGAACAAGTCGAGCCAGGTCGGGCAGTCGATGTCCATAGTCGTACGCAGCATCTTCTGAGGGAAGGATTCACCGGGCCCAAGGTCGGCTGTGCTCATGGCGAAATGAGAGAGAGTAAACTGAACGTGTAGTGGCAGCTGCAGCATATGACTGACGAGGATGAAGATAAGGCGGTCCCAGTTGGTTGGGAGGGTCTTATACAGAATGCCGTACCCAAACCAAGTCCAGAAAAACACTTGACCAGCCATCTCGAGCCACCAGTGGTACGAAGCTGGACCATGTTTGGGGCCACGCCTGGCGAGCAGGTGGTCCCATGACAGGAAGTAAAGGTTAAAACGAGCGAACAGCATAATAGGATAGTATGTGTAAGCTTGGATTCGGAGGAGAACCTTTGCGAAGGCATCGTTGACCATCAAGCGATCGTAGTAGGTGGACTTCAGGTTGCCGAGGAAGCGGTGTGAGACGGCGAAGATAGGCATATACTCGATATCTGGATCATGTTCGGGGTGGTTGGTGACGATATGATGGATATTGTGATTGCGCTTCCACCAGCCCATAGATAGGCCACCAAGGAAATCAGCAATGAAAATTGCTATACAGCTGTCGATATGGAAGTCGTGCGTGACACCCATATGGCCGCTGTCATGACCGATAAAGACGAGCTGACGCCAGAAGAGGCCTAGAAAGATGGCACTAGAGGCGTACCATCTCCAGCTCAACAAGACTAGCATCCCGCATAGGAACACACTGTTCTGGATGATCTCGACGACGTACGCGGTGGGGCCACACTCGTAGAGCCCCTCGGCCTTGATCCTCTCGTTCAGGAGGCGGTACTTGCGCACAATCTCATCCTGGGTGTCTGCATTCAGAGACGGGTACTTGTCCAGGTCAAGGCTGATTTCCTTCCTTGTTTCCGAGTCAAGAAAGCCAGCCGCAGTCTGCCCCGTCTCTTCATCCAAGACAGATGACGCGGCAGACGACAAGGAATCCGCTTCCAAGCGGTGACGCAAGGTGCTCTCATCCGCCTCGAAGACGGGCGAAGATTGGCGCGAGCTGGCGTCGCTCGACGACCTTGTCGTTCTTGTATCAGGGACGGAAGCTTCGTACTCGTCCTCATCGTCTTCTTGGGCCTCGATCAAGGGCCGAAACCTGCCGCCTTGGATCGGGGGCAAGAAATTTCTCCAACGACCTTCGATTTTCCCAACTCGATAGCGAAGCATTTGCTTCTTAGTCTCAGGAGAATGAAGCCTGACCGCCAGGTATTAGAACAGAGGGAAATTGTCCTCTGGACGAGCAGACCGCTGTGGAGAGGGACATACACCGTAACCTCGTCAGTGGCATCGCGACCGACCATATGGAGGATGGACTTGTCGCCGCCGGGATGGTACTTGAGCCATGCATCTCCCTTAATGACGCATTGATCGACAATAAAGACGGCGTGCCCCTCGGCTATCATACCCTCGATCTGGCGGCGTGAGAGCAGCGGGCAGCTCCTCACCTCTGATATCTTGCCAGTGGTTTGTGAACCCATCGTGCAGACGACGGCGGTGTCCTATCCAGCTGGGACCTCTGTGCGGTTCAAGAGCCACAATGGACGTGGAAAATTACAGCAGAACCTCGTTGAAGTTTCGTCTGTATGAAGGTCCTCCCTGCGGTGATCCCGAGCAGCGGGAACGTCGCAAGATGCCGATGATGTGGGCACCTCGACGTTCGGCCTTTTATTCAGCGTCGAATCAGGTCGGATGGTGCGGACCGTGCGGTATTCAGTGGGGTCTTATCCGTCTTTAGCTTCACCGCTTTTCCGCTACATCACTACGCGTAGGCAACCATTCCCTGAAACAGGAACCCCTGTCTGACCTAATAGCTGCTATCATAGAACGTAAATACACGATGGCGCAGGTCTGGATCTCGACGGTCTCACGACGAGCAGCTTACCTGCGCTACGCTGACCAGCTAGAACGACCTGTACGACCTCGACTCCTGAAGACGGGCCAGGCCGTTCTGGTGCAGGGCACGGGCGATATCAACATCTTTGCCAAGGCCGCCGCCGGGGTAAAGGTCATCGTGACGACGAGTGAAGGCCAAGACTCTCAAGGATCTCGGGGCGTCTCTATAGGCCGATAGACGAACTTTAGAGAACGCTCTTACAGAGTCGGACAGAAAGAGTAGGATGGAGTCTGTATCAAGGCCGCAAATCTTTAGACAGTCAAACACGAAGGGGCAACGTAAACTCCGCTCAGTCAACGTAACTTAATCCGCAGGTATCAATGTTGGAATAGTTCTCGCCTATCGGTCCGCTATAGGACAGACCAAGAAGGTACCGATGACCGTTATCACTTTGTGGTCCTCCGTACTGCGAAGCGACTCTTTGCCATTAGATTATCGATACCTTCGAGTAATTTCTTAGTCGAAGCCAGCCAAGATGAAGCAGGATTTCGTTTCCGGCAAGTTGCTCATGTGTCTCGATTGGCGGGGAGGTATGTTGAAGGAAGAGAAAGCACCCCGGTTTCAAAACGGCCTGTGTTAATCTCGCAGAGTCTACCGAAGCCGCCACCGGTGTCCAGCTTGTAATATGCCCATCAACTATTACGCCACTCGATTGACATATCTTCCCTGGTGATCCGATGCACACTCGTACTCATATCCACGCAGTGATAAGACAGTCAAAATAGAGCTGAAGGACCGTGCACTGCAGTCCGAATAACCCCGAGTTGGTACAACCTCACCAGAACCCTGTGGTGACAAGGAGCAACTATCTTTCCGCCGATGCTCCGAGAATCACCCCGTGCTTGGTCATTGGATATCTCCGAACAAGCCGACGCCCTTCCGGACAGGGCGGACTCCACACCCTGCCAACAGAGGAAGAAAACGAACTAACATTACGGCCGCTCGGAGCTCGAGAATTGAGCTCGGGAAGGGTTTGTAAAGAAAGAAAAGATGTCCGACTCAATGTCTCATACTCTGTAGGAGTGACAGACAATAAATAAACACAATGAAACCCACGTGAACCGGTGGCCCGCCATTTCCCACAGGAACTATGAGTTGGCGAGAGACAATGTAGCTCGGAATGAACTCTAGAGGTCGTGCCGCAAGAGATGCCCACTCCGAACTGGGTACTTCAGGTTACATTACCTGCTTGCCAGCGGACAAGCGTGTCACAGCCCTACTCAACGACATGTCGACGTGGGAAGAGAGCAGTAAGGCACAAAACATACGCCTCTTTACCGTTCTTGAGAGCCATTGGGCATTTGAGATGATAGTACTTCCAAGTCTAATTTTTACTCCGCCATCCAGCGTACATCACTTGAGTCTATGGTAAATCACTTCCACCATGCAAGAGCTGCGAATCATGTCCAGAACTCCCGTCCACAGATACCGAGAGCTATCGACGACATCACCTATGACGATGCTTCTTATCCCCGGTCTTCTGCGCGACGCGGTCGTCGGCCACATCATCGATGGGGACCTCCCGCTCCTCCCCATCCTCCTGGAAGAGCGTCTCTTGCACTAACAACACGAATTAAGTCAGCTTCGAAACAAACAAGCATTGGCGATGGACGGCAGAAAGAGAAAAAGTTCGAAAGGACCTACCGCTCCAAAGCTCCGAGTACAGCCCGCCCTGGTCGATTAGCTCCTTGTGCGTGCCCATCTCCGCGACGCTGCCCTCCTTCAGCACGATGATCAGGTCCGAGTCGTAGATGGTCCGCAGCCTGTGCGCGACGAACACGCTCGTGCGCGCCTTCTCCCGCAGGATGCTGTTAATGTTCTGCATGAGCGCCTGCTCCGTGTGCGTGTCGAGCGCGCTCGTCGCCTCGTCGAAGAAGAGCAGCGGCGGGTCCTTCAGGATCAGCCTGCTCACCGCCAGCCGCTGCTTCTCGCCGCCCGAGATCATGAGCCCGCGCTCGCCCACGCGCGTCTGGTACCCGTCGCGCCAGTGCTCGATGATGTGGTGGATGCGCGCGCGCTTGGCGGCGGCCACGACGCGGTCGTGCGGCGCCGAGAGGTCGCCGTAGCGGATATTGTGCTCAACCGTGTCGTTGAAGAGGGGCGTGTCCTGAGGCACGACGCCGATGGAGCGCCGGAGGGAGTCGAGGTTCACCTCGCGGATGTCCTGGTCGTCGATCAGGATGCGCCCGGACTGCGCGTCGTAAAATCGGAACAGCAGCCGCAGGAGCGTCGACTTGCCGCAGCCGGAGGGGCCGACGATGGCGACCTTCTTGCCGGCGGGGATGGTGAGCGTCAGGTTCCGGAGGATCGGGCGATCGGGGTGGTAGCCGAAAGTTACGTTGTCGAACTTGATCTCGCCGCCCTTGGTCAAGGCAAGCGGCTTGGCATTAGGGGGTTCGGTAATGGAGACGTTGACCTTTTGCAGGTTAAACAACGTTTCCATGTCAAGCAGCGATTGCCGCAGTTCTCGGTACACCGAGCCGAGGAAGTTGAGGGGGACTGAGAGCTGGAACACCAGCTGGTTGATCATGACAAGATCTCCAACAGTCAAGTTGCCGGACGTGATGCCGTTAGCTCCCAAGTACATCATAGCTGTTAGGGCAGACGAGAAGATGATGTTCTGGCCGCTGTTGAGAAAGGCCAGCGAAGTAGCCACCTTGATGGAGTTCTTCTCGTACTGCTGTAGCGCCTGGTCGTACCGAGAAATCTCAAACTTCTCGTTGTTAAAGTACTTGACGGCCTCGTAGTTGATCAAGGAGTCGACAGCCACGGTGGACGCCTTGTTGTCCGCAGCATTGGTCTGGCGTCTGAACTTGGTGCGCCACGCCGTCGTCCAGATGGTGAACGCGGTGTAAGTAGCCATGGTGATGGCGGTGATGGCAGCAAACGACCCTCCATACTGGTATGTCAGGATACCGCACACCATGGTGATCTCCAGCGCCGTGGGGATGACATGGAAGACCATGCTCGTCAGCAGGAAGCTGATGCCCTTTGTTCCCCGATCGATGGCCCTGGTCAGGCCGCCAGTCTGCTTGGATAGGTGGAAGCTCAGGTCCAGCCGGAGCAGGTGGTCGAAGACGTCTCGTGCAACCTTGCGAATGGCCTTCTGTGCCACGGACGCGAAGACGGCGTTGCGCAGCTCCTGAAACACAGTAGCTCCTATCCTCGTGGCGCCGTACGCGAGGATCATGGTCCCCGCGATGGTAGCGGCCGTGCCGCCCACAGTCGCGGGATCAATGTTCATAGCATCGACAATGCTCTTGAAGTAGAAGGGCACCTGAACGTTCAGGACCTTTGCGCCGATCAGGAGCGAGACCGCCAGCCCGACGCGGAACTTGGTGCCGGGGCTGTCCTTGGGCCAAAGGTACTGCGACATCTCCTTTATTATGGCCCAGTCCGCCTTGCGCTGCTCCTGCGCCGACTTGTCAATTGTTGCCAGAGGGTCACCGCCCGCTGCTGGCCTTTTCGGAGGAGGTCGTGCTGGGATCGGCGACGCCGGCTTCGGGGTCACATTTCCATCTTGGGGGGCGGTCGAGGCAATTGAAGGGTTCGGAGTTGTTCGGGAAGCGGGGTGCTTGACATCGTCGCTAAGGCGGTGGGAGGTGATGAAGACGCGCGTTGCGTTACCTGGAACGCGTGGTAACCACGGCTGCTGGTACCTGTGCTTCGACAGGAGACCCCGGGAGCACAGCAGAGGCGCTCGGGCGAGGGTTCGGGGCATGTTCATCGTGAGAAGTGCTGGACGGCCATTTCCGCGTACCGGCGAGAGATGTGGGACGGCGGGCAAGGGAACGGGAAGCCGAGATCGAGGAGCAGGCCGAGTCACAGTCTCGACAAGAGTAGAGAAGAGGCGTGTCGTAGCTGTGAAGTTGAGCGGAGAGAGTTAAGGGCAGCAGCGTTTTGGCCGTGCCATTGCTGGTCTCACGGTATCACGTAATAATGCCGGCGCATCTCGAGCTCTGTGGCCGCAGTGGTGGGGAGCTCAGCTTCGGCTTCCCGATGATGCAATTTTCTGCCTCAGGAAGAGCCGAATAATACTGTGTATGCCCCCTTTATCTTATCTGCAGCCGTACCCCACTATTTGCTTTGGCTCTGAGTACTAACAGAATCAGCAGCGAATAATGAGCCAAATCGTTAAGAGGTTGGTACAATCTCAGTAGAGAGTGTCCTCAGTTTCTTCTTACCCCTGGCTCGCCGGGCATGAATGTAAACATACCTGTATGGCCTCTCCTGTCCAACAAGGTTCGGCAAGGAAATGAAGGCCCGACCATCGCATACAAAGACACAATAGGCCTCTCAGTCCCTGAAAGAGAGGAGGAGGAAAAGGAGAGAAGAAATACATAGTACGAGTAAAGCAAGCATGTGGCTCCCGCTCCTCTCTACCTTGTAGGGAGACATCCTAACACTAACTGATATGTCAGCGTGTCTCGTACTCATTTCGCTCTCGGCGCGTCTCTCCGTGGAAGCAGGTTGGCAGGTAAGCAGATGGACCCACCCTCAGATTCGCACTCTGATATCGAAATTTCTAGATCTCAGCTGCGGCGATGGGTCGTCAGGCACCATATCCACCTTCACTCCACAATGGTTTGGGTTGTTGAGTCCTCCAGGCTCGGACTTTAGCAGCTTACACCCGGCTTCTCAACTGCCACCTAGACTCTTCACTAGGTAGGCGGTAGGGAAGATATACGGAGTAAAGACGGGGAAGCATGCTCCACAACGTTGAGGAAACCAACCTCGGTTACATATTGTCGAGAGACAGTGAATCCTCTAGGAAGAAGACCAAAACCATGGGAGGTAACTGACGAGTCGAAAGAAAGGGTCCTGTACTTAGCGATGCGAGACTGGTTGGCAGCTTCTTAACTCTTGTCACCCACGTTTAATGGTTACCTTCGTCTGACAGCCAGACTGTTCATACTGTGCGACGTACTTGACGCCGTGCGACACTTGGCCCTAACTGTGAATGGCTTAGATGAAGGACGAGATGCAGGCGGCTTACAAAAGCTGGTGCAATTTCGACCGCCGCCAACGGAGTAGCCGCATCATATCAAAGTCGTAGCCGAGACGCTAGGAGAGGATCTCACCAATGGGGGAGATCGAAAGTCATGCAGAGGTGCGGAAGCTTTCGACCTTATCTTCGTTCCCTGCAGATCGAGTCATCATCTGTACCGCCTCCGTCCTCCCTCCCCCCCATTGTGATGAGACCGCGTACCCGCACACCGTAAGCCTGCGCCCTGCGGTGCACTATCAGATGCTGTTGGCGCCGAGCTGCGCGTTGGACTTGGGTGACAGCCCGGGCGAAACGGAGGAGCCCCCGGGCTACTGATTTATAATGCGCCGGCTAAGAGGCGCCGGATTTATCATTCCTCAGCCGCCAAGCATACAAACAAAGGAGCCTCCGCTAACTCCGGCACCCAGAAAGAGTTTCCATGGGCTTGGATCCACGACATCACTGCCAATGTAGATCCACACGCTGCATGCGGCCCCGCTTGCGAGCTGCTTTATTATGTTGTTGTTGCGCCCATCGTGCCCTCCTCGCTGCGCCTCCTGGTGCTTTGCGTCCCGAGTGTCCTTAACTCTCTACAAACTGCGCATCACCTCTTGCTAGATAGCTGACGACCTCGCCCGTGTTTCGCCCATCATGTGGGGGCACAAGTCTGAGGAGATGCTCCGTCGAGCTGCCTCGAGGCAGGGTTAGTAGTACATGGTGGTGGTATTTCCCAACTCAGGCGGGCACCCGCTGACATAATACCATATAGGATCGGAGGCATACCCAAACGCTCTGCACAACCGAGACGAGACTCAGGAACCGCCTCAGGAGTCGCAGGGCGGATCTCCCAGCCCTGACAATGCTTCCACCGTTGATGGCACCTGGGGAGAGCGCGATGTTGGCGGCCCGGTTAGTCAGCGGGCCGCCATGGAGGAGTTCGAGGAGCTGCAGCGCGAACTCAGCCGCATGAGCAGTGCTCGCCCTCCCTCCCAGAAGTCCGATGCGCGTTCTCGCCGAAGTGGTGTCTTCAAGACAACGTCGCGTAAGAGTGCCAGGCGAGCCAGTCGCGCCAGCCGCGCTGATGCGAGGAGCAAGGAGACGGGCGGTGAGGCTGAAGAGGCTGAGGAGGAGGAAGAGGACGAAGGTACAGTGGGCTCGCCAGAGGAGGAGGGTGAGTTCGAGCTTGAGCAGTTCATGCGCGAGGGCCATCTCGAGAAGCGCACTGAGACTGGCGAGTCTGCCAAGAAGGTCGGAGTCGTCTACAAGCACCTCACCGTCAAGGGCATCGGCAGTAATGCCGCCTTCGTCAAGACGCTGCCCGACGCGATCCTGGGGACCTTTGGCCCAGACCTGTACAGGGTTCTCTCCCACTGGATCCCGGCGTTGCGCTTTGGTAACCACGGCGAGCTCCGCACGCTCATCCACGACTTCACTGGAGTGGTCCGTCACGGTGAGATGATGCTTGTGCTCGGCCGGCCGGGCAGCGGCTGCAGCACGTTCCTTAAGGTCATTGCCAACAACCGAGAGTCGTACGCGGAGGTAACGGGCGAGGTGACCTACGGCGGCATCTCGGCTGAGGAGGTAGCCAAACGGTACCGTGGTGAAGTCGTTTACAACGAGGAGGACGACCAGCACCTGCCCAACTTGACTGTGTGGCAGACACTCAAGTTCTCATTGCTGAACAAAACCAAGAAGCACATTCGGGGCGATGTCGAGCTCATTGTGGACGCGCTGATGAAGATGTTCGGCATCTCGCATACCCGGAATACCCTCGTCGGCAACGAGTACGTCCGCGGTGTGTCGGGTGGCGAGCGAAAGCGTGTCAGTATCGCAGAAACTCTCGCTACCAAGAGCACAGTCGCCTGCTGGGACAACTCCACGCGGGGCCTGGACGCATCTACTGCCCTCGACTACGCCAAGTCTCTTCGCATCATGACCGACGTCTCGGACAGGACCACCATCACCACCCTGTATCAAGCCGGTGAGGAGATCTACCAGCTCATGGACAAGGTCCTCGTGATCGACGAAGGCCGTATGCTCTACCAGGGCCCTGCGAACGAGGCAAGGCAGTACTTCCAGGATTTGGGCTACTACGCGCCGCCCCGACAGACCACGGCCGACTTCCTGACTTCTATCTGCGATGTCAACGCCAGACAGTTCAGGGATGGCTGGGAAGATCGCGCCCCTAAGACCGCGGAGGATCTCGAGAAGGCCTTCCGAGCGAGCGAGGCCTACAAGAAGGTCCTTGCTGACGTCGATGATTTTGAGCGCTACCTGAAAGAGACCGACTGTGCGGATACTCGCAAGTTCCAGGAGTCAGTCCGGGAGCAGAAGTCGCGCACCGTCTCCAAGCACTCCAACTACACCGTCAGCTTCTGGAAGCAGACCCTGGCCTGCACGCGGCGCGAGTTCTGGCTCATCTGGGGTGATAAGACGTCGTTGTACACCAAGTTCTTCATCATCATCAGCAATGGTCTGATCGTCGGCTCCCTCTTCTACAACAGTCCCTCCAACACCGCCGGTGCCTTCCTCCGCGGCGGTGTGGTCTTCTTCTCGATCGTCTTCCTCGGCTGGCTGCAGCTTTCAGAGCTCATGAAGGCCGTATCCGGGCGGAATATCATTGCCCGCCACAAGTCGTTCGCTTTCTACCGACCCAGCGCTGTCAACCTCGCGCGTGTGCTGGCGGACATTCCCATGCTGGCGCTCCAGGTGGTCATCTTCGGCATCATCATGTACTTCATGACAAATCTCGACGTGGACGCTGGCAAGTTCTTCATCTACCTGCTGTTCATCTACATCACGACCTTCTGTATCACTTCCCTGTACCGCATGCTGGCTGCCATGTCACCGACGATAGACGACGCCGTCCGCTTCTCCGGGCTTGCCCTGAACCTGCTCATCATCTTCACCGGATACGTCATTGCTAAGCCAATCTTGATCGGGCACAAGATCTGGTTTGGTTGGATTTATTACATCAATCCGGTACGTTGACCGCACACCAATGCATCCCTCTTCTTCGAATGTACAACTGACTCCTTTGTAGCTTGCCTACTCCTACGAGGCTGTCCTGACGAACGAATTCCACAGCCGAATCCTAGAATGCGCTCCTAGTCAGCTTGTCCCCCAAGGACCAGGAATTCAATCTGCAAACCAAGGCTGTGCCATTGCGGGAGCCGTTCCTGGCGGCACGGGTGTGTCTGGTGATGTATATGTCAATTCCCAGTACGAGTACAGCAGGTCGCACCTATGGCGAAACTTCGGCATTGTGATTGGTTTTATAGTCTTCTACATCGCCCTCACTGTCGCTGCGACCGAGGTGCTTAACTTCTCCCGTTCGGGCGGAGGCGCCCTGATGTTTAAGCCGTCCAAGCGGACAAAGAAGCAGGTCAAGTTTGCCGGAACCGCTGATGAGGAGAAGGGCGGCAAAGCCGGTGACAGTTCGTCCAACGAACTGGTTGCGCGCACGCGCACACAGGACGAGGTCCTTGGAGAGCTCGAGAGAAGCGAGTCCATCTTCACGTGGGAGGACCTCTGCTACACTGTCCCGACTCCGCAGGGCCCCAAGCGACTACTCAACAACGTCCGTGGTTATGCGAAGCCAGGAGTCATGGTTGCTCTGATGGGCGCGAGCGGTGCCGGAAAGACCACGCTCCTGCAGACCCTCTCGCAGCGTCAGACCGTCGGAGTCGTGACTGGAGACATGCTCGTTGATGGCAAGCCTCTGGGGATCGAATTCCAGCGGGGCACGGGGTTTGTCGAGCAGATGGACCTCCACGATGAGACTGCTACGGTTCGCGAAGCTCTGGAGTTCTCGGCACTCCTCCGCCAGAGCCGGGATACCCCACGAAAGGAGAAGCTCGAGTACGTTGATAAGATTATCGATCTCCTGGAGCTTCACGACATTCAGGACGCGATCATCATGTCGCTCGGTGTCGAGCAGAAGAAGCGCCTGACCATCGGCGTGGAGCTGGCGGCTAAGCCTTCCCTCCTTCTGTTCCTCGATGAGCCGACCAGTGGCCTGGATTCGCAGTCAGCCTACTCGATCGTGCGGTTCCTCAGAAAGCTTTGTGCTGCCGGACAAGCCATTGTCTGCACCATCCACCAGCCGTCTGCCGACCTCATCCAGCAGTTCGACAAGATCCTGGCGCTCAATCCTGGAGGCAACGTGTTCTACTTCGGCCCCGTCGGCGAGAACGGTAGCGAAGTGATCAAGTACTTCGCCGACCGCGGCGTGGACTGCCCACCCGGCAAGAACCCAGCCGAGTTCATCCTTGAGACCGCGGCCAAGGGCGGAAGGCGGCCCGACGGCAAGCGCATCAACTGGAACCAGGAGTGGATGAATTCGGAGAACTATCAGGAGCTCATCCGGGAGATGAATCAATACAAGGCTGAAAGAAGCCAAGTGCAGACAGCGCCCAAGACCTCCCAGCATGAATTCGCCGCGCCTGTGCTCCTCCAGATTGCCGCCCTGACGAAGCGCATGTTCATCCACCAGTGGCGCAGCCCTTCGTACGTCTACGGCATGCTCTTCACGGCGGTCATCATCGGCATCTTCAACGGCTTCACCTTCTGGCAACTCGGAAACACCATCTCGGACATGCAGAACCGCATGTTCACCGTCTTCCTCATCATTATGATCCCGCCCACGGTGCTTAACGCCGTCCTCCCCAACTTCTACCAGAACCGCGCCCTCTGGGAGGTGCGAGAGCACCCCTCCCGCATCTACGGCTGGGTGGCCTTCTGCACGGCGTCCGTCCTCGCTGAGATCCCCCATTCCATTATCAGTGCCCTCATCTACTGGGTGCTGTGGTACTACCCGGCCGGCCTGCCATACGACTCGTCCGCGGCGGGCTACGTCTTCCTCATGACGATGCTCTTCTTCCTGTTCCAGTCCAGCTGGGGCCAATGGGTCTGCGCATTCGCTCCGAGCTTCACCGTCATCAGCAACGTGCTGCCCTTCTTCCTTGTCATGTTCTCCCTCTTCAACGGCGTCGTCGTGCCCTACGCCCAGCTCAACGTCTTCTGGAAGTACTGGCTGTACTACCTCAACCCCAGCACCTACTGGGTCGCTGGTGTCCTGGCCGCCACCATGAAGGGCCAGACTGTCTCGTGCGCTTACTCCGAGGCTGCCCACTTCGAGCCGCCGGCGGGGCAGACCTGCGGACAGTTTGCGGCGGCGTTCGTGAGGGAAGCGGGCCAGGGGTACCTGATGAACCCGGATGCGACGACTGGCTGCGGGTACTGCCCCTACGCGAGCGGGGAGGAGTACTTGGCGAGCCTGAACATCAAGCCAAGCCAGAAGTGGCGCGACTTTGGCATCTTCCTGGCCTTCTGCTTCTCGAACTGGGCGTAAGTACCTCTTCGCCTCCACCTGACATGCTTCTCCTTATGTTCCTCAGTAAGAGCTTAAACAAGGATATGGCTAACCCTTTCACAACAGGCTCGTGTATTTCTTCATCTACACCGTGCGCGTCAAGGGTTGGAGTTTCGGCTTTGGATTGGTGTTGAAGGTGTTTGGCAAGGGCGTGAACGGCGTCAAGAGGCTCTTCATGAAGAGCAAATAGATGGACGGCTAAATTAGACACTGCGGAAGTCGACTGGAAAACATCGTTTCAAAATAGACTGGAAAGATACCGCAGAGAACGCTTTACAGAGGAAAAGTACTGCTAGACGTTAGGCGTACCTAGGAAGCTAATAAATCGTGACAGATCTCCTTTGTTTACTAGATCAACCCCGACCAGGCTTGCTCCTTAATATGATCTCGGCGTCGTTCAACATTAGAAGCCACCTTTCTCTAAGACCTTGGTGATCTTCTCCTGCATCTCCTTCCTCTGTGCCTCTAGTCTCTCCTTCGGCATCGTCTTCAGGATGTGCGCATTGCTCAGCTGGAACGGGCATAGCGAATCCTCCAGCTCCCTCAGCAGCTCCAGTCGCTCCACCCCCTTGATCGTGCTGGGCCGGACAGCTCCCCGCGCCGCTAGGGCGTTATCCCACGCCTCGGCGTTCTCCCACTTGACCTTGTCCTCGTCTGATAAGTCCCCCGGCACATCGCTGAAGTCGCCCTTCAGAACTGCGGCCTGCAGCCTCTTATCCTCCGGGTGGGTTCCGCCGCCCAGGTCCCACAGCCCCGAGAAGAAGTCGTGTACCGGGTGGGCCACCCCGGCCCAGTCGAAGTCGAGCAAGGCGGTAAGGCGTCCGGTGGTACTATCATAGAGCATGTTGTTCATCGCTGCCAACTCGTCAGCAAGATTAAACCCTCTAGTCGGGTGTCGTGAGAAGACCTGCTCAGATCACCATGCATCAGCGCCTTCTTGCTGACATCAACCCCCTCGAGAATCTTCTCCACCCCTCCCTCCGCCAGGAACTTCTCCAGCCTCTCTCGCAGCCCTCCTGGCCTCCATCCATCCAGCAGCGGGCTGCCCTCCGCGTCTTCCATCTGCCCCCGCACCTTCGCCGCCCAGAACTCCGCGTAGCCATCCCACGGCCCGCCCCTTACCAGCGGCGACTCCCCGCTGACGACATGACCCGCCTCATCGAAGTTCAGCCCGCCGTACGCGTGCGCCCCGGGCGGCAGCTCCGCGCGCTGCAGCGCCGCCACCACGTCGGCGACCTGCTCGATCACCGCCGCCCTCTGCTCGTGGCTGCTCAACGCGGCGAACTGCGTGTCCAGGTTGGCGCGCGGCCGCAGCTCGGCCATGGTCCAGCCGAAGCCCGCCTCAGCCGGCACCGCCTGGGGGCGGTAGGCCTGCCAGGCGAAGACGGCAGGGACGAGCTCGGCGAGCTGCGCGCTGCTGCTGCGTCGGAGGGCCTCATGGGCGAGGGACAGGGCGGCGACCTCGTTCTCGATGCGGGAGGCGTTGTTGAGGCCCTCGGCGCGGGGGTTGCTGAGGCGGATGATGAGGGAGGAGAGGCCGGTGGCGGGGGGCGGGGTGGTGCCGGGCTGGGAAGAGAAGGGGGAGGAAGAGAGATGGGCGGGAGTGAAGGGGTGGGCGAGATCGACGCGATAGATGAAGTTGTTGTAGGGGAAGGGGCCATGCTCAATGTATTCAACCGGGGTGATTTGTGTGGCCTGGCAACTGATGTTAGCAGAGATCGATGAGAGAGATTCTACTCTTCAGTACCTCTAGACCGAACTTTTTGAGGACATCCTCGACAGCTTCAAGGCGCCGGTGGTAACCCTCGTGGTTGATGTTGGCAGGCTTGGCTTCTTCAGTCGACATCTTGGTTACGTCAAGGTCTACAAGCTCTCGTTCAATCACTTCTTGGGATGAGATTTACAGAGCCAGGAGGCTGACGGGTCAGGACAATGCTGATCTTATAAGCAATGCGTGCTGCGCCGCGGAGCTGCGGCTGAAACCAGCAGGCTTCTCAGGATCGCGTCGATGTCATGATAAGGTCTAGTGTTCTTGTCCTGAAGCGGCAGGTGATTGACCTAAGTTGGTTCGAGACACGACAGTTGAGCCTCTGCGCACGCTTGGTGTGCGGCTAGCAGCCCTATTCACCCGCAGTTGGTTAACAAGATGGTTAAGGTTGTATCCTGGACGGTGCAAGAGTGTTCAAACGCAGCTTATCCTATAGGAATCGGGTCTCATGTGAATTCGAAACCCCTATGTTATCGACCGTCCACTTATTGCAGTACCAGTCATAGCTATCTCCTGTCTCAAGTGGCTCTAATCTTGCTGTTGCCTTCTTCCTGATTGAACAATCATTCAGCAAGAGTCCATGAGCTACCTGGTGTTGTTGCCTATGAAGGCTCCTTCAAGTCAGCTATCCGGTCAATCCATCCTATAAACCTAAAACATAGAATCTAATTAGCCGGTCGTCGTGGTGTTGCCACTGGTCAAGCCTGACTCGACGCAGCAGTTCAACACATAAAGTTACGTCGATCAAACATAACCGAATCTTCTTACCTTAGATCCTTGGGTGTTGTACCTACTCCTGGGGGTTGGGGCGCTGTAGGTATCTATCTCAAGAGTACCAGCGGCCGCTCCCGTCTCTGTACATCGCGCGCTGCAACTTGCCTTAGTGATCTTCTGGAATTGATTTTCTGTTCCCACTAGGCATTCAAGTCATATACGCCCATTGTAGTCTTCTTTTACTGGTTTACAGGCCTCCAAACCTCCACGAAGTAGCTCTCCGCTGCACACCTCACAGTGTAACTACCACAACCTTTATATAACAAGGGACCGACTCTTCAGCATGCTATCACTTATCTAATTCGGACTTTCATTGGGCAGGCTTCGGGCCCCTCTCATGCAATCTGGGCGTGGTCCGATGCATCCATGCCTCAGGCCCAAAATGAGCCATCAGCTGTTCCTCGAGATAATGTTGCCTCGCCTCAATTGCTGTCTGTTTTGACCCCTCTATTGTTTCAGTGGCTACTGGGCCAGCCCAGCTCAGACATGGACTCAAAACATTGGAAAGCACCAAAACCGGCGACTGCCGATTACGGACTTCATGTTTTCATCAACAAAGACAAAGAAGGGCTCAACCTTGTGGACATTGTCGCCATCCATGGACTCAATGGTCACTACGTAAATACCTGGACCACAGCACTGGAAGATGGTAGCCAGGTCAACTGGCTGCGGGACCTGCTGCCAAAAGAGGTTCCGAACGCAAGGATCATGTCATTCTCATATAACTCCACTGTTCTGTTCAGCAAGTCCACGTCAGACATCTTCACCTTTGCAGATCAGTTATTGGAACATCTTAGTTCAAGGCGGGAAGGTAGGGAGGAGTCAAGGCCTATTATATTCATCTGTCATAGCCTTGGCGGGATAGTATTCAAGCAAGTGTGTCTGTCCGTTCTACTAGCTGGGCCAGGTTCAGATCTTCCTCTGTGCTGACGTCGTACTCTACAAGGCAATGAACAGAGCGCATGAATCGGAGAGATACCGTCTGTCTCTCTTAAGACATGTCATTGGAGTCGCCTTTTTTGGAACACCACACCGAGGGTCGAGTCTTGCTCAATGGGGAGGCATGCTCAGTGGTATCCTCAAGACAGGTGCTCTGGGCACGAACACCAACTCCCAGCTCACAAAAGACCTGGAACAGAAATCTAGGGCTCTTGAAAGTATAACGAAGTCTTTCATTGAACGAGGGAAAAATATGGAGATATACAGTTTCTATGAAACTGAGAAAATGGGTTTCATGAATGTCAAGGTCCTCTATTGTCATTATGACGCTTGCGATTTTCGTGACAGATACTGACCGTGGGAATATAGGTCGTCGAAGAAGAATCGGCTACTCTCGGCTGGCCCAATGAAACCCGTGTCCCGATAGATGGGAATCATAGGTCCATCTGCTGGTTTAGGAGCACAGAAGAACCCAAATACAGACCTGTAGCAAGAAACATCTCTCACATGGTGGCTAAAGCCCGGTGGACGATCACAGGTTAGCGAGAAAACTCAATTCTCTTAGGATTTATGACACTAAAGATCTGCCAACAGATCATGCCAGTCTCTTCCTTCTGCCGGGGCAAATCATGTCTGGTCTGCATAAATGCGATTACAGGGACCACAGAGAACGAAACCCGATTGCCGTACAAGGGACTTGCCAGTGGATCTTACGCCACCGGCACTATCAGAAATGGTTGTCCGAGACCAACTCGTCCTTGCTGTGGATATCGGCTGATGCTGGTTGCGGGAAATCAGTCTTGGCATCTTTCCTTGTCGGCCATCAACGACGCTCTTCGGACCAGCATAGCAGTGTCTGTTACTTCTTCTTCAAAGCCGATAGCTTAGAGCAGAGGGATGCCACTACTGCGCTATCTGCGCTCCTGCATCAGCTATACCTGTCTCAACCACGTCTAATCAGACATGCCCAGGATCAGTTGAGAACGCAGGGCCAGAACTTGGAGAATTTGGCTACTCTTTGGAAGATCCTAGCCGATTCGGCCGACGATGATGACGCATTGCCCACAGTTTGCATTATAGACGGCCTCGACGAGTGTGAAGACACGAGCCGCAAACAACTGATGAGCCACATGGCGAAATACTTCTCGATGCAGGCGGGGGGGGATATTAACACCACAAAGCAAGAATCGCAAAAGAAGCTGAAGATACTGGTTACCAGTCGACCCGACAACTCTATCAAGAATGCGTTCGACCGACAGACATCGATGTCTGGTTGTAAGGGAGCACGCAACAAACCAAGGTTTGCCATGATGAGACTGAGGGGTGAGGACGAAATAGATGCCATCAGTAACGACATTGAGCTAGTCATCAAGGATGCAATGGAAGATCTCGTCGACCGCGGGCTGCCCCTGGAACTGCTCGAGGACATGGAGAGAGAGCTTATCGCCCGTGCAGACCGCACCTTCTTGTGGGTGACGTTGATTATCCAGCTACTACGAGAAAGAGCAGAGGAGGGTGCTTCGCGCCGCGAACTGGACGGAATACTTAGGAGCCGGACCGTAGATGCGGTCTATCACGCCTTACTCTGCTCCCGACCTAATCATTCCAAGGCGAGAAAGATGCTCAGCATAATCCTGGCGGCACTCCAACCTCTGACAGTAGAAGAGTTGAGTACCGCCTTGGCGGTGAGACCTGACCACCAGACCTTCGAGGAGTCGAGTCTGCCCCGCCGGCCGAGCATAAGAACGTTTGAACACCTTGAATGGGAGCTCGTCTACCCGTTCGAGAACCACATCAAAGGACTGTGCGGCAACTTCGTCCGTATAATCCAAGGCAAGGTCTATCTCGTACACCAAACGGCGCGAGAGTTCCTGCTAGATGAAGTTTCCCTCAGGGAATCCGATGGTCCGATCACCTGGGCCACGGCGGAGGAAGAGCTCTGGCAGATGGAACAAGGTGATGGGTTCATGGACGACTATGATGAGCCGTCGTTCCACAAGGACTTTGCCGATGACGAGAGCACCGTGGCGGGATCTCCAAGCTCAAATTGGCAGCATTCCTTCTCCCTGACAGATGCGCATGCCCTGCTACTGGAGATATGCGTCTCCTACCTTTACCTCCTCGGGAAACGCTCGCGTATCCCGGGCCTGGGTTTAGGCGTACCAAGCCCGAAGGCAGCCGCCTTCCTGCCCTACGTCGCCAAATCATGGACGACGCACTTCCGCAAGATTTGCGATAAAATTCCTTCTTCCGCTTTGCCATATTACCACAGTCTCTGTCACCCTCGCTTCCCAGGGTTCACCGCTTGGCTTGAGGCCCACGGCATGCAGATCACCCGGCCGGTGATGGGCGGAGCCGACGACGAGCAGCAGGACTACCTCGTGAGCTCCTTTGGCTTGGAGCCCAGCGAGAACGCCTCCAGCAGGCCAGGGCAAGGCGTCACTAGCTCTGCTGCGGCTCTAGTCTCGAAGTCAGATGCCAGAGTATTATCCAGCAACCCGGGCGCGGCACAGAACTTCCACTTCCCAGTGACGGCTGACGAGAATGGATTCGTATCTCTGGACTTTGACAGAGCTGCCAAAAGTCGGAAGGTGTCTTCTTATGACGAGGATTTCGAGATCGCAATGGCGCAGTTGACTCATTGGAGGCGGCAAGGGGCCAAGTAGAGCTCCTCGGTGGGGAGTACCTGTTGGTAGCATCATTACACTGTACACCAACACCAGATATTCCAAGAAGAGTAACCTCCTGACGGCAGCGATGCCGTTCTGATAACAGCAATACTCATGACAACCTGGTGTATTTCCAGGAGCGGCCACCAGCCGCACCAACACCTTTGTGTGTAGCTCAACACTGTAAACCTCTGGGTAGAGCGGAATTATAATCTCCTCTGTTGGCTTGGCCCTTCAGAGAATGTTAGCCGTCTTTTGAGAAGCATCTGAGGACGAGAAGCAGAGTAATACTCCGCTGTTACGATATGATGCTTGGCTCTAGTCACTGCTCGCTCTTGGCACTGCAAGGCGGTCGCTAGACATATCGCCAACCGCAACAACAACGCCAAGAGATGCACGGCGTCCCAGTAGACCAGAACCGGAAGGTCGCAACCAAAAGCAGGTACCAACAAACAGCTATCAAGCTGCAGGATACGCGGGGTTCCACGACGTCACAACAGAGGCCAGAGATAACGCCGATCATGAGAGAGCAGTCACAATCCATTGGTAATAGAATGCTGGGGGTTTCATTCGGCTCCTTAAATAGGACAGTCGCTGGCGGCGAAATGATGGGGCAGTTCCCAAGCAGTCGGTTCCAGAGACTGGGATTGATCTACAGCAGACTACCTAATGAGCAATGCGTAGCATCAGGAATACCGTGATCCAACTCATCCTCCTCTGCAGCCAATATGTGCAGGCATCACCAGTCTCCTGCACGGCACGGCCGCCAAAGCTCGGCGCAGTCGCCTCAGAGAGCTCGGTGTGCAGCAAGATCGGGACGCAGCTGATCAAACAGGGGGGCAACGCAGTTGACGCTTTAGTCGGGACCGTCTTCTGCGTGGGCGTCATCGGCATGTACCACAGCGGCCTCGGCGGCGGCGGCTTCATGATTGTGCGGTCGAGCAATGGAAGCTACGAGTTCATCGACTTCCGGGAGACGGCGCCGGCAGCAGCTTTCGAGGACATGTACACCAACAACACAGCCGCCAGCTTGTACGGCGGGCTGGCGAGGTGAGTAGAGTCTCTTAGGAGTTTGGGAATGTCTGGCGAGCCAATGACTGACAGCTTCAAGCGGCGTCCCGGGAGAGCTGCGGGGCCTGGAGTACGTCCACAAGCACTACGGCTCTCTCCCCTGGAAAGACGTGATGGCACCGGCGATCAAAGTCGCTCGGTACGGCTTCGAAGTCACCGAGGACCTCGTGCGCTACATGGACTCGGTGTCGGGAACCTTCCTGACCGACGACCCGACCTGGGCCATCGACTTCGCGCCTCACGGCTACAGGGTCAAGCTCGGCGAGACCATGACGCGAAAGCGGTACGCGGACACCCTCGAGGTCGTCGCCGCCGAGGGCGCAGACGCCTTCTACACGGGGGCCATCGCGAATGCCACCATCACGGCGCTAAGGAAGCAGAATGGCACGATGACGCTGGAAGATCTGGCGAACTACACCGTCGCAATCAGAAAGCCCGCCCAGATCACGTACAGGGGCTACAAGCTGAGCGCCTGCAGCGCGCCGTCTGGTGGCATCGTCGCCCTCAGCACGCTGAAGATCGTGGACGGGTACGAGGGCTTCGGAGATCCCAGCATGGTCAACCTCACCACCCACAGACTAGACGAGGCGATGCGCTTCGCGTATGGCGAGCGGACCAACCTCGGCGACCCGTCCTTCGTCGACGGCCTGGACGAGTACCAGGCGAGCATGCTATCCGACGCGACCGCCGCCGAGATCCGGTCGAAGATATCGGACTTCCGCACGCAGAACGTGTCGTGGTACGACCCGGCGGGGATCGAGTCCCTCGAGACCCCTGGAACGTCGCACGTGGTCACCGCGGACGCAAGCGGCATGGCCGTGTCGCTGACCACGACGGTGAACCTGCTGTTCGGCTCGCGGCTCATGGTGCCCGAGACGGGCGTCATCATGAACGACGAGATGAACGACTTCAGCATCCCCGGGTCGAGCAACGCGTTCGGGTACGTGCCGAGCCCGGCGAACTATATCCGGCCCGGGAAGCGGCCACTGTCGTCGATCTCGCCCACCATCGTCGAGACCGCGGGGGGCAGGCTGTATTTTGTTGTCGGGTCGGCGGGCGGGAGTCGGATCATCACCGCGACGATCCAGAATGTTCATCACGTTCTGGACCAAAACATGACGACTCCTGAGGCATTGGCGCAGCCGAGGCTGCACGACCAGCTCATTCCCGACCAGGTGTCCTTTGAGTACGCGTACGACAACAGCACGGTGGCCTACATGGCCAGCCTGGGACATACTGTCGCTTGGGTGGCTCCCGGACAGAGCACGGCTCAGGGGTTGCGGCTGCTGCCGAACGGGACGTTCGAGGCAGCGGGGGAGCCGAGACAGGTTAACTCAGGGGGCTTTGCAGTATGATGGCAAAAAAATGTAATGGGATAAAACATAGCCTAAGAACTTCCTCTCATACGAGGCAACAACAGAGCTCACTTATACCCTGTCATGACAACCTGCACCCTCCCTGTCCGACTAGACTGCGCGATCCTCACCTCCGGATCGATCCCGTTGAGCCGCTCCTCGACGACATCATCGCTAAGCCGCGTCGAGTCCTCCAGTATCCAGGTCGTGTGCTCCGACACGATCTGCGCCACCGCGTGCCAGTAGTTGCCCTGGCTCGAGTACCGCGTCCCGCGGAGGAAGACCGCCGCGATGGCGAAGCCGGCGGCCATGTTCACCGCGACGGTGCCGGCCACGGCGAGCAGGCCCCGCAGGCGCCTCGGCGTCAGCACCAGGGTCGACGAGGTGACGGTCGCGTTGCCGTCGGCGTCGAACTGCGGGATCGCCTCGTTGATGAAGGAGCCCGACAGCGCCGTGAGCGTGGCCTGCATGGCGACGCCGGGGCGGCCCGTCGTGTTGAGCGTGTCGCCGAATAGCGCCTGGTACTCGACGTGGGGCAGGAAGCTGGAGCGGCCGCTGCCCTGGGTGTCCATGAAGAGGGAGACGTTGCGCACGTTGGGCGAGTTGTAGAGGTTGTTGATGAGCTTGTTGGTGAAGAACTGCGAGGCGTTGAGGTGCTGCGAGTTCCGGATGGACTCGACCGAGAAGATCCCCCGGTCTTCGAGGGTCAAGTTGGGCTGCGACACGCCCAGCATCTTTCGGACGGGCTCCGTATCCCAGGCCTTCTTGGCGGGGTCCCAGGCAACTGTGGGCTCGGAGAGGTCTCGCGCGCTGGATACCTCGACCTCGGAGAAGTCGAACGCCACTTGTTGGAAGCACATGGAGACGTCCAGCCTGAAGACGCCTTTCTCAATCCTCGTGCCGTTCTGCAGCCTTCCGCCGATGCTACGATCGTACGTGATCCACTCGCCGTCCGTGGATGAGACGTTAGGCAGCCCGAAGTTGCCGCTGAGGTAGGTGCTGTTTGGCCCGCTCCAAAGATCGTACGTCCCGTTGGTCCTAAAGTACAGGAAGACCTCAGCGTAGTTCGGGATCGGCTCGTCAGACAGGGTAGAGTTCGCCGCGCTCGATGCCACACTGTCGCCGTCCATCAGGCACATCCCCACCGCGAAACCCTGCCGAGCCTGCGTCTCAGGATACTGGAACTGCGGCAAGGAGCAATTGAAGCTTCTCGGAAAGCAGGAGCCCCTGGGGCAGTTAGCCGGGAGATTCATCCCGGCGTCTGCAAATGTCTGTTCGTAGGAGATGTTGCCCGAGATCGACAGGTAGAACGCTATGTACGCCGTAAACGGAGGGAGCACGTTCCCCGTGAGTACGGCGTCCATGGAGGGCCGCATACAGACAAACCTGGAACTGAAGCCGAAGGCGTTGCCTACGTATCTGCGCAGGGTGGACCGCTGCGCCTGCGAGACGGGCAGGAAGACCCGTCTCATCACGCCGGTGTCGCTGAGGCCCGAGCTCGTCGGCGAGGTGTCCGCAGCTGATTGGACCTCTCCAAAGGGAACGTAAGCGGTAGGCCGTCCCAGCCAGTTGTTGACCTGGTGGTTGAGGGAGATGACCTCCCTCGTCATGTAGACGGGAAGGGTCTCGTTCCCGGGGTCGTCCACAAGATCCGAGAAGTCGAGGTCTGAGACTAAGATGGTCGACGAGAACTGCGTCGCGACGGCCGTGAGCAGGAGGACCACGATTAGAATGGACTGGATGGCGGACTTCCGGGCGGACTTCAGCAGCAACCACGCGAGCCTGAACGGGCCGTCGTTGGAGCTGCGGATAACGGAGACCTCGGCGACGCGTGAAAGCGGGACGCCGTGCTTCTCCAGCATCACGGCAGCCACCATGCTGGTGTAAATGGAGGCCTGCGCGGTGATGGCGATCCTCATCAAAACGGTCGAAAGGGTGATTGCTTGCGTGATGAACTGCTGAAGCATGATCCACCGCCACAGCGCAGGAGCGCTCTCGCCTCCGGCCTCGCCCTCGCCAGTCCAGAGAAAGGTGATGAACGCCATAACGGCCAGTATTGTTACTGTACCGCCCAGGACAGTGGCCAGGCCGAGCAGGCCGAGCGAGTACCTGAGGAATCCATACTTGGATGTGCTTGCGGGGGGTTCATCATGCGAGCCGGCCTTCTTGTCGGTCCACGGCAGTGAGTATTCGACAGGATGTGACTTCCCAGCAAGCGGTGTTGGGCTTGGCTCTGTCGATAGCGGCCATTCGTCCTTCTCATTCGCATTTTCCTGCTTGGAAGTTCAGCATGCCGGGCGCATATAAACGGTCTAAAGATTTGAGAGACGCACCATGTCGTATTCAATTGCTCAAATAGTCAAAATGCGACCGTTGAACAAAGCGCTGTAAGGTTGGTATAGTCAGTCGTCATCGGCAGGCCGCGGCCACGACGGTCGACGGAGCCGGCCATGACCGCAGCCAGATCTGCATCTTTTAAGGTTGACGATCCCGCGATAGACTTCTCACCGGCTCGCGGGAGGTCTGCGGAGTCGGAGAGATCGCTTGCCCACCCGCCCACGTTTCGAAGCGCAGATCAATCAGTCACCGCAGCCGACTGCATGATCCCAGACGAGTCTGCCTTGCACCATACTGCATCTGGGGTGTGACGAACTGCCTGAGACAGAAGCCGGCATACACTTATCTCTGAGGATCCAGATCGTGGGCTCGGATCATGAATCCAGGTGGCTGCAGGGTTCACAGAGCCTTATCGCGGCATAGCTGCTGCTGCTGTTCTCACGAAGTCGTGCGCCTCAGATCAGCAGCGAGGGCCGTGCAGGCGACGTCGCAGGTCCCTGACCCGCGTCAGTTTGAACCCTCTCGATTGTGGACCCTGTCGGGAGCAGCAGGGCTGTGCTGCAGCTTCGCTTGCGCCCGCGCACGGTTGTGGGGTTGCCTGCAGGGCAGAATGGCAGGATGAGACCATCACCGTCGCGAAGGCTCTGTGAAGCCCTTGAATCCTCGTGAGCGCCTTCAGAATTGTTGAGTCCGCCTCAGTGCCGCACTGACACCTGACGGGACCTGATGGGTGCCACCCAAAGCACCCCTGTGCGGTCTCCACCATTGCAAGCCACGATTTGGGGGCTCATGCATGATCACGATAGCTACACCCAATGGGCACCTCTCCCCATGTTGTACAAGTTCCAATTGGCTCACTATGCAAGGCGCCTTATGTACTCCTATAGGCTGCCAGCCCTACGTGGTAGACTCCAAATCCATGACGCCCACGACCGTCAACCACCGCCATCACCACCAACACCACGACCACCCTCTGCAGGCTGCAATCCAGAAAGCCGCCTCCTTACCGGCACGTGTACCCCCCGTCAATGACAATATCCGCCCCGGTCGTGTACGTGCTCGCGTCGCTGAGGAGGTACACGTACGCCGCCTTGAGCTCCTTGGCCTGGCCGGGCCTGTTCACCGGGATCATGCTGTTCCACAGGTCCTGCGTCTTCTGGTCGATGAAGTCGGACAGCCCCGTGTCGATGTACCCGGGGGAGATGCTGTTGACGCGCGCGAAGTCGCGCCACTCGTTGGCCAGCGACCGCGCCATGTGGATGCAGCCCGCCTTGGCCACGTTGTACGAGGTCTGCTCCTGCGGGTAGTTGGCGACGTGGCCCGACATGGACGCCGTGATCACCATGGAGCCCGCGCCGCGCTCGCGGAAGTGCGCGCCCACCGCCTTGGCGCAGTACGCCGTGCCGTTGAGGTCGATCTGGATCACCTTGTCCCAGTCCTCCTTGGTGCCGTCGACGACGCCCGCGTTGGCCGTTGCGCCGGCACTGTTTAAGAGAGCATAACGCGTCAGCCTTCAAACCCCCTCTGCGCCTCATGCTGCTTCTACCAGGGTACCGTAGGGAGGGGAAGAAGGGAAGGAGTGAGAGGGAGCTTACTTGGCGACGAATCCGTCGATCTTGCCAAAGTCGGCGATGATGTTCTTGACCGTCTTCTCGACGTCGTCGTAGTCGGCGACGTTGAGCTTGTACGCCTTGACCTTGACGCCGTAGTCCTTGGTCAGCTCCTCGACGTTCCGTTCCGCGCCCTCCTTGCGCGACGAGTACGTGAGCGCGATGTCGGCGCCCATCTCGGCGCACCCGCGCGCCGCCTCGATGCCCATGCCCCGCGCCCCGGAGGCGCCGGTCACCACCACGACCTTGCCCTTGAGGCTGAAGAGGTCGGCCAGCTTGCTGGCCTTGGGCACTGCGATAGGCATCTTGGGTATGGTGGCTTGAGGTTTTCGGAACTGTATCCTAGTGTACTGCGACGGGGAGAGGTTTTACCGAGTAGGCAAGGTAAGGACGGTGTAGTTATAGTTGATCAAGTATGTAGATGACTATTGCTATGGTAGGAAACGGCTGGGAAGATCAGGGACGAAGCGGTATTTACATTGTCGGGCCCCTAAAGTATGTCATCGGTCCATCACCCCCTCCTCCCGCCCTCCACGCTATCTCCCTCTTCCCGCGCATCTACGTAGTATGAAGGCAAAGTAGGGTTCAGTACGGAGCAAAGCGAAAACCCACTACGCCTCCTGCCCAGGCGGACCTTGGTGGACGCTGATGTCATTGACTGCAAGACCCTGACAAAGCGTCTCCATTGGATCCACAGCGAACCGGTCCTTCTTCTCTACTTATCTTAGTGTGGCTTCGGTGTCCGACGAGGGCGCGGGTCAGCGCGGGACGTAGGCGGGGAGCTGGGTCCGTTTCGGAGAACCTGCGAGGTGAGAAGAGTTCTGTTTTGGCAGTACAGGATCACGGCCATCATGGGATGCCGAGCGTTGTTGGAGATCGTTGGAGACAGACATGTGCGACTCCGGATGCAAGGGCCGATCCTTCAGAACGAGGCCGCAGCCAGGGGTCCTGTCTTCACGTGCCACACCGTGTCCTCTGTACCGGAGGGAGTGACTTGGTAACTTAACCGTAACGTTATCCAAGATTGGCTGCTGACGGGGAAAGACGGGAGAAGGGATCTCGATGTCTATTGGCTGCTGACGATCGGTGCCGGCACTCCGAATCGACCGTAAATCGCATCGGCGTTAAGGGGGGAACGTGGAAGGTTCCGGTTCCGGTGAAGCGGACCCGAAGGAAGTGCCGATCGGCGAATTCCTCAAGATCGCTTGGCGTACAGTCATCCCCTTGCAGCACGCTCACTGTCGGGGCGGGTATGGCCGAGAGAGGAGTAAAGCATGGAGTATTGTATTACCGCAGGTCTCTTCGCAGAAAGTTGCTTGATTGCACCCCGTGCTCTTACGGTGCGTCTCAGGCGCCCTAGCCATATGGCCAGCCTTCATGCGGAGTGTCGATGACCCTGGACATCGTCGAGCGATCCAATATGCGGGCATATCCACCAGTCAACCAATTGTAATAAGGCATTCAGCTGGTGACATTAGATTGAGAAGTCGAGAGAATTTGGACTGCACAGATCGATCAAATTAGTGGACAAACGCAAGGCAGTTGATCGCGACCAAAACTCCACGGCTCAGGATTATGTGTATTAGAACTACCCCATGATCTATTCCCGACGGGTGGTATCTCGAATATACAAGAAACACGTAAACCAGGAAGGAGAGGAAAAAGGTCGCAGAGCCAATAAAGAATATTCTCAAGAACCCAAATCAACGCCTTCGCGTGGGGTCTCAACCATCTTCAACTTTTATCATCATGTCATGTCTAAAAACTCTAGACGTTCACACCGCATGACGTTTGACACACAAAACAGCGCCCCTCAACAGGTCTAACAATACGCCCCTAAACCTCTAGTCCTTGAAGAAAGAGACGATGTACTTGAAGTCCGCGACCTTCAGGCCGTGCTTGGGGTAGCAGATGTAGATGGGCTCGCCGTACGCGCCGAATTTCTCGCGGAACTCGCTCTTCTTGCTGAGGCTGAGGCTCTTGACGATGGTGTCGTACGTCTTGGCTAGGAACTTGGCCCTGACCCCGGTCAGCTGCGAGCCCGGCGTGAGCCGCTGCGACACGCTGGCGCCGAACGTAACGGGGCCAGTGATGCCGGCGAGTGCCGTCTCGATGAGGACCTCAATGGTGCCGTTGGGCGTGCCCGGGAAGTCCAGCGCCCACTTGAGCTGCCACCCGTGGCGCGGCGCAAGCTTGGCCAGGACCACGAGCGCCAGCACCTTGCCGTCCTTCTCGGCGGCGAAGTAGCGGCGATGAGCCTGGTCGACCCACGGGCGCACCTCGGTCAGGTGAACCTGCTTCTTAGGGTCGCCAGCGCGGACCTTCTTCCACGCGTCGATGGCCTCCTCGGCCCGCCGAATGAAGTCCTCGTTGGGGCGCACCTCGTGGGTCTTGATGCCCTCGCGCTCGACACGGCGCGCGTAGTGGCCCTGCGGTGTCGCGTGCTTATCGGCGTCGACGCGCTGCTCTTCCGTGCAGCTTAGCGTGCGCCAGCCCATCTGCTCGCCGAGCACGCGCGCGACGTATTCAGAGACAAGCATCCAAATAGGCGTGAGCTTGAGCTCCTTCTCGACAAAGTCGATAAAGGCCGAAATAACCTCTCTGTACTGTGAGATGTCGCAGAGAGGGTCACCGACCACCATGGCGAACTTGTCCCTCTTGCTGTAGCCCACCGCAGCGCCGGTGGGGTGCCGCCAGATCTCAAACCGATCGTCGAGCCAAGACGTGTTGGAGGCGTCGCCGTAGTTGGCAATGAGTTCCTCCAGAGGAGGCATTTTGCCATCCTTACGCGGCCTTGTGGTGTCCGCGTCGGGATGAGGCAGACCTGGAGACCTCGCGGGCAGCGACTTGGGGTCCCGATGGTACATCGTGGCATACCGGACGTCTCCAAGGTTCAGATAAAAGGCGACAACTCTCTCGAGGCCGAGGCCAGCACCACCGTGGGGAGGGGCACCGAGATCGAACGCACTGAGATACTCCTCCATGCCGTTGTCGCTGATGCCAACCGCGTCCATGTTCTTCCTGAGAAGCTTGGCGTCGTGGATACGCTGCCCACCGCTGCAGATCTCTTGGCCCCGCAGGAAGATATCGAATGAATTCGTCCATTTCGGATCATCCTCGTCCCTGTGGGTGTAGAAAGGTCGCGCACTGGCAGGGAACTTATCGATGATGTAGTAGTCCGTCTTGTACTTCTCCCTGATGATCTCTCCGAGGCGAATCTCGTCTCGCGTCGAAAGGTCCTCTTCCTCGACCTCCCGGCCGTCGTCCCGAAGCAACTGAAGCGCCTCTTTGAATTTGAAAATTGGAGTCTCTTCAAGCCACAGCAGATCCTCGCTCGGGAATCGCTCGCGGGCGATCGCCAGCTCGGGCATCTTTTGGACTGCCCTGAAGATGGCCTTGAGGGACTTGTCGACAGTCATCATCACCTCATGATAGTCCTCTGTGATCTCCATTTCGATATCCAGGCCAGTGTACTCGGCCAAGTGCCTCTTGGTGTTCGAGTTCTCTGCTCTGAAGACGGGACCAACCTATGGGAATGTAAGCGTAGCTCTATCTCAAGATGTGTCTGGTTGAAACTCACCTCGAAGACCTTCTTGAAGTCTGCGGAAATGGACATCTGCTTATTCAGTTGCGGGCTCTGCGCGAGGAAGGCAGCGCGACCAAAGTAGTTAACTTTGAACACCTCTGCGCCACTTTCTGCGGCAGCCGGCTGCAGCTTCGGGGTCTGAATCTCGATGAAGCCCATGTCATCCAGGGTCTTCCTCCACTCTCTCACCATTGCGGCGCGGATGCGGAAAATGGCCTGGTTGGCGGGATGGCGGAGGTCCAGCACGCGATTGTGGAACAGACGGCTGTGGACAGGCTCCGTGAGGCTGTAGTTATCAAAAGGCAGGTCCTCGGCGGAGCTGATGAGGTGGATGGAGTAGATGAGGACCTCGACGTCGGGGTGGGTTGCCGACTTGACGGGTTCCTTGGGGGTTTTCAGCGTGCCCTGGACCTGGACTATGGACTCGGGGTGCAGCCGCTGGACCCATTTGACCATATGAGGCGTGGTGTGCTCCAGGACACCCTGGATGGAGTGGGTGGAGTCACGGAAGAGGAGGAAGTCAAGAGCAGAGGAGATGCGACGCTGATGGTGGATGCGGCAGCGGAAGGTGACCTCGGAGCCGATGGGCATCTCGGCCGCCTCGGCAATGGACTTGAGGGCGAGGTGGTGGTGGTCTGCAGGGTGGTGACTGGCGTTCTCGAACTCGGTCTGCCCGTACCGAGCCTGCGTCTCCTCGTCCTCCTCGCGCTTGGCCTTCTCCTCCTCGGCCTTCCGGCGCTCATCGATCTCCTGCTGGATGCGCTGCCGCCGGTCATCCTTCTCCTCCTTAGACTTGCGCCGGTCCTCGCTGCGGCGGGAGGAGGCGCGCGACGAGTGGGACGTGCGGCCCAGAGCCTCCTTCATGCTGCCGGTGGGCGTGGCCGACCGCGACCGCATGGGAGACGTGATCCGGTCGCGAATCTTGGCGAAGGTCGCCATGGCGGGCGCTCTTGCGCGGTGGACGGAGTCCATAGAGTCTCTCGTCATTTTTGCGGTTTGGCCGGGAGAGCCGGAACACGAACGAGGAGACAGGAAGGACTCAACGAGGGGGTAGTGAAGGGTCTATGGGACAGACCCGAGGATGGCAGTTGCGCCACAGACTCTTTGGTGGGTGTGAATCTCGTACTGCACTGCACAGTATGTACAGAGTATGGTGAGGAACGAGAGGCAGTGCAAACGCGAGCCAAGAGGGCGAGCGCACGCTCGGAGGATTATAAAGGAGCAGAGGCACGGCAGGACGCGGGGTGGGACGGGGTACACGGGCAGCCCGTGCAGGTAGCAGCCGGCCATGACGGAAGGAATGCTGGACACCGGGTCATCGAAAAGGGCAAGGTACCTGAAGTATCTCCATTACGGAGCACCTTCCAGAAGATCCGCTGGGTCCGCGTATCTTATCTGCCCCTGCTATTGGCCGCTTTCGTCATAGACCGCCCAATGCCGGTGCCTCCGTTGGGCTGAATAAGTGGCCCGCCGCCGCAAACCCGCGACATGCCTGACAGCCAGCCTGCTTGCCTGCCTCCCGCCAGCAAGGCAGCCAAGGACAGCCAGCCAGTCAGTCATCCGGCTCCCGACAGCTTGTGAGAGCGTCCGCGATGTACTGTGTACGTGCAGGCTGTCCGTACCACTCTACTCCAGAGTACGTCGTGCCCTCAGAAAGGAAAGCCGAAAGCCGCGCTCTCGGACTCGCTCTTTGGCCCGGACAAGTGGCTCCGAGCCGGAAGCTTATTTCGCACGTAATTGGAGAATATGCACGCTGTTGCCCCTCCATTATATACAAGGCACCGCAGATCCAGAAATAGAGTAAAACCAAAATAACGCCCTCTCAAAAGCTGCCTCTCTGAACCAATTGCCCTGAATTCTGCTACCCGTGCTATTCCCCCCTTGCCTTATGTCAGTGTCACTTCAAGTGTCACTTTCGCTGCTCTTCGCCAGCCCTGCCAGGGAACAATCCATGCTGTGCCGTCCACCTCTGGCCAGACCTACAGTGTAACGTACAGTGCATACGTCAGGGAGATGGTGACGTCACTTATTAATTGCCCCTCCCCCGGTTTCCCAGCCTCCCAACGGGATGCTGTTGCATCGGGGGAAGTGCCGGAGGTAAGCCTGTTCCTCGCATGCTCACGAAAGAATTTTTCGGCGAAAACAGGCAGAGGCACCCCGTGCGCAATTCGGAGACCCCGTTCAATCAAAGGTTGAGGTAAGCTTTTTGTCAGGATACCTAAGGTAGCTTACCCATACAATGTGAAGCCCGAGGTAAATCGGGGACCTCCTTACGTCCCGCGCCCGTCGTACCTGCGTGTACTCGGGTCTTGCTTAGTATCAGTTACTTGGCTCCGTATTCGCTCCGTATAAGAGCGTTTTGGTGTGCCTACCCCACAGATACTCTCGTAAGCAAAGAAGGCCTGAGGCACTCAATTTTTGTGCCTGAGGTATTAAGTGTCCAAGGAAGAAGGACCTTACCTAAGCTACGGCGTTCGGCGAGTGGACCACAGTTCGCCCCGCACTCACGTTGAGTCTCTCGGCGGCGACCGTGGACCCCTCTGGCCCTCCTTAGCAGACAAGCAGACTAAGGGGCTGGTTTATCCTGAATTCTGAGATCTCCTGTGCTCCTGAGCTCTGAATGGCCGAGACTCATTCGAAGACCATCGAACCACAATCGATAAGTTTAGCGGGCACAGCATCATCCGACACGCCGCTGTAAGTGGCTTCAACCCTGCGCCCGTTGCGTAATGCTGCATGCCGCAGCAGAGACAGGCGACCGTTGACTTTATCCGGGTTTCTCGACTCGCCTGAAATCTTGCTGTTTCAACTTCCGACTCATTTACTCTCTGCTTGTCAATCATCCAATAACACCAAACCTCAATCAAGACAATTGTCCCCGAGGAATTCGACCGACTCTTGACTGACTACTGTTGGTGGACGGGGCCCCTTTCTTTGTCACCAGATCAGCTTGCTGCTGCTTGCTGCCATGTGCACCAAGGGCAGCCGACTCAACTGGCACCTATGAAACGAAGCCGTTCCTGTGGTTGCTGCACGTCCCCCTCCACCATGGCTGAACTTGTCAGGATCGCTACCGCACCTGACGAGCCCACCGCTCCCGAGCCTCCCGACTCGCCTGAGGAATACATGAACCCCCTCGAGACCACTTCCAGATGGCTGCTGTCCGCCCGTGCTTACGCCATCCGCTCTGCTGCTAGCCTCGCCTACTCTCTGTCCAACCGCCAGAGCCCTTCCGCCCCGAGTTCCTCCCGCGTTATCTACCTCGACTCCCGCCTCTCGAAACACTGGACGGGCAAGGGCGAGATCCGTGTCGATGTCTACATTCCCGATGGTGGCGGCAGCAACGGCAGCAGCATCTCCGTCGGCGCCGACACGAACAAGCGACCCGCCATTATTAACTTGCATGGCGGCGGCTTCGTGCTCGGCCAGGGCACCGATGACGCCCGCTGGGCCGGCGCCGCGATGGACGCCCTCGGCGCCGTTGTCTTCGCCGTGAACTACCGCCTCGCGCCGAGCTACCCCTTCCCCACCGCCGTCGAGGACTCCGCCGACGCCATCCTCCAGATCGCCGACCGAGCCCGCGAGTTCGGCATCGACCCCGACAAGATCCTGCTGTCAGGCTTCTCCGCGGGCGGCAACCTCGCCCTGGCGGCCTGGGTGCTGCTGCAGAGCCCGGCGAAGTGGGACTACACCCTTCCCTGCGCCCCGCCGCGCATCAACGGCTTCGTCCTCTACTACCCGCTCCTCGACTGGACGCTCAGCCGGCCCCGCAAGCGCATGGTGTGCCCGCGGCCGGAGATGACGCTGCCCAAGGGCCTGACCGACCTCTTCGACGCCTCGTACATCTACCCGCCGCGCCCCCGGCACGAGCTCACGGACCCCCTGCTGTCGCCGGGCCTCATGCCGGACGAGCTGCTCGACCTGCTACCGCCGCTGCATCTGGTGCTCTGCGAGTTCGACATGCTGCTGATCGAGGGCCAGATGTTCGCGGAGCGGCTGCGGGCCAGGGGCAAGGAGGTCACCGTCCGGGTCGTCAAGGACGCCAAGCACGGCTGGGACAAGCCGCCGCCGCTGCTGCCTAAGGAGAGTGCGACGCTGGAGTACGCCGAGGCGATCAAGTCGATCGCGGAGTGGCTGGCGAGGGAGGAGGGCCAAGAGATGGAGGAGATGGACAGACGAGCGGACGATGAGAAGGCGAGGATGGAGGGTAGGGCCCGAGATATGGGGCAGTCGTCGTCGTCATCTTCATCGTCAGCGTCGGAATAGGAGATATTTCTGTCAGGCGCTTAGCCACTTGCACATTGCGGCTACACAGCCGCGGGAGGACAGCGTTGGCTTGCATAGACACATAGAATCTGTACAGTATTAATGATTGTCTACGAACATGGTTATTGTTATCTAATACAGCTTGAGTATCAGACTGTCATCCCTAGTTCTACCGCCGGCACGGCTACATCTGGCGTGATTACAGCGAGACACGATACCGAGACCTTACTGAAGAAAGGGGACTTGCCCCGTCAGCATGGAGCACTTGCGGTTCTTCCAATCACTCAGACAGGGCACAGAATACAAGGCAAGATACACTCCGGCCGTTCTCCGTAATACCGGCCAAGGTCCGGTGTGCGAGGCCCTGGGGCATCCGGAGCCACCATGGTGATGATACACATACGGGGTGAGGAGAATCAGCATCAATTCTACTACCGTTTCCACTCCGCCCCGCCATCCTGCGACTGCCAGCCACGGCTCATCTACACGTTTACGACTCGGTTTGTCTGAAAGACGCCTCTGTAGCCGGTAAAGAGGAGTCGCTGCCTCACCTGATGCCGTGCTCTGCTTCTATGACGATGTCCTCCTCCCCCGGATGTACGGAGGTACCTCACCTTGGTGTCCCTGACGTCACAACGACATCGAGCTGATATGACCTCCAACCAGCCTCCTCCTCTCCAGTTGTGAACTGATGGCTGGTCGTCGAATATAATCAGAGCAATTGAGCCTCCTGCGACATCTTACCTACCTTGTCTACCTGGTACCTAGTCCTGCGCTTTCTCCGACCTCACCAACGAACATCGCCTAGCCTGCAGACAGTCTCGACGACGAACCGACCACTCTCCCTACACAAGAAACACCACACACAGATCCCGACAATGCTCTCACGCACAGCTGCCGCCCTCGCCCGCAACCCTGCCGCCCGCCGGCCTCTGCAGCAGCAGCGGCGCCTCCTCGCGACGGCCAAGGACGACCTTACCTCGCAGGGCAAGACGTCCGAGTTCACGAAGGAAGGGCACCGGCCCAAGAGCAGCACGGGGACGTACGCGTGAGTTCCTTCCCCCTGTCCTCTCCTTATGCTCTCTTTCGGCCTCTTCAGCTGGCTAGCTGGCTAGCTTGGCCCAATTCGGGTAATTCTGCTCTGTGTCCCCCCCGGCTGACACTCATCTATAGTATTGCTGCCGGCGCGACGGCGTTCATCGCCGCCGGGTACTTCGCGATGACGGGGCGGCCCGAGAAGGTCGGCGAGCTGAGCAAGAAGACGGACCCGAGCGCGTTGAAGCACATGACACCGGCGAACGGGCCCCAGGGATCCGGACGTTCCTAAAGTGAGGTCGTAAGCCTTGTTGCCGGTCTCGGGAAAGGGTTAGGAGTGATTGGTCTCGGGCATCACTTTGCTGGCTCGCGTCCCGCGCTGGGATCGCGTGGGAAAGTAGGTATCTGTGAGAAGAAAAGATTGAGCAGCGCACTCAGAAAAAAAGCATGACCGTGAGAGGCTGGTGTACACCTCTTGTATTCTAACTCATCCTGACACACAGAAACGGAAAATTGACCAATTGACCGAACTGAGCTTGAAAAATCGATCAGTAAATTGCTGATGGGTGTGGCATGCTTCTGGTGGCTAGGTATGGAGGCCTGGAATATCACCTAAGGCTGGCACGCTGGCTCAGCTATGTCGAAACTGACGGCAGTGAAGACCCATATCGAGTTGCGGCGCTCTAGGCGTCGGTTGGTGCTCTTCATCCAACCTATCATGGTGATGCCGTGATGCATCTGACCGCATCACGTCAGTTGCACGAACGAGGCAGAGGCGAAGAACCGAGTGTGAAACATAAAGCAAGTTCATGTACGACCTCAAACACCATCGTATATACATGCACGGGCGTTGCACCACGTAGCAGCACATCCCCCCTCGTTCCCACCTCGTCATGCGTCCAGCGTTGAGTCCAAGACGGCCCACGTACCGAGGAGTTCGAATTACAAAAACAATATCAGTCCCGCCAGAAAAATGATGGACCCCCACTGCTAGATTTCCCTTTTTCGTGCGTGTGTCCAACGCGGATAAACGATAGCAGTGGCCGCCATATACCCAAGAAGAGTAAAAAGAAGGTCGCTCGAGTGTGCAATCCCCGTCGTATATGTTGTCCGCTGGTGACAGGTGGTGGTTTCATGCTGGAGAAACGGGAGAAACGGAGGCGTTTCTCTCGACTGGCTTTTGCTCGCTCTCGTCGGCCCGAGGCTATCATGCGTGCTGCCCGGAACGACCGGGCGTCCAAAACATCATTGTCCAATCAACGCCGATTGTCCACGCCATGGACAGAAAGCATTCGTTTCAGAGCCGAAAAAAAGTCACCCCTCATCGGTATTCGTCGACGCTGGCCCTGTTCGTCCGCCAGTCCGGGGCGGGGGTGTCCCGCTTGGCGAGGGACCCGAACCCGGGCATGGATGAGAAGCGGTTCATCCGCTTGGCGGCCTTGTCGGGGCTGGCGCTGGCGGAGGCTGAGTTGGAGGTGCTGGAGGACGAGGACGTGTTGGCAGAGGAGCCTGTAGTGTTGGGCGTGTTATAGATGTACTCGCCGTCGACGTAGACGGCGTTGGAGACGAAGGTCGAGCGGCGGTGGCGCCGGCGGGTGTAGCGCTGCTCGAGGCGGAAGAGCTCGATCTTGGCCTGGAGGCGCTCCATCAGGGAAGGAGCCATGGCGGACAAGTGTGGGAGGTGGTTGTTCGGGAGGAGGAAGGTGAGGGATGATGTGTAGCTTCGACGGAAGCTGTCTTCCCAACAATTCGAGGTCGAGATAGAGTGGGTGGGGTGGTCACGCGCTCCGGGAACAAGCGGCGTCAATTGGGATCAGAGAAGCGTCCTCGGGTGGCGTATTTCGCTGATGTATGTCTGAGAACTTGATATGGTTGCTCCCGCGTGCAGGATGTCCGTCTGTAACTCCTGAGTCGTGAGGTCTAAGAGTGTTCTGATGCGTGGTTTTTCGGTGTCGTGATGATGGAATCTATCCGGGGATTTCGGGTATATTTCGTGCAAAATGACGGGCAGCAGTCGGCAGAAACAGCAATGAGATGGAGAATGAACGATGCTTAAAAGGAAAGACAGGTCGACCTGGCCCGGTATGGGTATGATGTCGTGGCCGAGGTTGGGAATAGCAGCGGGAGGCTGGTATGGGGAGGAGAAGGAAAGGAAGGGGAGGAGATTAGAAGAGAGGGTCGAAGGGGGAAAAAGGGCTGGATCGATTAACCTTTTGCCTTTGTCTCTCCCTACCCCGACCTGATTCTTCAGTCTCCACCAGACTATTTATTGCCTGGCCTTCCCTTGTTGGCCTCGAAGCTTGGAGCTTGCGAGGGAAAACCGCGTGGAAGCCCTCGTCCGTCCCCTGCCAGCCTGCCAGCCCCTGGTTGTCTTTGATAACAGGAACCCACCCAGATTATAATGCATTGTGCTAGCAGGGCTAAAAGGGGGAAAACCACAGGGATGGACGCGGGCGGGCAGGGTTTGAACGGTCTGTGCCCCGCCACGCTAGTCCCTGTTAGGCTAGAAGTTTAGAGGCTAGCGTCGCATCGAGCCCAAAGGGGTTAAGAGAGACGCAGGGGCACGAGGGACGTACCGCGCTAGACCAGACTGGGGCAGCCCGATGTATCTCAATTGTGGATTCTCCTCGAATCCTCCCGCACCCAAAATGCTACGCCCAAATTCCAGGGTGAGGCGGTGCCTCCAAGAGCAGAGTCGGTGTACTCTCTGTATGACGACTCGACCGTTAGAAGACATTTCGCTGCTGGAATACAGCAGTAGATCCGGCTTGCACGCAGTACGGACTATCCGTATCTCTCTCCTTCTCTCTCTCCATTGCGGTACTTCATGCATGGCATACGAAGAAGTATCCTGTCTGCCTAGAAGAGGCGGTGTCTCATACGGCTTAGGAAGCGAGCGGCAGGAAAGACGCAGCCATGATCTGCTATCGATGCTAGGCTTGCTGGCAATCGGCCCACCTATGGCCACCATCGTCTTCGCCGATGACGACGAGCTGCAAAAGCGCCCCCCGAACTGAGCGAAACTGTCGATACGCATCCGGTTCAGCCGACTGGATCCTGTCGGTCTGTCACCGCCCATCATTATGCGCCGCGCAGCAGAGTGGGTGGTGGTTGCGTATGTATGGATGGGGTACTGTAGAGATTAACTATGACTTGCATGGCCCTCGGCTGACTGTCTCATCGGCGCCGGGATCGTTTGACCGACGAGGATCTTGATTATCCTCTCGATGGCGCAGCAAATGCCGGCGCATGAATGAAGACGTCCCGGCGCATCTCCTCCACCGACAATGGCCGCGGCGGCTGTCACGCTGATACACTACTGTGTCTCGAAAGTTCGATTTACGTGGGGAGCTACGGTAGTGCTGCACATTGCCCACCTCGCCATAGCCATGTTTCTACACAGCAGCAACAAATGCCTGGCACACACGTGTTCTGCGCTGTTTTCTCGTCCCATTCCCGTCTCTGTTGAGGAATTACTTCGATGCCTGACGAGTGTAGACCCGGTTGGGCTGAAGCGGCCACATCCGGCTTGCCCTAGGACCGCCGGGGTATTTATTCTGAGAACAAGGACCTCCGGGGATTACACAGGAGCACTGATCAACCCTCTCCCTGACATCTTCGTCATTATCTTCGGTCGTCGGTTCGGGTGGCCCACCTGTTCGGTCCGGGCCAGGGAATGTCGTGCTTGCAGGCGCAAGAGAGCCGCGTTCGAGCCAGCGAACGCCCACTCGGAAGGCCGCCGATTCTTCCCCGGCGGCTGGCTCCTGTGCGTAAACCCCCCGAGCGCTCCAGATGCGTACCACGTGGCCTTGGAGGTGGAAGAGGCGGACCGCCTGCGCCGAGGCAAAGACCAGGAAGGCCACACACACCAAGACCAGCCACCGCAGAAGCAAGCCAGAGAGGCTAGCACACGGATGAGGGGCTTGTCTCCGCTGCATTGAACCCGGTGAGCAAACACGCCATAGGGCGGAGCAGTAACACGGAGCCGCTGAGCTGATCGTCTCCATGCAAGGCGTTCAAAATGGAAGCCTTTCTCTCCACTTTTCGAGAGAACCCCCCCGTCGCTGTGTTATGCATCTCATCCTCACCTCCCGGTAGTATGCGATAGATCTGAGAAGCCGGTCCCCCCGGTGGAGGGTTACGGGCGATGGATGTCCTGCGTCGCCCGCGTGACCATCGGGAGGAGCCTGTCCCCCGCAGGACCCTCCAGCGATTACAGATGACGAGATCCGGTCGTCATCGCCCATGCCACTGTCTGCTCTACTAAGTTAGGGCTGCGGAGATTGGGGAGCGACTGACAGTCCCAATGACCAGAACCGTACTCGCTGCCGTTTTCCGCGCCATTGGGGTGGCTGCACTCTTGTTGGCCGCGCCGCCTCGAACTGACGCGCGAGAGAAGTGACAGCTCACTTGGCTGTCATGGACGATAGGCGGTAAGAGGCCTGGCGGAGGAAACGCCTCCTTCGGCTTGTGCTGAAGGGCAGGGGTGGCGTCCTCGCCAGACGAGGGGTTCATTGGGCCCAGACAGGGGGCACTGTATCGACACGTCGCTTGCCGTGCTGATCGACCGCCCGCCTAGCATTGCAGTCTGTTGGTTCCGGAATCGAGTCACGAAGCAGGCGCGCAGGGTATTAAGAGCGGCGCAAACGCAGGCAAAGTCACGCAGCCTAGCAAGCCGACAGATGCGGCGGCCGACTTCGAGGGGGGATCCGATGGAGCCCCAGATGCTATTCTGGTTCTGGTGGGCTCAAAAATGCGTGTCAGCCCGGCTCTACCGTCGCTATGCATGCCTTCACGGGCGGCGTTGGGCAAGTGACGTGTTCCTGCCCAAGGCCTGCCAATATCATCGTCGGCGTCTGTTATACCCTCAGGGCCCGCCGAGGCGAACATATAAGGCGTCCGAGGGATGTATCCGAAACCCAGAGGACATCCAACGACAGCTGATCTCTTGCGTGCACACTATGGGCCTACGGCCAATGTTCGATTAGCAGACGGCGTGTCTGCATTGGAAGCAGCGTCCGGACATCCCTTTGCTCTTCGCTAGCCGGCATTTTCCCTCATTGTCCCTGGCATTATCGTCCATTCCTCAAGTCATCAGATTGCTCGACAGAGGGTATACCGACAACCACCCATGTCTCCCGGAGCCCCGTCGCCACTCGTTAGATGTTCTGAGTCCCCTTGCCTGCTGCGCTATTCCATTGGACTGTCGTTCCTGCACCGGGCGCCGGATTGACCGAGAGGCAGAGGAAGAGGGCGGAAACGGGAAATAGCTCAGGGGTCTAGTGGCTGATCTTGTGTGGGAGTGTGTTCGAATTTTCAGAGCCTTCTCTTTCCTCTTCCGACTTCATCTGCCGTCCATCGTCGCTACTAGGCGACCGTCTTCCCCGTGCCAGGAAGCCGGACTGGCATCACAATTCATCCCGTCACCGTTGGCCACATCACCGGCACAGCGCAGCACCACATCATTCACTTCACATGCGGACCACTCTGTCTCGCTGGGCAGCAGTGAAGTGCTACTCCTCCGTCATGGCCGGGTTGACCAATGCACAGTGGCTGCTGCGTCACCACCACCGTGAGGATATAAACGGCACCTACGCCCGCTGCTCTTCCCCGTCCGTGCAGACTCCACCACCAGAAGAGCCGGAGCTAGACCATCGACGGTCGCCGTTCAGAATGATTGCCTTCCCTGCCGGTAATGACGACTTCCGTGCCGCGAGGACGCGTTGTGCGCGAGCGTGTCGAACCTTCAATGACACCCCTGAGGATGCCCCTGCTGAAGAGCGAGTGGCCCGCTGGCTTGAGTGAGCAGGTTCCTTACATTTGCACTTGTACATATGGCGCCTGGAAAAGTGACGACTCCGGGATCCCTTCGCCAACGAAGGAGACACGTCCTAACGGCGTTGCTCTCCCTATGCCTACGATCCTAAACCGTTGCACCGCCCTAGCTTCATTTACGGCAATCGCGCATCACTTACCGCTGTCCCTTCTCTCCTTGATTCCAGTCTCGGAGAGCCCACTGACTCTGTGTCCTCCAGCATCGTCTCTGCCGACCCTCGCCCCAACAACGCCAGCGGCAGGACCAGAAACAGCCACTCGAGCAGCGACACCACCACTAACAGCAGCCTCAATGCCGGCCCAGCCGCCTCCGGCCCCGCCCCCGCGCGCGGAACGACCTTGGAGCACATGTACGGCAACCCTTCTCTACGACCGCAGGCACCTTTCGTCAAGCCGCCCATCTGGATGGACTACGGGCTGCGAGTGCGCATCGGCGCCACCTCCTTCGTCAACCGCGGCTGCGTGATCCTCGACACGCCCGTGGCGGACGTCGTGGTCGGAGAGCGGTGCCATGTCGGGCCCAGCGTCACCATCGCGTCGGTGGGTCACCCGTTGCGGGCGGAGGACCGGCGCGAGGAGCTGACGGGCCGGCCGGCGAGCTATGGGCAGGGTGTGGTGGTCGGGGATGATGTCTGGATCGGGGCGGGGGTTATCATCATGTGAGTTTGGCTTGCTCTCCTCCCCGTGTCTCAGACTGCGGAACGAATTGATGGTGCTAAGACGAAGCGCGAAACCAGGGGCGGCGTGACGATCGGCTCGAGGTCCGTCATCGGCGCCGGCAGCGTGGTCACGGAGGACATCCCGTCTGACTCGGTCGCGGTGGGGGCGCCGGCGAGAGTGGTGCGCAGCCTCGAGGACGAGAAGCAGACCGAGTTTGAGACGACGGCGTGGACGCTGGAGGAGGCACTGAGGTGTGGCCGGTGAGGCAGGGGGTTGATATATCCCTCCCGACTGGCCGCTGCTGTCCTGGCGAGATGTGGAAGAATAGGAAGGCGACTAATAAACCATAGAAAAAGGCTTTGAATTAGACGGAGTTTTGAGGCGCTGCATGATACCCGGTTCGCTGCTAGATATACGGTTCTGGGCGGCAGCTGAAGCATTGCTTTGGAGATCTATATCTTGACCTTGCCATGACCTTGACGTATGTGATACCTCCTGGCACCCCGTTGACTACTTTCACATAGGATATCTCCCGGACCTGCCTCTCATGGATATGACCGGTTCCTGGGACGAAGAATGCATATTGCCTCCAGTTCTAACCCATGTTTAACGTCACTTTGCTACGTGGTCCTTTGCATGATAGCACTCTTTGTACCCTTGACTAGAACTCAATGGGCGAAATCGTGAGGACGAACTTTATACTTGGACTGTCTTTATCTCTTCTCTGTATGATAGAAAGTCTTTGTTTCATCCTTGCATGGTGTATTCCTCTCCAGGCTATATTTCGAGGGGAGTCAAGTCTGGTCTCCGAGTTGGCGATCTATGCCAAGGCCATGTTTTCCATCACTAGTTTATGCATCGCTGAGCCAAGTTCTTCCCGAGAATAATACACTTCGGAGACAGCTGTTCATTATACCTGCTTGTTGAGTGAAGGTAGTCTCAGCAAGAGCGGGTAGGGTGGAAAGTTGGACTTACCAGTTATTCATCGTCCTAAACAAAGAGGCAGCAGCCGGCTGCCTTGCGTACACCGATATCGCCAATGACAGCGCGGCAATATGCCTCGACTTGAGTAACTACACCACTAGAAGCGGGTTGCAGAGTTGCCTGGTCGATGGCTAGTATGATGCCGCAGAAGGCACAACCAGGCCATGGTAATCTGATCACCATAATTTGGTGGCTAACTAACTTTCCGACATGACGAATCTATATCTTCACCTTCTGATAGGCCTGTTGAACTCCAGCCCTCCCTCTCAACTGGTCCTGGGAGATGCAGGGATAATGCTAGTTTGGAAAACAAACTATCCTGACTCGAGATAGGCGCCCAACTCATTGGGAAATATCGGCCTTCCTGTCGCAGCCTCAGCTCGAAGGGTTTCCAGATGTGACGCCATCCTTAATTGTTCTCGTACTTCCGCCAACTTATGTCTCCCGCCTGAATTTCAGTTGCTTGCGTAGCACAGTTCTCACCACTACTCATATCTTGCTTGAGGGTCTCCTAAACTGGAACCATCTATACGTCTAGAAACAGCCCAGCGAACCCACCAGAATGTCGACTATAAGTCTATGCCAACGCGGACCTTATGCCGATGCAATCTTAGAAGATAAACTTCTATATCGGAACCCTCAGACGCCCTCTGATCACAGATATCAGATTCATATGCCTAGAGTAATCACTCTTCCTTCAACAAGACGGCTAGGTCCAAAGAAGCCGCAACAAGGATGATACCCTTGTGATAGACTCGTAAACCTATAAGGGAGGAGGACCACACTCTGGTGCGCTCGTAACACCAGCTACCCCCTTGGACTGGGGTTAGGCCAGCCCACGGTGCAGTCAAGGTGAACCCTTATTTGGTCGCATTACCTCCACACAATCCTCCACGCTTGTCACATCAAAGATTGGTGATAGACCCCATGATAACCTCCTGCTGCCTCTTTTGAATTCTAGCTATGTGCGGGGCATGGAACATCCTATCTCCATTGCCTGATTACCGACTATGCTATTTGCCGAATAGTTACTTCAATTGTCTCCAAGGAGCCGATAGTTGGAGCAGGCTTCGGGCCACGCCAGAAACTCGGGCTGGACCCCGCTCCGTGAGCGGGAGTATTTTTGAGCACCGGCTTCAGTGAACATAACCTCAACCGTGATCCGTCTGCGAACCCGTGATGGCAATCTCTCTGCGTATTTCGAATTTTATCTATCGGAGAATCTATCATGGAGGCTGATCTTGCTGAGCTCAAGCAACAGGTAGCGGTGCTGCAGAAGGAGTTGTCTCGTGTTGCCGGTATGATCATGGTCCACCCCCGGGCACGATACCCACCATGCATACTTACACGTCTTTTATAGATGAAGCTGAAGTCCGGAAGACTCACTTCAAGTATGGCTACTATCTCGACAAGTGCCTATACAATGAGGCAAGTCATTGCAGCTCCAGGAAAGTACCGCGATTAACAATCTGTAGGTAGTTGATATGTTTGCCGACCACCCAGACACCTATGTTGAGTTTCTGGGGTCGCGTTACCGAGGCAAGGAGGGTGTGAAAAGACTCTACCAAGGCCGTTTCCAGAACACCTTTGTCAAGGGACGCAATGGACCCGTCCACGGCTTCCTGCTGGACCACATCATGATGCAAGACATCGTCGATGTCGATCCAACTGGAACGCACGCCTGGTGCCGCATGCGCGCCCTGATGCAGGCGGGGACACACCAGTCGATCCAGGAAGAGCATCCACGGGGCCACGCCCAGTGGTGGGAGGGAGGGTTGTACGAGAACGAGTACATCAAGGAGGGAGGTGTATGGAAGTTGTTCAGGTACAGATACTTCCCGTTCTGGCATGCCGACTTTGAGAGCGGTTGGGCGCACACTAAGAAGAACTACGTGCCCTGGCCAACCAAGACGTATCCCGAGGATCCCCTCGGACCGGACGAGTTGCTGGAGCAGAAGATGCTGTGGCCAGACACCAGGGTCATTCCGTTCCACTACCCTCATCCCACCACGGGTAAACCGGTTGCGGCTGATGACCTCAGGGCGCCGAGATGGGGCAAGGATGCCAGCACGGGTGATCCACCCCTGAACCTCAACCTTCCAGAGGGTCAGAAGAGGCCTGGTGTCACGGATGAAGAGTCTACTCCGGGCACAAAGGTGTTACCTGAGCTGGCTCAGAAAGGATACTGAGTCAATGCTACCCCGAAGGGTTATGTAAAGAGGCAAGCAGGCGGCATATACGCCCCTGGCGTAAAATGTCCTGTATCTTAGTCTCTGACAGCATCTTAATTGTCGAATTGCATGACTCACTCGTGAGCTCAGCTTCCAGGAAGACCAAGTATTGAACAGCCGTGACTGTAACACCGAGCCTAATCCGGGTGCCTTTCTGAGACCACTGATGATTTCTCTCCTATCTGATTTCGCGTCCGTCCCCGCATCCACCTCCGCGGCCGAGAACAAGAGTGTGGAACTGCCGTAGCGTACCCCGCACGCACTACCCCAGATTCACGCCGACATCCACCCATGCAGGAGTCCTGGCTTGCACGGGGGAAGCACCTAGACCACCCGGAGGCTGGGCTGAGAAGGGCTTGGGCTTTGTAGCAACCGGCAAGTGGGACCTGGTAGCACCCCGGGGCTTCCCCCAAACCCGTGCCGCCGAGATAGCGGAAAAACAATGGCGCCTTCAAACCAATATGCGGTCCGGCTCTAGAAGAAGACTCCGTTGGGTCGGTGGTGCATAGGGATGTTGGAGCTCGTTATATGATCTCTGTCCTTGGATCAATGATCTCAAGGACAGAGATGGGGGATTGTCTCCCGATAGCTCTAGGACAGACTGCCATAGCACAGCATACAGCGCCATGGCTCACATCTTCGACATCGCCCCGGCCTTGGCGCCATCTGCGTACAGCGACGGCCGCCTCGTCGCGCCAGGCGAGACAGTCAGCTTCCCCGACACCGACGTCTTCCGGAGCATGAACAAGCCGTCGCGGTTCGAGGGCGACATTATTGATCTCGAAATCACCGGGAAGATCCCCAAGGAGATCGACGGCACCTTCTACCGCGTCCAGCCGGATCACCGCTTCCCGCCGCTGTTCGAGGACGACATCCACTTCAACGGCGACGGCAGCGTCACCGCGATCCGCATCGCGCAGGGCCACGCCGACTTTAAGCAGCGGTACGTGCAGACGGAGCGGTACAAGGCCGAGACGGCCGCGCGGAGGAGCCTGTTCGGCAAGTACCGCAACCCGTTTACGGATCACGAGTCGGTCAAGGGCGTGATCCGGACGGCGTCCAACACCAACATCACCTTCTGGCGCGGGATGTTGCTTGCCAGCAAAGAGGACGGGCCGCCCTTCGCCATGGACCCGGCCACGCTCGAGACGCTGGGCAGGTACGACTTCGAGGGGCAGATCCTGGCGCCGACCTTCACGGCGCACCCTAAGTTCGACCCGGATACGGGCGAGATGCTGTGCTTTGCCTACGAGGCCGGGGGTGACGGCTCAGACTGCTCGCTGGATATTGCTGTGTGGACGATCAACGCGGATGGTGTCAAGACGGAGGAGGCGTGGTACAAGGCCCCGTTCGGAGGCATGATCCACGATGCCGGCGTGTCGAAGAACTACATGGTGTTGCCGCTGACGCCAATCAAGATGGATTACGAGCGGATGAAAAAAGGCGGCGCGAAGTTTGCCTGGGATCCTAAAGAGGACCAGTGGTACGGCTTGGTGCCGAGGACGGGAGGGAAGCCAGAGGATATTATCTGGTTCCGAGCTGACAACGGTGAGGCTATCTGCTGACACTCATCTCACTGCATAGCTGACGACATGTTTGCAGGCTTCCATGGCCACATTGCCGGCTGCTACGAGAATGAGGATGGCCACGTCGTGGTCGACCTGACAGTCGCTGACGGCAACGTCTTCTTCTGGTTCCCTCCAGATGGCGAGGAAGAGGGGCAGTTCGCAAAGCGCAATAAGCTCAGCAGTCCGACCTGCCGCTGGGTCTTAGACCCAAAAGCCAAGACCAACACAAGGATCAAGCCGGCACTCGTATGGGCGACCAATGGCGAGTTTTCCCGCATCGATGACCGGTTCGTCACCAAGAAGTACAAGCACTTCTGGCAGGCTAAGGTCGATCCGACGCGGCCGTATGACTTCGCGAAGTGTGGGCCGCCCGCCGGCGGGCTGTTCAATTGCGTCGGCCACTACACCTGGGACCCAGACGATGAGAAGGCCACCGGCATCGAGGATGTCTACTTCGGCGGGCCAACGCAGACGTTCCAGGAGCCGTCTTTCATCCCGAAGGACGGCGGCGGCGAGGGCGAGGGCTACCTCATCGCGCTTGTGAACAACCTCGACGTCCTGCGCAACGATGTCGCCATCTTCGATGCGCTGAATGTTGCCGCCGGCCCCGTAGCGGTGATTCACCTCCCGCTGAAGCTCAAGTTGGGGCTCCACGGCAACTTTGTGGACCACAGAGACATTGAGGCTTGGCAGAAGAGGAGGGCGGCAGACGGGGGGGATGTCGGACCGGTGAAGGTGGCAACGGAGCCTCTGCCGTGGCAGAAGGCCTTCATGGCCGAGAGTAGGGTCGCCCAGAACGGCGAGAATGGCGGTGTCAATGGCTCCTGATCATATGTTGACTTCGGGATCTGTCACAGTCTGCTGAGATTATTGTGAAAGTGTCCTGCGAGGCTGTTGACACAGGAGTTGGGTATCCATCACCATGCCGATGTCTGTCGTCTGTTACCTGCCACTTAGCCTAGCGAATATATTAATAGCACAATCTCGGCCTCAGTCTGTTACGTATAAGACCCAATTCATGTAAATAGTACAAGTTTGTCTGTATAAAGAAACTCTCGACGTCAGAGTCAAATCCGTTAAACTCAAACGTTCTCACATTAAAGGATATGGCTGAAACAAGTGCCTTTTAGGAATGAACTTCCTTTATGGGTTGGATTTGCGATGGCACTAGCAGCGCAGTTGTCCTACCAAACACAGCTTAGGTGACCGCCGGAAATATTGACAAGAGAGTGACGGATATTTGTCAATGGGGTCTTCCAACCTTGTCGTGCTTCCGCTTCCTGCGATAAACATGGCTGTCACGATAGGCATGTGATGCAGCACCGAGGACATTTGCCATAATGACAGCTGAGTAATCTTGAACTTCGCCCCGAATACTATTCTTTCTTAGATGACCGATAAATATGTAATAGTCTTTTAGGAATATAACACCACATTTTTATATTTGTTCTATCTTCACTAGTCGGGACGACCATGTGAATCTCGCAGTGCACGGTTCGATACCTTAAATTTTCGATCCTCTGGCTTAGGATTCCGAAACAAGTGATTATGGCCGTCAGCATCTGTAGCCGCTGTTACCGCCTTTCGGTTCGCCAAACTCGACCTCGAATCGCAAAGGATTCCGAAGTATTGCCGGGGAAATCATATGACTTCACTGACCATGGCTCTAACGAGTGCGGAGAAGAAATGGCGAGAACCATTCCCCGAAGTATCTGTCTGGTGCACGAAAACGAGGCTTGATTCGACCTATGTGATAAAAGTCGCTAAAGACGAACTACGTCCAGTTGGTGTTCCGTCTAGGCTCGAATTCGTGGGGTCGTTGCGTGCCTTCATTTCAGCATGGCTGTTTGTGACGTTCAAGTCTTCAGTTTACGTGTTGGACCGCAGTTTGAGCGACTTGCAACAAAGGAAAAGAGATACGCGCATCATCTAGCTCGGTACTAAGACCACTGGCCTCTGAGGTGGCTGGGGTTACGATTGCTGACATCTTTTCACGCAGCGCTGCGTGGCATGGAGCACGGGTCATTCTGCGTCAGGTCTCTCCAGAATCGCCCGCAATATTCGACTTCATTCTCGAGCTTTACCACTCCTGCTCGGGACAGTGGAACGACATCATTGGGCCAGATGTTAGCAGTGACTGCCTCCGTAGGTTTCTCACGTACGCTGCTACATTTTTGTCAAACATTGGGAACTATTTTGTACGTCCTGACGCTCCAATCAAATACTGTAACCTACTTATCCTGACCCGGCAAGGGATCCGGAGACCAAAAGTTTATTCCTGATGTGAACACCACGGATCTCCAGAGACTTGCTAATAGATCTCCCCAACTGTCGAAACTATACGACCAGATATCAGCATCTATCGGGACCATACCACCGTTCAGCCTTGGATATCCGAGCGAGTCCACTCAGAGTAGTTACTATCCTGGGATTCTTATTACGGAGGAAGAAATTACTGTTGTGTCAAAAGTTCTCGAACAGAACTCTATCTTTCCCGAGAATACTAGGCTGTGCAAAGCGACAAATGGCGTTGATTACGAGGTACTTCTTGCCTCTGTTCAAGTCCAAGATAGCGGCAATGCCCAGGCAATACCTCTTCCCAACGGCAAGGGGTCTGTAAGGCTCGTTCGGGGTGACCACTCTTCGCACCTGAAACAGGTATGCGCTGAGCTTTCCGAAGCGATCAAATATGCGGCCAATGACCTGCAGAGGAATTTTCTTGCTGCGTATATCGAAAGCTTTCAGACCGGGAGCCTTGACACCTACCGTGTCTCGCAAAGGACTTGGGTGCGAGACAAAGGACCGAGAGTGGAGAATATTTTCGGCTTTGTTGAGCCATATCGCGATCCTCACGGAATAAGAGCAGAGTTCGAGGGTCTGGTGGCCATTGCAGACGATGAAGAGACCAGGCTTCTAGCTAGGCTGGTCGAACACTCGGCGAAATTCATACGCCGACTGCCATGGGCGGCTGCGGAGACTGATGGGAGAGGACCGTTCGAAAAGAACCTATTCGAGCCGCCAGACTTCTCGAGCATTCACTGTAAGCCGAGACGCACCAAGATATTGAGGCACCTATTCACAATTCCATAGCTATCGCGTATTGCTCGAGCATTATATTCCCAGGAATCAATCTGCCTAACGTACGCCCAGCAGGCTTGGCGGCCTTGCCGACTACCTCTGGCAACTGGCTAATAGCTTCATAGTATAATGACATTCGGCAGGAAGATGGCTTCAAGAACGTGATCATTGCCAATCGGATGATTGCTGAAAGCCAGGCAATTCAGTATCCGTTTATAGATGCGTCCGAGGCTGAGCAGTTCAAGAACCACAAGTTTCCAGCCTACTACTGGTGGGTGGTCCTTCACGAGCTCCTCGGCCACGGGACTGGAAAAATGATGATCGAGATCGAAGATGGGAATTATAATTTCGACATTGAGAACAAGCCCATCAATCCCATTGACGGAGAGCCCATCAGGAGCTGGTACAAACCCGGTCAGACATGGACAGGCCAGTTCGCTGACTTGTCAACTACGGTCGATGAATGCAGAGCTGAGCTTGTTGGCGCGTACCTTATGGATGATTTAGAGCTTTTGGAGCTCTTTGGCTTCACAAAGACTTCCGTTATCCGGGCTGAGGACCGTGAGTCGCCCTACATATCCAGAGATGACGAGTTAATGACTCGTATATATAATAGTTACGTACAACTTGTACCAGCAGTTGGGTGTCGATGGCCTAAGAGGCCTCTCCAACTTCAACGTTGATAGCGGCGTGAGTTTCTCCCTATCTACTGACAGGAGGCCCTTATTAACTTCATTTGCGTAGAAATGGGGCCAGGCCCATAGCCGTGTCAGTTGTCCCATAACGAAACCTACGTCGGCGTTGAACCAGCCTGGCTGATATTTTGACAGGCTCACTTTGCGATATTGAAGTGCCTGCTTCTTGACGGCGACGGTGTCGTGACGGTGAAGCATGACAAAGCAAATCAGAGCCTCACAGTCCGAGTCGATCAGTCGAAGATTAGGACCTGTGGGAAGCAGGCACTGGGCAGAATGCTCCTTCGGCTGCATATATACCGATGCACAGCCGACGTTGAAGCGTGCCGCAACTACTACGAAGGACTATCTCGAGTCGATGGGGACTATATCGAGTGGCGAGAGACTGTGTTGGCAAACAAACCGCCACCACTTATCTTCGTTCACGCAAATACGTTCCTGGAAGGCGATAATGTCACGCTTAAGGAGTACGAACCGACCGTTGAAGGCATCATTGAGAGCTGGGCAGAACGTAGGGTATGATTGACTTTGTATCTCCTTTTATTGGTATTTTTCATTGGCCATGACCATCAACGTACTGGAGTATTTGAAAAATGGTCTGGATAAAGCCCAGTACAAGACTCAACGAGCCGAAAATGAGGACACTCCAAAGTGCCACCCACGCGGTAGAGTCGCGTGTATCCCGCCACATCTGCCGTAGCGATCGGGGCTTCCTGCTTAGCGAATAGCCATACAGACGTACGATCTTACTCCGAAGATGAGGGAAGTCTGCTGCCAATTCATACTCTTCTCGCTCGATCAACGTGATGGGACAGTCGAGCCGTTTCCTGCCGCACAGCTGGGCCAGAACCTTATCTTGCTCTTCTAGAATCCCTGCGGACGGTTGAAGTCTTCGAAATACGGCTCTAGACTTCTTGTTCTGGCCGAAAATTAGACGGTAGGAGAGGAGGATTTCTTGGAGGAGCTCTGTGACATCCTCATCGTTTGCCCATGACACATATTCGGAGCGCTCGAGGGCGCATTGATGAAGAATGCTCTTTTGATCACATTTCCCTCCATGTTTTTGGAGGCTCGAAAGGCAGAATGACGGGTGTCGAAAGATGTAAAGCGTGCCGGATGGTCGGTCTAGTTCGAGATGACAGGAGAGAGAATCGACCCATCGGAGTCTAATGCCACAGACCTTGGTCAACACGTGTGCTTCCAAGTCTTTGGAGCGGATCGCTTTGGTCTGACTGAAGAGCGCCCGGTCGTCAGTGTCGTCGATAGCGCAATAGTTTCGGGGTGGGAGCATCATTCCAAAACCGAGCAGAAACTCGGGTAATTTTTTCGTTCCGGAGAGAGCAGATTGGCTTAGGCAGATTCGCGCGTCCCCATGGTATCCGTCCATTTCGTCAAGAATGTTGTATGCTCCGGTGGAGTAGGAGGCGAAGTCAGGTTTGTAAAGCATCGTTTGCCAGCCCAAAATGGCGAAGACGAGTTCTCTGGCAGATAGCAAAGCTTCGTAGTCATCACCCAGGGTGATGAATCCTTGCGCGACGAGTGCGTCGGTAATACTATCGATGCCTCCTGGACTAGGGAGTAGGATGAGTTCCCGGACTTTGTTCCATAGTGGCAGGAAGTGTGTGGACCAGTTTAGATCATCCTCGAGCTTGTCGTCTGGCAGACATAGCAGCAGGCGCGAAGGCTGGCTGCAAACCTGGCGACGCACCCATCGGGAGTACCATCGCAAGTCCCTGAACGTGGGATCGGGGGACACTTTTGTCAATCTCGCGGTTGTATTCGTGGGGGTTAGGGAAGATAGATCTGGATTCTCTAAGATTAGCTATCGTGATCGATATTATGGGTTCCTATTGGAAAGGGTTAATGGTACCAAGGACACAGTCTTCCGGTCTGCCGGCCATCAGCAGTTGCAGATGAAACGCAGATCTAGTGGGGTCGGGTAGCGGAGTGCACAGAGGTTATTATTAATGGCACTGGATGAAGGCCCAGGGGAAAAGCGAGTTCAGGAACCGCTCAAATGCCGACTTGACCCATAGTGCAGTCCAAGAAGCTGAATGATTATGTATGGAAATCTCGAGGTAGACAAGTCTCCGCTAGATGAGTGCGAGAGAGGCTGGAGCAAGGTCGGCGCCCTTTCGAGGAAAATGGGAGAATGGCGGTGGGAACGAAATGTGCAACCTGACGCCCGCCAAACACCAGATATTTGGCTCGGCAACGAGCACAGAGAGCTTCCAAGTTGCACCAGTGATCCTGGATCCAGAGGAGGGCTACAAAACTGCTATGGAGCGAAGGACACACTTTATAGAAAGAGGCGAGGTAGGTATGATGAACATGATTTGGTCCTTGTTTCAAGTTTCAAGTTTGAAGTTTCATCCAGGCTAAACGAGGAAAGGAGCCTTGCAAACGGCCCGCGCCGAGGGCCCCCTCGGCTACTCCATATGCAACTAGGTGTGTAGGTAGGGTAGGTATCTGCTACAGTGTGCCTGGCGAAGCGCCCGCCCAAGCGCCCGCAGGCACGAAAATGTCCAATGCGGCCCCTTATCTAGTGCAGCGACTCCACGACAGGGATAAACTTCCCGGTCACACCTCTGCACGTACGATACGCGGGTACCTACCTGGAAAGGCTTTGTTGCATCCGATAGAGGCAGCTGATCATGAACGAATTAGAGCTCCTCTCTTTGCTTCCACCTGGGCCCTCTCTTTCTCATCCGCACGACCGGCCCCCCGCATCTTCGACAGGTTGAGACGAGTTGTTTGCCCATGCTTTCTGCCAAGCAAGCAGTGTGCGCAATCAGCCAAGGATGAAGACCACGTCGGTATTCCTGTCTAAGAGGCCTTGGAAGGACCAGACATGCTGATGGAACCTACAGCAGCCGGGCTCTCAGTCCGTTGTGGCACCGAGCCTTGGAGAAGTACCGCGATGAGCTCCAAGGCGCCGAGGATTTTCAGACCATCCAGACGGTCCACTCTCTAGACGAACTCATCGCGTCACTTACCTCCATCCAGTCCACCACTTCTGGAAACTACTCTGGCGTCATCGCTCTGAAGAGACTTGCGCCTAGGCTCAAATTTGTAGATGATTTCTCTGCCGTGCTGGCCTTGTGCTTCGGCGCCGATGCGGCACTCACTGCGGCAGTGTGGGGCAGCATCAGAATCATCCTCGGGCACGCGTCCTCAGCCGTGGAAACTCTACAGGATGTTCTCGATATGTTGGAAGAGCTAAGCCTGACGCTTCCGCGGTTTCAGGCCTACGAGCAGACGTTGCCACTGAACCGCCAACTGCAGCATGCCTTGGTTGACGTGTACTGCGAGATTATCTGCTTCTACGCTCGCGCTATTCACTTCCTCCGCAGCAATCCCCATCTAGTCGTCAGGAAGAATTCCTGGCAGGCATTTCACAATGACTTTTCCCGCACAATCATGCGCATTAAGCGCATGTCTTCTATCGTGGAAAGTGAGGCTGACGTGGCACGTATGCGGCAGGATGAAGTGCGCTACAAGGAAGTCTTGGAGTTGATGAATACCATGGAGGTAGGCAAGGCAGTTGATCCTAACCCGGTCAGATTCAACAACATACCCTTTCCGGCCAACACTAAGTTTAGCGGCCGTGCCGATATCTTGAGCTCAATCCATAAGGCCTTCAACCCAGGGACCACCACCTTGTCAGTTAGGTCAATGGCACTGTTCGGTATGGGCGGTGTCGGCAAGACCCAGGTTGCGCTCCAGTACGCCTACCAGAACCTAGACCAGTTCGATGTTATACTGTGGATTGCCGCCGAAAATGCCATCGCCATCGGCCAAAGTTGTCGCCTGATTGCCGAGGAACTCGGCCTGCTCGACAGTGGTGACGAGACGAAGGACTCTGCTGCGGCCACATGGAAAATCAAGAATTGGCTTGGTACAACAAGTACGTTCTTCATCACATCACTGTTCCTATACTCGTCCTAGACTCTCTAGACTAACCAACGCAGAGTCACCATGTCTAGTTATCTTCGACAATGCCGATGACCTGGTGGCTTTGAAAACGGCGTGGCCAAGAGCCTTCAACGGCTCAGTGCTTTTAACCACGCGGGACTTTACAGTTGCTACCTCTCTTACGGCCCAGTATCTTCAGATAGAGGCACTGGGTAATGATGAGGGCAGTAAGATGCTACTAAAGGCGGTCGACTTGGAAGATGCATCAGAGGAGGATGCGAAACACGCCGTGGTCATAAGCGAGACGTTTGGAGGATTACCTCTGGCTTTGACCCAAATCGGCGGCTTTATCACGCAAAGAAAGTTGTCCGTGCAGGACTTCCTCCCTTTATACGAGCGATATTCCGCTAAAATTGATGCACGAAAGACTCCTGGCAGCGATTACGAATACACCTTGAGCACTGTCTGGGATATCTCCTTCGAGAAGCTGCCCAAGGATTCTGCCCACCTTCTCAGCCTGCTGTCCTTCTTCGACCCAGACAGCATCTCTGAGGACATCCTGCTGCATGGCTCCCAGGGTCTTGATGATTTTTTCGCGTTTCTGTCTGACGATTTCGAGTAAGTTCATGCCCTCAGTGCTCTCATTGTTAGATGCTGATCTCGTCAACAGTCTCGGTGATGCTTCGGAGGAACTTCTGCGAGCAGCCCTTATTCAGCGAGCCCGGGCATCTTCAGTTCTCTCAATCCATCGCCTCGTGCAGTCCGCAGCCAGGAAGAGACTGGACAGATTCTGGAGCGACAAATTCCTTGATGCTGTGGTGCATATGCTGTGTTGGGGTTTTCCAGATCACTCGAGCACTGATATCGGCCATCAGATTTTGGCATGGGCTAGATGCGAGAAATGCCTCCCCCATGTTAATCACCTCGTTGACCTCGTCAGACGCTCCGGTACGACTCCTCAAGATCGGCAAAAGTATGCAGATCTTCTCCTCAAATGCAGCTGGTGGGTTATCCCAGTTTCTAGCAGGGGGTCGCTAAAGCTCACCAGTACAGGTACCTATACGAGCGGGAGATGTACGTCATAGCCAAGGGAATGGTCGAGCAAGCAGTTGCCACTTTTGAGGATACCTCGACTCTGAGTTATGCAAGTGCCATCGACCTCGGTGGCCTTATTGACCTGGACCTGGCCCAAGCTGCTCAGGCCCTCGAGCCCTTCAAGCGCGCCCTGGAGATTCGCCGTGCCCGGCTAGGACCGGAAGATCCTTTCATTGCCTACAGTCTAAACAATATAGCCCTGGCGTATACCGAACTGGGCGAACTGGATCTCGCCTACGAAGCACACCAAGAGGCAATCAACCTCAGGCTTAGGGCAAAGAGCGACAGGATCGGGAACTCTTATAGCAACATGTCGAGCCTGCTCCTTCGCATGGGCCGTCCGGATGAAGCCGAGGAGATGCTGGCAAGATGCCCGTCTCTGAAAGATTTCACTGACGAAACATTCCTGAATACTGGCAATCCTCGTTTCTCGGGCGACATGGTCTTGCTCTCTCGCATCCGTCTAGCGCAGGGACGTCCGGCCGAGGCAATGAGGCTGGCGTCAAAAGCCTTGACTTTCCGTCGCAAGTTACTGGGCAATCGGCTAAAAACCTGCGATTCGCAGTACGACCTCGCCTCCATGCTCGTCAAGGATGGCCATGTAAGCTCAGCAGCGTAAGTGTCCCCACTAGTCCGGTCGTGAAGAATTACTGACCCGAAAACACCCCTTAGTCAACTTCTGGAGGAAGTTGTTAGTATTTCCGAGACATTCATTGAGGGAGAGGGCCAACGAGCGCGGGCCCTCTATAAGCTCTCGGAAATTTGCAGAGAAAGGGGTCAGCAAGCTGAAAGCGCGGCTTACAAGGAGAAAGCACTCCAAGCACGGGCTGCTGCGAAGCCGGAACTGAAGGACTCGCCGTTCGAGGAGGCGGAGTTCTCCAAACTCTGTCTGTGGATGTTGTGGTAATAAAAAGGTTACGCAAGATAGAAGTGGCTTACCCGCCATAAGGTCTTCAGAACTCACCATTGCTAGGTTGAGGCAAAAAGAGGATCAACTTATCAAGGTCCTAAATACCTAAATTTAAATATTCACCAACCCTATACAGTACCATCTACGCTCACACCGAAATGTGCTTTCTCAAAGGAGATTTGGACGGAATCAGTCTGCCAACCTTACCTAGGTAGTTAAAGCGAGCCTGCAGGGCCGCGATTACTTGTGAAAACACCGCTGTTATTCTAGTTGATAGCTTGCAGCTGACTTTGATCAACATAACTAACCAAGTGAACGAAGAGAGCCTGGGAAGCCAAAGCTCTCTTAAGGTACCTGCTGGTTAATTATAGTATACTGCTGATGCAAGAGCTTAGAAAAATTATGCAACAGTAATGACTGACGTAAACTAGGAGAATAATACTCAAAATATATAGACTGGAAGTCAATGAGAAAGTCTTCATAGGACCTCAGTAGATGCATGCGGCGAGAATTGGTCACCCAGCCAGAGACGTGCCTGTCGACTCAACTGTTTCCTCCGAACTCTCAATGAAACAGAAATCGACGAGGTGTGAGGATGGATGTCAACACCGGACTATGGGTGATGCTGGATAAGTGTGATCCCCGCGTTTGACGTTCTAGTCTCGCATTTGGATCCAATTTACTTTCTGATTCCCTTTATTATGCGTACCTTCGTTCTAGAAACATAGCTTCTGAAGCTAGATGGGCATGATGACATGCAACAACTCAATAATGATGCTCCTTATTCATGACGTTAATCATCGGCTTCCCGTCTCTTAACCTCTCTAGATTCGCCTCCAGGATGTTAAGCAGCCGCTCCCAGTAGTGCGGCGTCTGCCAGCTGACGTGGGGGGTGATGAAGACGTTGGGCGCCTGCCATAACGCATGGTCCGCCGGCAGCGGCTCCGGATCCGTCACGTCTAGGGCCGCTCCGCGGATCTTGTCCTGCTCGAGCGCCTTGATGAGTGCCTCCGTGCGGATGTGCCGGCCCCTCGCGATGTTGACCACGTACGTCTTCTTGCGGCTGAGGATATCAAACTGCTCAGTGTCGATGATGTACTTGGTGCTCTCCGTCAGCGGCAGCCCAATGACAAGCACGTCCAGATCCTGCGCAAGAAAGTCGTTGACCGCCGAGCGGCTGGCACCGTGGAACCATTTGTCCGGCAAAACACCATCCGGGTCGCCTGTACCGGGGACAACGTAGCTGTCGTCCTTCCGGGACTCTGGGGTGGATCGCTCAGTGCGAGTGTAGGCGTAAATCTCCATACCGAGTGCTTTGGCGAGGCGAGCGCATTGTCGGCCAATAGCTCCGTATCCTAGGATGCCCCTGCACCTCGACTTAGATAACTTGAGTGGTATATCGTGTCCTTTGTGCAAATCACTTACATTCTCAGACCAGGAGAGTCAACGATGTTGAAATTGTTCGGCTTCCCCCAGTGACCCGTCTTCATGAAATCTGCAAAGTTGAGGAAGTGGTGCTGAGCCATCAGCCAAGTTCCGATGACCCATTCTGCAATTTGAGTTCTGACAGGCCTGTGGGTCAGCACCTCCTCCAAGGCAATATTCGTGCGGTGATGACTCACGAGTGCACCCCGTTGGCCGTGCAGAAAACCACATTCGGGTCCTTGTATACTTCATGCTCGAGCCAACGGTCTGCGCCGGCGGAGGAGAGCTGAACATATCGAACACTGGACATCACCTTGGCGGGAGGGGGAAGTGAGACCAGCGCCAGCGTCACGCCCCTCCACTCCTCCTCCGGTATATCCGCGACTGACTTGCCACCTTTGGCGTATTCGTCTCGATTTACCCAGCGGATCTCCAGGCCTGGAAACGTGGACTTGACTCGCCCAATCCACTTCTCATCTGGGTCCATAGGGAGGAAGATAAGGAGCACATCCTTGCCGAGATCCGTGACTGCTGAGCCCATTTCTGCGACGTCTCTCCTCCGTTGGAAAGGTTCCAGCTTCTGTTCAGTCGATTCTGGGTTGGGTTTTGAACGAGGAGAGAAATGAGTGCGATTAACGCGGTGAACGCTTAGAAGATGATAAGCGGGAACGACTGGCCGTGAGCGGAGGATACAAGGCTTCTTCCTGTTATGCTGCATTAGTCAAGACTAATATACGCCGGCGCCGGTTCGGTCAAGCTGATAGGTTTCAGCGCCTACGTGACTTTGCCCTAAAAGGGCATCGCGATCCACCTCTATTGATGGTGTGCTTTGCTCAGATAAAGAGTCGTTCGTATCGATTTTCGCTCCACTTGCTGAAACAATAATCCCTTCGATGATTCGGCCACCCGCAGGCTGGCAACGGTACGTAGAGATAAGAATAACGCAGCACCTCCACACACGAAAAAGGCAGAGCTTTAGCATGTGGTCATTAGGGTGCTGCGGGCCGTTCTTCGATATCTACCTAATCAAGGAATCGCGGTTGCAGCAGCCGAACTCTAAAACAACGACCGGTCCGTTGAGGAGGACCGCCGCATTGTGTTCACTACTATCACGCCATTTTCCCCATCCCTTTCTCGATCAATTGATGTTAAGTGGCCTGCCTAACAGTTCACATCTTCCCTTCCAGTTACTGTGGGATTCATCATGATGCTGTATGCTTCTGCCATATCTCCTTGTGCTTACGAAGGACGGCTGGCCTCCATTTGGATAGACAACTTGATAGAGCGATTACTGTGAAACTGAGGCAAGATTGGAAATCTGCTCCTGGCCGTGTACAAGGCATTACAAGACATCGACCTATTCTGTTGCTTCCAAGCTACCCTGCTTGATAGGCATCCAGCCTGCATGTTACGCCTAAGAAACCCCATCATGTTTCACCCGAAATCTAAGGGCGAGGCCTGCCCATGTCCATCTTAACCAGAGCGCCTTGAACCAACCGCATTACGGAAACGCCGTTCCAAAGCCAAAGAACCCCCCAGAGAAGAACAGGTATCATACCCACTGGGGATATTGATCACTGCTCTCCGTAACGCTCGGCGCCGTGAGCCGTGCAGTTTCGGCCTCCTTCAACCGCGCCATCTCCCTCTCGTTCTTCCGCTGGGCCTGCTCCTCCAACAGGATCTTCTTAGTCTTCTGCATCTTCAGCCAGATCCAAATACCCAGTATGACCGTCAGGATGCCAGTAGCCGCGAACAGTATGTCCTTGGCCTGGCTGTCGTCCTGCTCCTGGACAAGAAGGACGCCCAGGTACACGAGGACGATCTGCTTCGGTAGGGTCAAGAAGGTGGCGACGGCGAAGTACCAGAAGTGGACGTTGCAGGTCGAGAACACTGCGGTGGAGAAGTGTGAAGGGATGACGGAGAAGCGGATCACGAGAACGACCTATCATCATGATTAGCCGGGCTCGATGCTGGTACCTCTTGCTTATGGTGATGGCGCCATACCCAGAAACCGCCATCTCGAGTGAGCCGTGCCAGCGCACCGTAGTTGAGATTCGTCCTCTCCAACTTGCGAGCCTTTCTCCTGAATGCGTACTTGAATGCGAACCACGTTCCAACTAGTTCCCTGCGTCAGCCGACTTGATTCCTCGGGGGCGGTGGCCAAGGACATGCTTACTCTCGCCCAAGAAGGTACCAGCGGCGACGATGCCGAACCCAATCCAGAGCCCGTAGACAACACCACACAGGAGAGCAACAATCTCATGACCAAACAAAGGAGGGAACGATATCAGGATCAAAATGCCTATCGGTATGAGCCATCCGGCCGGGATATCCCGAACCTTCTCGGAGAATGGCCGAAGGGTCTAGAGAAGTCACATCAGCAACGTGCGAATGTCCGATCGAATGCAACACCTACCTCGACCACCTTATCATGCTTTACTGCGATCAAGATCGTGATGACCAGAATACCGATTCCCAGTATGTGCCATGCTGTGCGCCCAGTCAGTCAAGATGTTCGCGACTGGACGACCAGATATTGGACGCGGGAGCGGATTGACGCACGTAGATACTTCGGCGAGAGCAAAAGCTTCTTCCAGTTGACCGGCCGGTATTCGGTTTCCTCCAAATCATCGCCCTTGTCTTCGGCCTTCGCCGTTTCGACGTCCCTCATACCGAAAGCCTCCCTTGCTGCAGTGGTCGGCCCCTGTTACTGTATATCGCGGACTCGACCTGCGATTTTAGTCGAAATGGTCCTATTTTCGGCTTCGAAAACGCGCGATGGAAGCGGACGCAGAAACCAACGTCGACAGCGTCAAGGAGAAACAGGGCAGAGGGGAAGATCAGGGGTGGCGGATCTGTGACATAAGTATCCTCATCCCTTTCCTTGATCACTGGAATTCTGAATCAACCTGAAACCTGGATCCGCACTCCATTGGGCGTCGACGATCGTCAGCCAGGGTGGCACGGCAGTGGCTCTGTGCCGCCCTATCAGGCCCATCCCGGCGCTTGTCAACCCCTGGATTCCTTATTTAAGCCAGTGCCGCTCGCCCAGGGTTTCCATGCAGCGAAACAGCACTGCCACCGCGGGGGCCAAGTCCATACATGCTCTTATTGGGCACTCAACGTCATCACTGCTTTCAAATTTAGACTGCGGCAAACAGGAGTGCGATGACGAGGCCGTGGCTGTGGAAATCCTTCCCAGGCGGCATCATTTTACGGCGACGAGTGAGAAGAGCATTCGTAGAAGCGGGTGCAATATTTGTTGAGTATGTCTGATTTCCTTCATTTGGCTGCATCGCTGTGAGCACTCCGGAATGATCGCGTCTCGGATCCGACGCGTCTTCCAGGATCTGTACGCGTCGCAAGATATGCTGGAGACACCCCGCACCGGCATTCTCAGTCGTCTCGGAATGAAAGTCTCGGCCGTCAGTCGGTCCCACTCCCGACTCATAATTGAATGTCTGGGATGCTCTATGCCTCTGGGAGGAGAGGTCAAGCTCAAATGATAAGAGCCCCCACGTAGCCCCAGACTGCCTGCTGAAATAACTATGACTGGTAAAGAGGAGGGAACGTCAAGCTCGTTCCCTATCTAGATGCTTTTCGATCCCAGATGTGCGCCTTCGGGATAGTAGAACGACGGTAAGAAAGCACATCAGTCTTATCGGTCACAGATGTGCGTGAGGTGAGCAGTAAAAGCATTGAGAACCAGGGATCAACAGGAAACTCCTTTCTCATGGATGATTCTGGACTCGTTAAGGATAACGTACCATTGAGAGCACTCCGTAAATCCAAGCGTGGATGAGTCCATCCGGCCTCGGGCCCAATTCTCGGCCCCGGCCACCGGGCGAGAGGGAGCTTTTTGCCGACCGCGCATTTGATAACGGCGGAGCACGCAATCGGCGTGCATACAGAACAATTATTAATCGAAGCGGGGAGCGCCGCCGAACTTGCCAACTTCAAGATAAACCGCATTCACGTCCAGCAGAGCCCAGACACCAGAAATGGCTCGGGAAGGCGACGCAGAGAGCCAAACTAGCGCTCATGAGCAGACGCCGCTCCTGGTGGACCGGCCAGCCGAGCAAGACCCGGAGCCGGAGTCGGAGCCAGAGGAGGACCCGAAGGACGTCCGCGAGCCGAAGCGGCTGAGTTGGTACGTCTGGAGGGCGTTCTGGACTCTTCTCGCAGTGCTCGTCCTTGTGGTCTTCATCAAGGGATGGATTGACGCAGGTAGCGATGTCAACGTGAGTGCAATTGCCGAACCCGCTCCGGGCTCGCCTCCAGCTCACCTCCGCCCATCCAGTTCGATCTGAAGGGCGCCCTCAAGCGAGCCCTTGGCGGCGGCCTCAGCGGTGCGGCAGCCATGGTTCTGCAGGTCCTCCTGTTGATGGTAATTGAAGTCCCCCCTTATCGTGCAGGCCGCGGCTCGAACATGGACTAAGCGTCGGTCAGCCGCTCCGAACCATCATGAACTACCAGTACCGGTTCGGAACGTCTTTCACGACCGCGACCAAGACTTTGTACCACGACGGGGGTCTCCGCCGTTACTACCAAGGCATAGGCGCCGCGCTCGTTCAGGGTAAGGATCGCAAACGCTCTCGTCTGCGATGCATGAACGACTAACCCACGCAGGCCCGACTGCACGATTCGGAGATACGGCGGCGAACGCCGGGATTCTTGCTCTGCTCCACTCAAATTCGTATCTCAAGGACCTACCTTCGCCTATCAAAACGGTGTTCGCCTCTCTATGGTAAGACTATCTTTGCTGGCCGTTCGTGCTCAGGCAACGCCGCATGCTAACAGTGGTTGTAATAAGTGCTGCCGCCTTCCGCATGATCTTAACTCCTATCGACACCCTCAAGACAACACTGCAGGCACAAGGCGCTCGAGGGACTGCTGTGCTCCGCCGCCGCATCAAGACGGATGGGATCGGCAGTCTTTGGTGGGGAGCCATTGCTACTGCGGCGGCCACGTTTGTGGGACATTATCCCTGGTTCGCTACTGTGAGCTCAGGCGGCCTATCCTCTATGCAATGCCATAGCCATGTACTGATCATGCGGTAGTACAACTTCCTCTCCCAAGCCATCGCCGAGCCACCGAAGCACCCGTTGATCGTGTGGCTTCTGCGCCTCGCTTTCATCGGGTTTGTCGCATCGATCATCTCCGACTCTGTCTCCAACTCCCTGAGGGTCGTCAAGACCTATCGCCAAGTCAACGAAACCAAGGTCTCATACTGTGAGTACCTTTTGTCGAGCTCATGCAGATAGCTCTTGCTAACCCGACATAGCCGAGGCCGCGAGGTTGGTCATCCTCGAAGACGGAATTTCTGGCCTACTAGGGCGAGGTCTTAAGACCCGTATCCTATGCAACGGACTCCAGGGGCTTCTCTTCTCCATCCTTTGGAAGCTGTTCCTAGACCTGTACGTTTCGCTCATGTCTGAGCTTCTGAACATGACTAATACAAGTCGCAGATGGGAGAAGAAGACTGGTTCATAGTCGAACAATGAGCTGGATGGCCGCCCTTTGGAAGGCCCCTCGGAGCATCAAGAGCACACATCATCCCATGGCATACAAGTTTGTATCGAGGCCAGTTACAGCGAAGCCAACACATATATAGACACAGAAGGTGCAAAGGAATAGCAGAATGATACTTATAGCCGTAGATACACCAAGCAGACATGTAACTGGACAGAAGCATAAATCTGCTGCTGTACGCAACACTAACTTTGTACGTTGAATGAATTGCTAGCGTCTTTCCCATATCATTGCAGTCCATTTGAAATATGGAATGCAAAAGCCTCAAGATATTATAGACATAGTTTATTACCTTGTCCTGGCACCACTGAATCAGCCAAGCAGCCCGTGTTGGTGGGCCGATGATGCTATGACCTTCTCTGCCTCCTTCAAAAGGTAACTTGATTCGCCCTCCGGTTCGAACGCTCGTGCGATCAGAACCTACAGGTCATTCTGCTTTCGCTGTCGCTCTCGCGTCCTTCATAATATCCACAATTTCTGAATTGCTGGCATTCACCATGTCCAACTGCCACGCCTCTCCATCCACCCTCGCCCGGAACGCAGCATCGTACAGAGGAAACGAGGACGTCAGCGGTAGCGTTCGTCTGCCCAGCCACTCCCATGCTAGGACGCCCCACAAGAAGACTATCGTCAGGCCCTGCAGCACGAGAAAGAGGATGAACATGGTTTGGTTGAACTTGATCTTGACGTGAGGGGCGACAACCGAAGCCTTCGTGTAGAACTGCGGCCGCAAGCCCTCCACGAGCTCGTTCGACCTCAAGATCGTGTTTGCCCAGTTATTGGACTTGAACAGCCAAAAGGGAAACGCCAGGATGCTCTGGAAGTTCTGCTCGAGGATTCCGTAAGATGAAGGACTCTGGGGTTGCGCGCCCGAGCTCCAGAAGCTCTGCGCAATGGAGGACGGCCCGGGGATGTCGGCGGCTGTGTAGTTGAGGAGCCAAGCCAGGGCCTTTCGGTAACCAGCGAGGTCTACATCAGGAATGAGAATAGGCGTCGTCGTCTCTTCGACACTGAGAATGCTGTAGTTCGAACGCGCTGCTACTATCGTCGCTTGTCGCGTGTAGAAGGACACGGCAGTTGTGATGTTCGGTCGTGGCACCGTCATGTTACGGGCGCCTTGGTCGATACCGTCTCCGCACACGAAAAGCCCTCGGTCTCTGTCAGGCTCCGGTGTAGCGGTCTACAAACTCAAGCGAACGGAGACATACCAGCCCTCAACGATCCAGAAGCTGATTGGTCTTGCGCCACGCAGAGTCGTATACCGATTCTCGACCCTGTTTGCCCGAATAGGCTGCAGTCTTCCTCCTCAAATGTGTCAGTCATTGGCCGCGAGAAGTCGATCTGGATGGAGGGTGCATGGTCGATCTTCACCATGCCGTATCCGTCATAGCCTTGAGGAACCCACGGCGCAACCATCTCGAGGCCGCCTGACAAGAGGTATGATGCGCAGGTGCTATCCCCAGGGCAGTGCACCGACTCAGAGATTGTTGAAATAAGGGGGTTTGCGACTAGGATATACACAGCTGCATAGTAAGTGAATGGTAGCACTTGGTAAGCGTAGCTAGGGGCTGTAGACTGCAAGAGGTTTATGAAAGGCTGTATCAGCGAAGCATTGAAAGGCCCGACGCCCGCAGTTGCGTCATATACATCAGCAGTATCGTATACTGTGATGAAGGATGTGTCGACTGCCGCCTCGTGAGCGCTTTTGCACAAATTGTTTGGCTTCTTCTGCATCCACTCACAGAACAACACTAGTCCGGATAGTCCCAAGAGAAGGGTAAGGGCAACCCTACAAAGGGTGAGAACAAGAAGTGTCGACTGTCTTATTCAAGGACATACCTCGAGAGAGCCAAGAGCTTTGTTATTGACCTAACCACTGCTGATCGGAGCAGCGCGAAGGTCCCGAGTATCTCAGTCGTCGGAGACAGGGCGAGGAGATTCAGGTACCGCAGTCCGTTTGGGGAGCTCATCATTTTCCAGTGGAGGGATGTGAAGGAGTTCTTGACAGCAAGGGCAGATATCGCTGAAAGCAGGCCTTGGGCGGTACGGACAACTGCTAGCGTCGTGCTGACGTCTGTCTTCAGGAGGCCACTCAGGGGTAGGCCTTGGCTCGATTGTCGCTCAGCTGCGGATGTCGCCTCAACAAAGAGCACGACGACGGCGAGGAGACCAAGTGTTAGGAGATTGAGGAGTAGCTGCGGTGCTGTCTTTGACAGGGCCGAATCCCGGCGTTTTAGCCTGGGGGCATGAGTCTGAAGAACAGCCATGACGTTTTCCGTCGAGTCTTTTCGTTCAGAGGTTGGTTTCAAAGCCAAGCATCTTGTGCGCTGAAAGTCAAAAACCGCAATGGAAGAGTATAGATAGTGAGAATGGAGAGAGCGAGATATCTTGTTTAGGCTCTGAACTTTGCCGTGAACCAGGCAAGGCTGCGAACGTTACATTCTGGCTGGAAGGATTGCCTGCAGCGTACTTTTAGCGGCGCAGCCACATCACTTCACCTGGCATCGTTTGATCCAATGAAGTCATTCCAGCCAATGTTGATCTTATTCCTTCCTGCGCTGAGATGCGTCGCTGTTGAAGAGGTGGGCCATACATCCCCGTCCATGCCATGCCGTTGCGGCACCAAACCACCCGAGTCCGGGGCCTAACAATTGGTAGAACCGTCAATGAGACCTCCTGGGGTTTTGATACAAGCAAGTACGATGCCTTTCAGCAGGCGTTTCTGCGCGTGCGACCTCTGCAACTATCTTCAAACTGCATTTAGCCACGCCGGCTTGAAAACTTGACGAGCCGCAACAACAGATGATGACGGCATTCAAGCATGTACTCAGCGATGTTCGTCACTGACAGCAACGCTACCGTGACAGATCCATACGGGTTGTTTCACAGCCTTATCCGTGACTGGGAGGATCTATGGATCTTTAGGACGCTATCCGACCTTTTCCCCGGTCGACCGGCCATCACGACATGCAGTCATCTGAGTTCAGATCCGAACTGGGGCGGGTTCAAGCAACCAGCTTGGACGACTTCAGAATCGACACACTACACTGGGAATGAGGCGGTCGCTCTTTGTTTTCCCAGCCTTTTGACTTCCAGGTTCATTGTTGCGTTTCGCCCAGACCACAGTCCCAATGAAGATCTCCGGAATAAATATGACCACGGAGTAGAGACACCCCCCACAGCTGCTGTGGGTATAGATGGATCTGGGGGAGCGGGTGCGGGGAAGAGAAAGCGGGGGAACACACGTACCCCGGACTGAGCGACTCCACTCCGCTTGGAGACGACACCGCTCCAACTGCCGTCACCGGCCCAGCCGTTGTCTTCCCGCCCCCTTGTCCGACGACATACTTGAAGGGATCGAGGCATTCGTGGGACCCTGATGATGACCAACTCACCTACCACAGCGAGGCGAGCTCTCGTCTGCTCCTGGTGCTCGCAGTCCTTCTCCAAGCAGGAGCATCTCGACAGGCATGTGAGGACACACACGCGGGAGAAGCCTTTCTCTTGTCACATCTGCCGAAAGGCCTTCAGCCGCAAGTCAGTCCTCCATATCACGCTCGGAAGGGTATCTCTCTAGACATCGCTACTCTTCTTGGACACATAGATCGCACGCCCTGGAACAACAAAGAGGATAGCAAAGGCTAACAGGTCGGCGTAGTGATACCCTCCTCCGCCATACCAGGGGCCACAGGCGCCCGTCCAATGCGCGGCAAGGCTCGAGCGGCGCAAGGCTGGATGCACGAGAATCAGTCGCCATTCGTGAACCTACACACCAACCAGGTCCGGATGCGGCGGTGTCCGTGAGCGGCTCAGCAGATGGCATATCATCGCTTTTGGGCCTTGACCAGCCAATGCATTACGATGCGAGCGCTGTAACACCATTCAATCCCGACTCCCTGGAAGCGCCTTCTAAGTCTCCAGGATGGTGTCTAATGGGCTCCTCCAATCCCGGAGCTGTCCCAGACTCAACTCCGCTTGACCCAAGGCTGGCAGAAATGGGGGCCAGCCACACTAATCAGAACATTTGGGACACCGCTCTTGACTTGGAGATCCCGGCGTGGCTAGCAAGTTCCGACTTCGACCTGGACGCCCTCAACTCGTCCATTTTGGTCTCTCCACCTAGCTGGCCCTTGGACGAACCTTACCGTCCATATCTCCATCCGAAGATAGACGGCCAGCCAGGGACCCCGGCAACCACGTCATCCCGGAAAGAGGACCTCGTCCGTCAGCAATGGTTCACTTTTCTAGGCTCGCATGACGACTACATTGTCTCGGACGCCAACGATGAACCGACAAAGGTTGATGAGAGGTACAGGGAACATTTGTCCCAACGTCTACAACAGCGAGTTCCGTATGAGCCTCTTCCCTCCACGGCCGTTTTAGTACGTACCCGTCTATTCTCTTCGTTTCGGAGTCGACATACTAACCAAGGGACCAGAATATCTGCATTCAGATGTACTTTACCCGTTTCAATCCCATCTTTCCCATCGTTCACGCCCCCACCTTTCGCCCGTCAGCCAAGAGCTCCTTGCTCCTATTGTCCATATGCTCCCTCGGGAGCTTATTCATAGGATCATCTCACGCAGCAATACAGGGTCAGAAGATCTTTGAGCGGCTGAACAAGGCCATCCTGGCTTCAGTACGTATCATGGATGACTTAAACCTTCTTTGATGGAACGGAGGGAGGCGCCATGACAGATTTCTGACTTTTATCAGTGGGACAATGTTATATCGCGTGGGAGGTCAGAGACACTGGCAATGACTCAGGCAGGCCTGATCGGACAGACATTTGGCATGTTGTCAGGAGTATGTGAAATCTCCGCCTGCTTGACTATCTTGACCTAACAAGGTCTGCCCAGAGACCCAGCAACCTTTTGTTGGTACAGGCATTTCACGGGACTGTGATCACGGTAAGCTCAACCTTCATCGGATATTGTTGCCCCCTTGCCCAAACTTTCGTGGACTAAAGCCGATATCAAAAGTGGGCGAGGAGATGCGGCGCATTCCAACCTCGACGGTCCAGAGAGGAGATCTGCGACATGATTGACCACGACTTGGACAGGGCTTGGAAGGCTTGGGTTCAAGCAGAGGAGCAATCTAGGCAAGTTTATGTGTTCCGAAGAAAGGCGCTCGCCAGTAATACGGATGACTAACCTCTGTCTTGGGGACTCTAGAGTTGCTGCGGCGCTTTACATTCATGATGCTGAACTTTCGACCCTCTTCCACGTCGAGCCATTGATGCGACCCTCTACATCCAAGTTGCCTTTCATATCCTCAAACGATCTTTGGTTGGCACCCACTGCCGAGGCGTGGAAAGCCATCTTCTGCGACAAAGCGTCGCGAGATACCGATCCGCCGCAGAACCTCTCCTCGGGTGATCCGGATTGCGCTATGGAAACGCCGACTCCAAGCCCAATCGTACAAGAGCAGGCTCATTTCGGCGCTTACTGCGAACTGGAAGGCATTGCGGTGTCAATCCTCAACGCGAAGGAACTCGGCACCTGGCCCGCCACGCTCCCGCAGCTGGAACAGGCCTTGTTGGGGTTCTTCGACAAGTATCTCAAATCTATATCAGGCGCGGCCGGTGATCCCTTCTATATCGAGGTCCTTTGGCACGCAACGTTTATCTCCCTATTCACAGATCTGAACCAGCTGGAAATGTCTTCAGGGAGAGACGGCTATGAGAGGGCACAGCGCCATGTGAACTATGCTAAGACATGGGCACGCTCTGCGGACGGCCGAAGATGTGCGCTACATGGTGCACTGATACTGCGGAAGCTGGAAAACATGCCGATCGGGGCAGAGCCGGCGATACACGTTCCTCGCGTGCTGTACTGTGCTGCGCTGGTCTGGTATTGCTATACCGAATTCGGGCAGGGTGACGACGGCGACGACGATGCTGGGACGGCAGCCCAGAGGGAAGAGTTCCCGGAGTTTGAGAGACTGGGCATCAGGACCCAGCAGCTGATTTTCGAAGTGCAGGGGTTCAGGTCGTCGAGGCCAGCGGCAGGGGAATCTAGCACACTGTGTGGTCTGGTTGATTTGCTTCGGCGCATAGGACACTGGGAGATCTCACGGAAGCTGGCATCGTTGATGACGGCGCTTGTCCATGGAGATCCGCCGTAAGACTTCCGGCGTCTGGGAGGATGCAACGGCTTCATTTGAGAACAAACTAGACGTATTACCCACGAGGGTTTATGATCACAGGGCCCCCCTTTTCTTCTTCTTCTGCGGCAGCGAGGATCATGAGATTCGTCTCAAGCTCTACCAATGCGAAACCGAAGCGAGTAAGACTCGGTTCATCATTAAATTCGTTTGTACAATCTACCGTGGCTACTCTGATGCAGCAAGCCGAGAGAATGCCTTACGAAGATAGCCGCAACCGACCCGGATTCTGTTGTCTCGTCTGCCTCAATGATGATGCATTGTCGGCATTGACTCTAGATTCTGCCAAAGTAGAATGCTATGACCCGTGAAAAGAGCATTCCCCTCCCCTCCGAGCTGTCGGCTTAGAACCAGGCGTCTGTGATATTACTATGTATAATGTCTGAGCTGATAGTTGCCTGCTCATAAGTGGACATCAATCTGCTCTCCCTCAGCAGCTATTCTGGACTTACATTTGGATACCTGGCCCTCTTAGAACTGCGTCTCCGTCCCACAACCTGGCAGACAATAATATTGATGGCCCGCATCCGTCCCACACACTGCTGAGCCGGTCCCGCATCTCCCACTCCTCGTCCCACATGTGGGACGCGAGTCCTTTCCCCGGATTTACCCCGGATAGCCGTGGGACGCTAGAACTGGTACTCCCAGTTCTTCGACCGGGGAAGATCATGAAAGGCACGTCGGTGATTGAGTTGCGCTGTACAATACGGGCCGTTGCTGGGAGATGTGGTGAGGGCAGATGGAGAAAGTCGGGGAACATTGAACTGCGTCCACAACCTGCAAGCGGAGGCGATCAGACGCGTAGAGTGGCCTAGTTCGATAGCGGCTACAGAGTTGCACAGCTTCACCGGGGCACAGACAGAATACAGAATAATATAACAAAATTCTCTCCGCGTTACTACTGCCTGAAGTATGCTACAGCCTTCGCTATGGCGCCATCCAGCTGCTCCTTGCTGTCGCACGCGGCAAAGACAAAGCGGTCGGGCCTGACAATGATAAACCTCTTGCCCCTGATCTCCTTGCGCAGCCGGTAAGGATCGTAGAATCTCGGGGCCGGTCGGCCTATGCACAGAGGAGAGCGAGCAAACTCTTCGCCCTCCGCAAGCTGATAGACTGACGACAGATCCCCCACCTTGGCCAGCGAGGGCGGGAGACCAGCCGCCACGTTCTCCACGAGGAAAGTGACCTCAGAAGCGTCAAACTCTCCCTTGGATACGTCTCCAATATCCCGTAAGGCGCTCGAGGCAGCCGGGAGCTCGTCCAGAGACCGCAGGTACACGAGTATCTGGAACAGTCCCCTCTTGCGCGCGGTGAAGATGACATCGTCCGTGAAGCCGACCCCGTCCTCCCCGTCCTCCTCATCGTGCCGAACCAGGGGCTTGCAGTACACCTGCGGCAGGCACACCCCGCCGCCCAGCTCAGGGAGGAAGGGCATCCCCGCCTCGTAGCGGTACCGCACCATCCCCTCGACCCTCTGCCCGAGCCGCATCCGCTCGCGCCAGCCCGGCATCAGCGACATGACCCAGAAGAAGCACGAGCGGATGAGCAGCTTCAGGCGGTTCGTCTCGTTGACGAACTCGCCGTTCTGGATGGTCGCGGCCAGCGACCGCTCGAGCTGCTGCTTGCGCTCGCGGTACCAGGCGGTCAGGATCCGCTCGCTCGACTCGAGGCTCCGCGGCGGGGCGCGGCAGACGAGTGCGAGGCGCCAGGCGAGGGAGGCGGCGTCGCGGAAGCCGGACGCGATGCCTTGGGCGCCGACTGGACCCGTGTCAGCCAACTTTCAAATATTCTCGGCCTTCAAATCCCTGCTTGGGGGTGCTTACAGGGTGGGAAGACGTGCGCAGCGTCGCCGCAGAGGACCACACGGCCCTGTGCCCATCGGTTACAGCTGCGCGCCGAGAACATGAATGGGCGGGACCTCAGGACCGTGATGCAGTCTTCAGGGTAAGGAATATCTCCAGATAGCCTGCTTCAATCGTTAATCCAAGCCAACGATCATATTTCCGAGCCGTGAGATTACGACGGAAAGAAAGAAGAACTCACCCGTAGCGCCTGCCGGCGTGAGTGATGTATGGGAACACCACCTTCTTCATGTTCTCCAGCGCAGCCATCTCCTGCCCATCCTCCCCCTTCAATACGAGGTACTCGAATCGCCATAGCCGGTCGGTAGGCAGGCCGAAACGGCCGCACACTGAAGGTCTGTCTGGGTTGCAGATGAAGCGGAAGTCTGCCGGGAAGAAGACGTCGTATACCTGCTCTGGAGTATAGCCCAGGCGCCAGAGGGGGAAGTCAGGGTGGCTTGTAGGCGTCGGCAGTGTGAGCTTCAAGTTCAGTGCCACCCACGTCTCTTCGTAGAACATGCTGCCAGCACACAACCCATGTCAGTGACATGCAATTCTTTGTTTTGGGGTGAGGAACAGTCGACACATACTTGTGAGCCCTCTCGAGCTTGATCCCTCGGGGCTCCAAATACTGCTTCCGCGTATATCCCGTCTTGCCGTCCGCGCCGACAAAGAAGCGCGACCGTATCTGGTGCTCGGCGCCGGTCGCGTCCGTGTAGCGGCAGACTGTCCACTCCTCATCTTCCGACAGCTCCTTCACGGTGCACTGCAGTCTCAGATCGCAGAGGTCGGAGGCTGCCATCACCTTGCGGAGGTGTTTCTCGAGCACGGGCTGCTTCTGGCAGATGAAGCCGACATGACCTGTTCCGCCTTCTGTCTACATGCGCGAAAAGGGAGAAAGCCCGTTAGCTAAGAAGGCGCATGTTCCTCCGGCTTAACCGAGCAGTGACTTACTGTCTTGTAGTCGTATTCAGTAAAGGGCTTCTTCTCAAGGACCTTCTCGGTACCACCGATGAACATAAACTTGTTCATGCCTAGGTAACAACACGTTAGTTAGAGATCACTATGCAACCTCTCTAGCGTGCTCCTGGGAATTGGTGTCGCGTACAGGTTCCAATATCGGTGTAGATGCTGTCGTAGACGCCCAGGCCTTGGAGGAAGCGGATCCCGTCCTCGTCCAGTGCGATAGCTCTTGGGTCGGTGGTGATATCAGGCTCCCGCTCGAGGACGACATTGCGGATGCCCAGCTTGCCCAGGTAGCCGGAGAGCATCGCGCCCGTAGGCCCGCACCCGGCGATGACGACATCGACGGTCTCCCTCTGCTCAGCTTGAGAAACCATGGTGTAGTAAAGAGTATGAAAGCGCTTTGATGATAACGAACCCGCTGGGAAAGAAGGAAAACTGGCAGAATGGGGTCAAAGCAAGGATGGGCCGTAATTTCGACTGCGGATGAGGACGCCCGTTCACCAGGCTGTCTGAAGCAGCTGTTTGCTCATCTTCCCAGACTGTCTAGCATCCCGTCCCGAACTTATTATATTGTCTTTCGCTCCTTGAAAAGAGGATGATTGTCCTTCCCCATACCCGGTCCCCCGTACCCCAGATGAGACTCTGCGGGACCTTGCCAGCAGACCTGCGGGGTGCGGGACGGTTTGCGGGGGACCGTCAGGCCACTTCCATTCCCTGACCTTGCCTCTACGGGTCGCGCACACTCTTAGTAGAGGCGCGAGTTGGAGAACTCTGGCTCTTACCCGCTGAGCGGGTATGGGGATAGCGATTGGGGCGGATGGGGGGCGGATGTGGTACAGCTTTGGAGTGGCCTGCCTGCCCTCATCAATCCGCGCCGGGCTAAACACCAAGCCGAGCTTCACCGACGCAGTCGATTCAGGACAGGCACCGCCGCGCGTAGGATATTAAGCCATTAACAATGTATAGAGCTTGACTTATTGAACAACACATCCCGAGCATGGGTTCGCATCGTGATCTAATCGCTCGTCGTCATTAAGGAGCCCTGCGGCCGTTCGCATCTCTCGACGTGCTCTCTCCGTCCTACCGCTCTAATGACCCGTGAAGAAAGATACAGAAAGACACACCTCCGAAGAGGACGGAGAAAAAAGAAAACAAGGTATAGAAACGGCTCTCAGAACAGGTACAACATTAGTCTCCCATCTATGACCGCTTGCCGTTCTCTCTGCCCACAGTAATTCTGTATCAGTTGTTCATGCCGAGACGCAGACAGACACCAGACTCCTGCGCTTTCTCAGCTGCCACGCTTCCTTGCTTGCTTGCTCGCGCAACACAACAATACAGTCTCTCTTCCGTCTCGCCCACAACGCCGCGCAAAGTAACACATCCCGATGATTCATGATCTATCCTGCGAATGGTCCCCACACACAACAACAAGAAGCCCGCATTAACTCAACTTGAATCGCTCGACTCGCTCGACTCCCGCCACAACCTCCGCCGGCTCCCGGCATCCTACGACCGGCTCTTGATCCCGCCCAGGACCCGGCTCCCCAGAGCCTTGCGCCCTAAGATGGGCGTCATCCCGCCCGCGGCCGCGAGAGCGTCTGCGTCGGCGGCGGCAGCGGCAGCCAGCGCCTTGCTAGCGCCGCCGTCGAAGTAGTCGCCCTCGCCGCCGACGAAGGTCCAGCTCTCCTCGTCTTCTTCGTCGTCCAGGTCCGCCTCGAGGCCCTCGTCGCTGTCGTGCGGCGACGCCGCGGCGGCGGCGGCGGCGACTGCGTTCTTGCTGGCCTTCTTCACGACGAGGGACTTGGCGTACTCCATGTCGCGGTAGATACACTGGATGGCGTTGTCTACGCCGTTCTCCTAAGCGAGGTGTTAGTTGCCAAGGAAAGAATGAATAAAAGAGAAAAGTAAGGGTGACGAACCTTTCGTATCTGCTCTCCCAACACTCTTGCCTTGACAATCATCCTTTCCGAGTGCGTCGCCTCCCACAGCGCCCTCGCGAACCCATTGGCGCTCCACTTTCGGTACATGCAGATCCCAACGCCTAGGTCCTCGACCCTATTTCCGAAGAAGAACTGATCTCCAAAGAACGGCTTGATGATGGTCGGGATGCCCGCGCGCAGGCTCGCCCCAGTCGTGCCGGAGCCTCCGTGGTGCGCCGCCGCGTCCATCTGCGCGAACAGCCAGTCATGCGGCGCTGACTTAATGACGTGGATCTCGGGCGGGAAGACGGGATCATGCCCGCTGTCCGGGGCAGCGGCGGGGAGGCCCGGCCCGCCGTTCTTGGGGTCAAGACGGTCGGACCACCCCTTGCTAAGGACGCACCTCACGTCCGCCTTAAGTACCGCGTCGATGATCTCCTGCGTGAACCTCCGCGAGTCCTCAATGATGATGCTCCCAAAACCAACGTACACGAGCTTCTTGTCGTCCTTGCGCGCCCGGTCGATGAACTCCGTCAGCTCCCGCGGCGGCTCCCAAGCCTTAGTAGCACCCTCGTCCAGGAACCAGTACCCCGTGACGCGGATCCAGTCCGAATAATCGAGCGGCGGGGGCACGACGTAGCGCGAGAAGTTGTACAGGAACGGGACTTTGTTCGGAGCCATGCGTTCAAGGTTCGTGTTGGGCAGCCCAAGCGTTTTGTTGCGCCACCGATTGATCTGGCCCGCCGTGGCCTTCCAGAAGAAGTTGTCGAAGAGCACGTACGTGACGTAGTTCCAGGCGCCGCCGCTCTTGGACTCGGGCGTAACGAAGGCATGGGGGTATGCGCGGGTCCGCGTCCACGGCATGGTGAAGGCGCGGAAGTAGGGGATCTGCAGCTTCTCGGCGATGTGGATCCCGGCCATAGCGGATGGACTCTCGATGAGCACGTCCGAGTTCTGGCACGCCGTCCAGCTGCTGGCGAGCAGGTCGTCGAGCCAGTGCCGCATCTTGGAGCTGGCCTCGCGGTAGAACGACACGGTGAACGTGCCGTTCTGGATGCAGAGCCTCATCAGCTCTCCTGGGTCACCTTCTACCCGAGCAAACTCGATGCCATGGCTCTCAATCCAGCCTTGAAACTCTGGGTGCGTAGCTATCCGCGGCTTGTGGCCCTCGGCTAGCAGGCCCTTACATAGTGCGATATATGGCTGCACATCGCCTCTCGAACCAATAGTAAGACAGGTGATACGCAGCGACTGATCGGGCTTGAAGTTGAGGAAGGAAGCTTTGGGATCATCAAAGAGGATCGTGGGAGCATCCGCCACGCCAGAAGCCTGCTGTGGCATCTTGACTTCGTTATGGGGAAATTCTTCTCGTCTGGCTTCCTGCAGCGCATCCCGCTCCGCCATAGCGTTGTCGGCGGACTCCTTCTCTTCGCGGCCAAGGAGGCCTGAGTCCTTGAGGAAGCGTGCGGCATCGAGATTCTGCAGCAATGTCACGGCACAGTCGTCCCGCAGATACGCCTGGCCAAATTCGAAGAACAACTCTTCGTGCCCTCGGATAACGATGACCAATCCCGCGTAACCGAAGCGGAAGCCTTTCTCTTTGTCCACATTCTCAATATCCTTAAGAGGGAGAATGAGCTTGGTGCGCGTTCCTGGGAGCAGACTTCGGAAGCAGAACGACCGATCGCTGATGTAGATCTTTCCGTACAACGGCAACACCCTTATCATGTATCCGAAGTAGGTCGCCGTGAGCTTCTCGCTGTCAGGCAAGGCGAAGTGAGCGCGAAACCGCTCATTGGCGAGCGCCGACTTGTCTCTCTCATCATCGCCTTCATCTCCGAGCTCGTCATCTGTCCTGAGACCAGCGGGCTCGTCGTAGTGCTTCTGGCCGCCTTTCCACATGCCCGAGACCTTCTCCACATATCCCATAGACTCCGTGGCGAGCAGAGTACTCATGCGTTTGGACTGGCGGTTAAGATAGTCTGCAAATGCACCGGCGCGCTGAAGCGGGTAAGAACCCATCTTAGTCAAGTTCTGTAGTGTGGGAGTGGTCGGTACGAGCAAGTCTCCCTGCTCTCCCGCACCGGGATCGGCGACGTGGCCAGTTGTTGCAGCATGACGAGTTGAGTAGTTCGGCAGGCCGCTGGGCGTCGTCGGCTTGCTAGACGGACCGACTGCGGCATACTCTCTATCACGACTTGCAGAGGCGGATTCGGACCGTCGGATCGTTGGGCTGTGAAAGACGTCGCTCCCTCGAAGTATCTGGCTGGCGGACTGATCTCCCTCGCTGGCCGATGCGACCACCCCGGACATGCTGGCTAGACTGGGGTCCTCCATGGACTGGACGTATGAATCGGACGACTCCTGTTTCTCACCCGGCTTCTCACTCAGGCGATTCCTGCTGAGTGATCTCCTAGTATCGCTGAAGCTCCTTCGCGGTGAGTCCGGCCGAGTTACTCTGGAGACGTCCAAGCTCTTCCGCCCAAACTGGCGGATCGCGTCGAAGCTTGTACGTCTATACTCGCCACTAGCACGAGGCGAAGGACCTGAGGATGATTGCGGAGACATGGGAGACAGCGTGGCTTTCACGCTGTCCGAGAGCTTGCTCGTCCGGATCTTTGGTGGAGCGAGTCGATCCCTGCTCCCGCTCATGGAGCTCTTTTTGGACGAAGGAACATCCGAGTTTGAAGCGTCCTCGCGAGCTGGCGGGACAGCAAGCTTGTCCGCTCCAGCTTGCTGAGAGGATGCATCCTCAATGAGGATCTTCAGGATATTTAGGGCGTCTTTGCCGTCGCTGAAGAAGGAGAAAAAGTACTGTCGGGCATGTCAGTCACGGATCGGCTGCTTCTTTGCTGAGGAGCGGACTCACCTCATCAATAGCATACGTCTCATCGTTATCGATAACTCGGATCTTGCACGTATCCGCAAACTCAAGCATCTGGGTCTCTTCAATGTCGATGACATTCTGGATGGGTAGGCTGATCTTGACACTGTCGCCGTCGTTGTGGCTCCGGAAGATGACCCGCTGGAGGCTCTTAACCCACTCCTTGGCGCTTGCCGCGCTATCGGCCCTGAAGTGGTAGGTGCGGTGGTCCGTGACAACGGAGAAGTGTAAACCTTCCTTGTCCTTGTCGGTGATGGACGCTGAGATACCATAGCGCAAATCGATCTGGCCGTGGGGGAAGTAGAGGCTGGATGGGTCGGTGTAGTAGGAGAGGACGTCGCCCTTTAGACGGAACCAATACCGGTTATATTTGGGATTTCGCTTGCCGCACTTGGATAAGTAGCCCGATTTTGCGACTTCGTGCTGTGATATCGTTAGCCAGTTCCTACCAGAGCCGAATGCTCCTCCGCGTGCTTCTCAGTCTTACCGATTTTTTGGGAAGATAGGCGTAGAAGCAGATGTGCTTTGCCGTGATGTATATGTATCCCTGCAAGAGCACGCTCTGCAGCAGCCAGCACGGATATTCTACTCTCAAGAATCAGCAAAACCATTCCGTAATAGACATCAGGAGCGACATTTGCGTACCTGATATGACCTCTTCCGGTACGTCAAACTGGAAGATCTCCATCAGCCTCTTCGCCAAGTCCGTCGGCCCCGTATCTGTTTCGCTTCCTGACGTGCGCGCCTTCTCCCCAGATAATCTCTCTAGATCGAAGCTCGGCCGGCTCGACATCTCGGCGCGTGCCTCTAGCATTCTGCTCATCACCGGGGCCAGGCGCGTCTCGGCACTAGTAACTGGCGAGTCAAGAGGCGACTCGACGCCGGTGGATTCCGGCTCCGACTCTTCACGGATCTGAGGCTCAAGTCTCTTCCCCTTTGCCGCCGACTTGCTCTTGGTCTTAGAAGATAGCCGGGACAGCGTCGGCAAGGACCGCAACAGCTTGCTCTCGGAGATCTTCCTCCTGTGAAACCTATCCTTGCTGCCGCTCGGCTTCCTCAACACTGTTGTCTGTGCCACGCCTGCACCCGCCATGGTTGTTCCAGGACTCCGCTCGTCGTCGGCCTCAGCGCCCTCTTCCTCGTCCCCCTCCTCTTCGTCGCTGCTCTGGCCCTCGAAGCGGTTATTGAAGTCAACGCGCGATCCGGCGGCGGCGATCAACCCGAAAATGCTCTGGTTCATGTTCATGAAGACGCCGGCGCCGCCGCTCTGGGCCGGCGGCAGCAGGTCGTCATCATCTCGCTCAACGTCGCTGAGCGTCTCCCTAAGGCGGTCGGGAAGCTCCATCGTCGGGGTGTGGGCACCTTGTCGCTTCTTCTGGAGCTTACGAGAGACGCGCCGGCGGGTGGAGGGTTCGTCCTCGGAGGGCCGTGGTGGTGGTACCGCGACGGCGGAATGGTGTGCGGCTGGCGAGGGAGAGGGTGTCGTGCCCGTGGAGTGGTGGTGGGCGAGGTGGTGGGCGTGTCGCTGTCTCGGGGGGCGTTCAGACAGGGGCTCTTGAGGGATGGGCGCCGAGGCGGAGGCAGATGGGGCAACAGGCCCTGAAGAGGGCGGAGGAGCGGCCATGTCTGTATCTATTGTTGACGGACACGTGCAGGTTGCAGACTTCCCGAGATGCCTGCCTGGGGCTGGCAGTGCCGGGGGTAGCTGTGGGTGGCTCGCCTAGATGTGCTGCAGGCCGTTAGCACCACGGTCAGCAGCGGCGTTGCGGCTCTTCCTTGGACAAGGAGTGGACGACAGAAAAGCGCTAAGGTGCTGTGATAGGCGGGAGTGTGCTCACAGGTCTTAGACGGTGGATGGGTGTTTGTGATTAGACGCAGCCTCCGGGTGCTCCAGACAGTAGCACGACACCAGGTGCGCTCTTGAGCCGTGACTTGTGTGTACTATCCGAGGCGACACGAACGGTTGGAAGTCGATGGAGGATCTGCGATGCAGCAGATGCAGGCGCGCGTGGGAAGGACGCACAAGGCAGACGGGCTTGTGAGGATGGCCGAATAATGGTGCGAGGACTCCGTACTTCGGAACGGAACACAAAAACGGACAGGATAGGCCGGGGGGGCAATGACAGAACAAATCAGGGCTGACAAGACTGAGCCATCGCGGTGAGGATGCGGTAAAGGTTGCAGCTGGTGCGGCGACGATGAGCTAGAATAACGGCTGTACACTATTAACGATGTGCGATGTGAGGCTGGATGTTGATACAGGACGACGGCAGTGGACACACGGTTCTGGTCTGGTCTGCTTCGGTCTCGCAGCTCCCGTCAAGGTACACAGCAATGCATGTTGTACCTCCGTACCATCTTAGTCACATATCGGTTGGCCTCCGTTGCAACTCCGGGCACCGGGGAGACCCGCCATGAGCCCCCACTGGGCCGCTCTTCCCTGGTTCCGCTGACCAATGAATGCGCCTAGTAGACCGTTAGAGGCATTATTATTGGCCAGAAATCTTCCCTGTGGGGGCCCTGGTGCCTTGGGGCTGGCGAGCCTGGAACCCGGATGAACCTGACGGCTGGCTCACCGCCTTGAGGCATCGTATCGCCGTTTCCCTGACCGTCAAATCGTCTCTGACATGTGCTCTCCCTTCGTCTCTTCTCAGCTGATAATTCTGCCGGACGCCTGCTTATCGATAAGCCGCCTCCGTTTTCCTGTTTCTGCCTGTCAAGTGCCCACACGCGCGTCAATGGATGACCTCGACATCTGACTCCGCTTACATCACATGCCAGGCGCACACAACACACCAAAAGACACATGCAGTAACAACAACTCAATCTCTACCGGACCATAGCGGATCTGGTGGTTGGCTGGTACCTCGTAATGCACTGCATGCAGGCCATGGCCCTGCAGGACTGACGGAACCGTTCCGGTTGAGCTTGGCAATCTCGGCCAACTTCTGTTGATATTCCCTTGCCGAATTGTTGTGAACCTCCTTCACCGCCGATAATCTCCTGCATGCAGCATCTCTGCACTTCTGCATCAACTCCGCACGTGGTTCCACTGGCGCCAGTCGACGTTGCCAACGTAGCCGAACCAGCCTGCCGGGTCTCTGTTCCGGTGACCGCGTCTCTTTGGCGCACTCCGGGCATGCATTAACGACAGGGAGGGACTGCTGCAGTCATCAAGGAGTCATAAATCATAATGTACATTGCCTGTCATAGAGACCATGACACCCATTATATGCGAAGCCTATCTGCCTAGAACAAATCTGGGAGCGGGCCGATCCAGTAGACGTCAAACTCCAACAACACCTCGCCAAGTGGCGGCCTCAGTTGACGGTCCAGCCTGCAGCACCACCGTAAGGACTCCCCTGAAGATCCAATTCCATCTCATCACCATCCTCGTCAACATGGTCAAGCTGGCCGTGGCCGCCTTGAGATTGGAGCAACACAGCCTCAGACAGCGCAACCCGCGGTTGACTACATCCACAGAGCGACCTTCCCACTCCCCGTCCCTCCCACCACCCAGTTATTCGTCGGGTGCAGCGCAGCTACGGCCGGCACCGCCGTGATTCCCTCGCCGTCCAGCTGTGCCAGCTGGCTGCCGTCTGCCCCGTAGATGTCCACGAATCGGTTCATGTTGCCGATCGCGAACTTGAGAACGCCGTCCGACGGCGCCGCCTGCCACTGCGGCTTCAGAATCGTCACCCACCGGCCCGTCTGGTTGTTGTGGCGGATGATGTGCGCAGGTTTCATCTCCGCCTCGCTGAGCGTGTGTCCCGCCGTCCACGAGCCCGCTGTGCTCGAGAAGTCGTAGATTTTGACCGTATCGTCGTACGAGCTGGTCGCGATGTGGCCCGCAGCGCTCCATGCGGCGTGCGACACCGAAAGCGACGAGGCATGCGATCCGACCTCCACCGGCGCACGCGAATCACCGCGACCCGTAATCTTTCGGAGGTCCCAGATGCACATGGTGCGGTCAAGAGACGCAGTGGCCACTAGGTGAGGTTGCGAGGGGTGCAGCGTAAATCCACCGATCTTGTTATCGTGCAGCTGCCAGACCTCGGCGCTCTCGGACGAGGGCATGCGGAGGTCGTGTCGGCCCAGCGCCCCGTGTAGGGTAGAAAAGAGAATGACATTGCCCTCCGTGGGTGCCATGTCGATCGCAGAGATGGGCATGTCCTCGGAGGGATCAGCAGGCGCGTAGACTTGCGCCGAGACGCCCTTCTCAATGTCCAGCTTGCGGATGGAGGAGTCATAGGACCCCGAATATACGGCGTTGGCGTCAATAGGCGAGAAGTGGATCGAGGAGATCGTTCGGGCGTGGGTGTTGAAAGCTGAGATCACCGGCGGGTCGATTTTCGCGTCTTCATCATCGTACTCGGGTCCCGGCTGCGATGCGTCAAATATACCCATAGCACCTTCCTTGTCGCCGGCGAAGATGACGGGCTTCTCCTGCGTTGGATGGAAACCCATAGAGTAGATGCGTACAGGGGTAATCTTGATGTCTGTATGACAAGATGGTTAGCCATCGTGTTAGGAGCACTTTGGGCGCATCTTCCTCCGAGGAACGGGATCACATACCGTTTACCGCCCACTTATCGTACAGTTGTAAACCTTGGAGTAGTTTCCGCGCCTTCGCAACATCCTTGTCCGTCGTCTCAGCGCTTGCATCGAAAGTCTTCACGCCAGGCTCGGCACCACGAAACGACAAGCCGGACAGGCCACCAAACCCGTCGCTGAATGACCGGCCCGACACCGTGATATCGTTAAGGCTCAAGTCACTATTGATGCGTGCCTTCTTGGCCGCGATGGGGGCTGCAACCTCGCTATGCAGGGCATCGAGTTCGCGCTTCCTGTCGACGCTGTCATCGCCGTAGGAGAGTCTAGTGCTAGATCTGGTAATGCGCTTGGGTAGGTTGTCAGGCTGAGATGACAAATTCGGGTGCGCATCAGAAGACCTTTTCACTTTGGCCTTGAGTTTGGCCGGCCTTACAGGCGCCGGCCGGCTCAGATGAGCGGCGACGGTAGCGGCAGCATTCTGGAATTCAGCCAGTCTCTTGGCGCTGTCGTTACGGTTTGCGCGCCATTGCTCCAACTTTGACTTCTTCGCTTCGGCCGCACTATCCACAGCAGCGACATCGTCGACGGCGGGCGCCATCTCGTCTACTCGCTTCCGGTAAGGTCCTCGCGTCCACGATGCCTCGCAGCTGGACTCGGCGAGGGATGTCGAGTCGATGTGGGTTGTTGAGGTTCGGATAGGGTCTCGGAGTGAAGAGAGATGATGGGGGGTCACTTGAAATGCCGATTATCGATTGAGATCGTATAGAGTCTCCGGCTGCTGTACTCCCTGGTCTGAGGGCAAGGTGAGGGGTGGCAGGCAGCGCAGTCACGGAAAAATCAATTAGAGGGAGCGTCCCCCAGCGCGTCGCAGCGCGACTCGATTCAAAAGCGAAACGCGCGCAGTCACATGACCTATCATGTGCCGCCATCGTCGATAAGATAAAGTCACCCAGTCTTATCTTATCGAAACTCATCTCTCTTGTAGCAAATTTCTTGTAGCTCCCAAGCTCTTGAATTTCATGCCCTCTTCGTCAAACCCCTTCCGCCAGCCATGCCATGCACAATGGCTTTGTCTATGATGTCCGGGACACTCACTCCCTTTTTGTATCAGACCCGCACTCTGCGGAAGCTCCTCTCCAGTCGTTCTCTAGCAACAACCTCTACTATCTTCCGAGGCCTCCATACAACCTCCCGCGTCCGAAGCCGCGATCCCATCCCCTTCGAGCTTCCACCGGAGCTCGAATCTCAAAACCCTGACTCCCGAGACGATGAAAACCACCGGCGCAGCACCATTACCCCAGCCGAGAAGAAGGCATTCGACCGGATCTTTCAAGAGATCGCAACGCGCAAATCGAGCAGCTCACACCAGCCGAAAGCGCGAGCTCGGAAAGCTGGCGCCGGCAAAGCCAAGCCGTCTCCCAACAATGCCATCAATGTGATCATTGCCGACGCTGCGGCCGAGCAGGCTAGTGAGTTGCAGCGGTCACCAATGTTGTTTGAGCCCCCAAGCTTTGAGGGAACCTTCTCTGCCGCGGACAGGAAGTCGGCCCTCATGCGCTTCCCACCGAGCCTGCGGAAGGCGGCGAGGATGGCTCTGGGAGCACCAGGCCAGACTCTAGGACACGAACCCGAGGAGGAAGATTTACCATGGGGTGATGAACTGGCGGCCGAGGAAGGCGCCAAAGTCGGAGAGGGGGCTATGCCGATGGACCTAGACTCGCTGACCCAGGCGTTCGAGCAGTCCGGCGTCCGACGCGAAGAGCGTACACGCGTACAAGAGAAGATGAAGAGGGCACCCAGCGACTTCGCTCTGTGGGATGTTGTAGAAGAGGAAGTCTTCTCGATGGTGGACCGGCTCGGCCTGGGCGCACCGGACACTACTAAACCGCCTAGGCGCACCGGCAAGACAAAGGCGGGACTGGCCAGCCTCCCCGCCTCAGCCAAAGATCTCAGCATGGAGGTCCACGCGCCCCTTTACCCGTCCCATCTCTGCTACGCACTCCACCGCTTCGACGTGGGCTTCGGCCCGTCATCCCCGCTGGCACTGTCCGTCTTGCCCCGTGTCAAGCAGCTCGGCCTTGCGTCGTACGTCCTCGGCGCCGGCACGCCCTTCTACACCCGCCTGATCGCCATCTATTGGTACCGGTACGGCGACGGCGCCGCCGTGCTCGGGTTGCTGGAGGAGATGCGCCAGGCGGGGCTGTACTTCGACAAGAAGCTGCAACCGGTTGTCCAGGACATGTTCAAGTCCTACGGCCACATGAAAGGGGGCCACGTTGGAGGTTTCCAGAGGAAGCTGATGAGAATGCCGGAACATGAGGCGGTGTTGCGGACCAGAGACCAGTGGCTCAGGACTATTAGCAAGAACGTCGAGGAGAGGGCGGCTGCAATGTAGGCTGGGAGGGCCTGACCATCTGCCTGGCGATGGCAGTCTCGTCAGTTGATATTCCTATATGTACAGCCGGAGCGTCTGCCACGTATTGGGGCAGTTCTCCGGAGAAATCAGGGAGCGTGTCTGGTCCAGTTACGCACATTATGTTTACTCTCCTACCTCAAGCAGCTTATACTATCATTCCCCGTGGCGCTGGGGGTTCTATTGTGCCACGTCTAAATAGACTATATCGGCGGCAGACGAGGGGAACTTGTAGTCTGTAGTGGCCGCTGCCTAAACATCAGCATGACAGGTCGCAGTCATGGTAATGCTCGCAAATCTGTCTAGCGCAGGTTTCATGAATCTCCAACAAACATACTTCAGTGGGGATTGCGTCAAACGAGGCTATCGCAAATTCTCATGGCCTTATGGTCGGCGAGTCCCATAAACTCCTAGAAACCTAACATGTTTGCTGCAAGACAAACTAATCCGGAGCAAGAGCGACATATAAACCAACTTTTCTCCAGCACCGCGAATCTGAGCAACCAGTTCACCACAGAGGGACCAGAGACGGTCAATCGTTCTGTTACTTTTCTAGTTTCTAATCCTGTAGTCGATATTCTTTCACATGGCTACAAATAGGTGGTAGAAGGAACGTCGGAGATAAGAGCACCACCGCTGCAGTCTGGTGCAGTCTGTTGGGGCACTCCATGTGGGTTGGTCGGTGGCCGGAGCCGCGAAAAGTAGCCCATCAAGCTAAATGGAGCGTTTTCCGGGAGAGATGGGCGGAATCAATGTAGTAATTCAGTCAATTCTAGCACCAATACTGCGACAGAAGTAATCTCATAACATCCGAAAGGCCGCAGGGGAAGCTAATAATGGCTATGCCTGGTGACTAAAACTAAAAGGAGGGACATTCACGTAGAGTGCAGAAGCCTCACGACAACTCGCATAGCTTTCAATAGCCCAGTTCGCAGTAGTCGGTTAGTCGCAAACCCCCCAACGACGAGAAGTCCGTGGAGGCTATTGGACTTATATGACTTAAGGACCCAGGTAATTAGAGACACCTAGAGGTCATCATGTAGACCTCTCCAGCATAGGTGTAGCCCCAAGTCAGCATGTCTCTATGCTAGCCATCTAGAGCCTTGATCTGAGCTGTAGTTGGAGGACTTGCTACAATGTTCCCAGGGTGCAAAAGAGTAGCCCCTTCGTATGTACCTGTGCTTTATACAAGCTTAATTGGTTTATATGACTTACGAGGGAGCTAATAGATAAAGAACCCTCATAATACATCGATTCATAGCTTCACTTTTCTTAGACAGACATGAACAACATCTTGGAATTAATTATAGCAGCAATATACAGGTGCACAGGAAATACTTTATTAATATCAGGTCCTTGTTGGACACATTCTCATCATCCCAACGCCGCCAGGGTCCTAAAGACCTCTCTGTGATGTCCTGTCAGTAATGTTCAAGATTGAAGCAGGATGAAAGTCAGTACCGTAAGCTGATCTGCGATCTCACCCTAGCAGGCTCACCACACACCAGATGACTGGCAGTAGCACTGCAACGCTAGCCGCGTACTGTGTGGGCTGTTGAGCGGGCGAGCCTGCGGTAACCACTGCCGGGACTCCCGAAGTTGCCGGGACAGTGGCACCTACGCTAGAAACCGGGACAACTGTCTCTGCCGTCTCTGTGGGGCTAACTGGGCTTTCCGTTGACTGAGCGGTTGGCGACGTACTTTGCGCGCTGGTTTGGAGGGACGCAATTGTGGTCAGACATTGACCAGAATAGGTCAAGACCGTGGGGTGTGTGAGAGTGCTCGACGCTATGACAGTACTCGGCTCGAAGGTCGGGCAGTCGCTGGTCAAGGCCCCGGCCCGAGCGAGGGCCAATGACCCCAAGATACAGAGGGCAGGATGCATTGTGAGGATAGGATGCGAAGGGATAGATATGGGAAAGAGGAAGGCATGCGTGTCGAGCTATTGTGAGTTGCGGGATATGGCGAAGCCTCTTCACTTAATATCTTCCGAGGAGTCAATAGACGTATCAAACCTCCTCGCTCTTTCCGGCCTTCCAGGGAGAACTAGGTTTCTGACATAGTCAATTCTTGGCCTGTCTTCCGGCGGCTTTGGCTGCGGTTGAGTGGCGAGGATACTTCGATTCATGTTTGTCAGTCTAAATGGCATGATCGTGAGTTTCTTTCAAGAATGCTGAGTCTGGACCTGCCTTGAAGTCTCTTGAGGACGGAATAGAAGAAGATCAACGTGGGCCTGATCTCTGAGGGTCACATTCCGGTCTAAAGCCTGCTATCTGGTGTTTCTCTCTGGCTGTGATCTCGAGCAAGGGCAGCTGAGAAATGGTTACATCGTGGGTGTAGTGGATCACAGTACTCTGACCTTCACCGGCTTCGGTCTAGTTCAACGAATCCTTCGCACTACTGTTGGGCCCTGTGGAGGGGCCCTGACGATCACAGCATTGTTAATAGAGTATTTCGTAGACTAGTCGTACCGATCAGAGTGGTTACCGCAATGGAGGCAGCGTGCTGATTCCGGAGTTCAAACTCCATCTCTCGGGCTCTGCAAGGGCAGACATCGCATCCAAACCACACCCCTTCCGAGAGCATCTCTGCTCACTATCTCGGAACAAACCTTCCACACTCATCAAGCTAAATCTGTGTGCCCTTGGCAAAAGTCTCGGTGGAGAAATGAGCATGTCGATCAGTCAAGGCTGTGCTTGTTGGGCATCATGAGGTCTTACTTTGTGAATTAGGTTGAGCACGTCGTGTTTCTCGTGTCTTTTCGGCCCTTCCTCACGGCCTTCTCTCCTGTTGTCGCAAGCATGATATACTCTGTCGCCCAAATTGTGTAATGCGCATCGACAAATTACGATGTCTTCGACGAGACTGATATGAATGTCAAGACGAAGCGAGATTAACGTAGGCGACTCCGTCGTTGTTCGTACGGGGCGCAAGAACGTAAGTTAAGCGTTACACGTAAGACTTCATGTAGCTTGATCAAGCCTAAACTAGTCCTTTCGACTATGAGGACGCTCAAGGTCGGCCACGCGATCAGCTTACGTTTACACACCATAGGTCGGCCAGTATACGGCCTCTAAGACAAGATGGAAACCCAAGATGAATGCGGATAGCAGAAGGCGATCAGAGTATCATTATGATGAAATCGTGGGTCTCCCAAGATGTTGTGGTCAGGTGAAGCAATGTTTCTCTTTGACCCAGCAGCGACACCTCAGCTTCTCTGATTCTTCAAAGAATGACAGAAAGAAAGACTACATCATACCCAACCCGGAAATACTTGCCAAGACTATGGAAGAAGCAGCGACGATCCGCTTCTGCTGGGCCGAAGGATCTGGTGGGACCATGGGGGGGATCTCAGCAGTAATCCAGAATAGGAACTACGGAGACGCGCCCGAGCCAACAGGAGGAGATCCTCCGAGTCTCGGCAACGGGTTAAACTTGCGGGCTCTTGTTGATGTCCAAAGTCCTCTGAGACTCTGTGTCACCATCACGAAAGCAGCCATACAGGGAAGATTAGGTAGATATCACAAGACCAGAACCTTTGGACGGATACGGGAATAGTTAGCCGAAACATGCTTTCTCTAGAAGTCTAGGTAAGTCTACGGTGAACGCCAATTCGCCATCCGTCTTAGATCTTTCGTATTGATTGTTTGCAGAAGTTGGCACTTGGCGGCTGGGATCAAATCCGTCAACATAGTCGAGCTGATGAGGCAAATAGCACAAACCTAATATTGCTCAGGAATTTGAACAAAGAGATGCTGTGGCGGGCGATGCTCTCGAATGGTTGCAGACGCGGAGATTATCTCGCAACATGAATCGGAATGGACGAGACGACAGCTTGGTCACTCGCAAGGGAAAGATATAAGAGGACTCGTATGAAGTGCCTCGAGGATGTCGCATGCTAAAGCACAGTCGTCAACAACGTTTCCCTTCATCATCTGCTTTGCCTTGCCACTCTCCACCGCTGTTCTTATAATGAAGTTTCAGAACCATGTTCCGCTATGGTCCCTCGCGGGCTTGATCCTTGCACCGACAGGCAGGTCTGCCGCACTCCCTGGCGGCGATGATATCTGCGAACCAAGTCCCACGGCGGAAGTCGTTGTTTACCAGACACCGGTCATCTTTTCGGTCTTGGTATCTACATATGTTCCAATACCAACAACTTTGAGCATCGCCCCAGGATGCACCTTAGAGGTCGCAGGGGCTCCCACGTCTTTGTCCACAGTCGTGTTTGGCAACACAACGATATGGTCAACGCTGACGAGGTACGTTTAACCGACGCCACACGGAAACTTTTCGGGAGGTTCATCGCTTACTTGGATTAGGACACTGCCACCAGCGACGGATGAAGACCCTGGCGTGGCGACGACAACGACGGCCACATCTGGTTCGGTTGGATTCACTACGACACAACCGGGGCAAAACGGTGGCCCTGGCACCGTTATTGTGGACGTCCCAACTTCCTCTCCGCAGACAGACACAGTGGCGATGACATCTGGGACGGTTGCCTCTATGACTACTATTCCATCCCATGGCGACAGACCTGGCACCGTTATTGTCAACGTGCCGTCCGATCCTCCTCAGACCGACACCATCACAATCACAAGCGGCACTGTTCCCTTCACCTCAACCATACCAGCTAGCGGAACCAGGCATGGCACCGTTGTCATCGGTGTCCCCTCGAGCCCGCCTCTGTCCCCAGTCACAGAAACAATTACCACTGGTACAGTTCCTTTCACTTCGAGTTACCCTGCTCGTGGGACCAACCCGCCGTCAGTGGTTATTGGAGTGCCGACCAGCCCGCTTCCGTCCACTCTCACCGAGACAGTCACCACTGGCACTGTTCCTTTCACTTCATCTTTCCCTGCTGGTGGAACGAACCCTCCATCAGTGGTCATTGGTGTGCCAACTAGTCCGATCTCGTCAACGCTTACCGAGACGATCACGACGGGCACGGTGTCGTTTACTTCGACCTACCCTGGAACCGGGACCAACCCGCCATCCGTGGTCGTCGGAGTGCCAACGAACCCAGCTCCTTCAACCCTTACCGAGACAATTACGACGGGTACTATTCCCTTCACTTCCACGTATCCGGCCACAGGAACCAACCCACCATCAGTAGTCTATGGCGTCCCGTCTATCCCAATCCCGTCGACCATCACTCAGACGGTCACAACAGGTACCGTCCCATTTACTTCAACTTATCCTGGCACCGGGACGAGCCCACCATCGGTTGTCGTTGGAGTACCAACCAGCCCAATCCCATCGACGGTTACCGACACAATCACAACCGGGACGGTTCCATTCACTTCAACTTATCCTGGCACCGGGACTAATCCTCCATCAGTGGTTGTCGGAGTGCCCAGCAGTCCACCTCCCTCGCCCGTCACTGATACAATCACATCCGGTACTGTACCATTCACGACAACGTATCCTGCCACAGGAACAAACACGCCGTCCGTGGTCATTGTCGTTCCCTCAACGCCGGTAGGGACAGTTACCACGACGCTCACTGGCACCGCGGGCTTTACCTCCACGATTCCGGCTAGTGGAACAGTGTCAGGGACTGTGATCGTTGAAATCCCGGTGCCCACCAGGGCTTGCGCTGTTGGTCCGGGCTCATGCGAGGCCTCCGGGTTCACCATCAATCTCTACGCAAATTCGGTCGAGGCGTCGGAAGGATACGGCGTGACTGGGCAGACCGAAGGCGTTGGGCCTGATTACTATCTCTCGCAGTCTTCACTGGCCCAGGGGAGCACGACAAACCTGGATGTGCCTAGTACCCAAGGCACTGGTGACAATCACTACCAGATACAGGACAGCACCCCTGGCTTCCAGTACTACCCTGGACTGACTCAGACATATGGCGGCATCACCTACGACGCAAACAACTTCACGCTCGTCTTCACCGGGTATTACCAGCCTGCGACGTCGGGAACGTACGAGTTCTGCTCAACTGCCGATAACGTCGACAACTTCTACATTGGCTCGGACGCCGCCTTCCCGTGTGGTGATCCCTCGAATGGAGCTACCCCAGCCGGCGCCACGCCGCTCGTGGAGAATTACTTCGGGCGCTCGGATTCATCAACCACTTGCGCATCTATCGACCTGGTCGCTGGCTATTACTACCCAATCCGCTCGGTATATGGAAATTGGGGCACCCCTTCGTCGTTGACATTCACTGTTCAACCTCCGGGCGGCACCGCGTCGTCGGATATATCCGATGTGGGATACCCGGCTCAGTGCTAATCTGAATCGTCGCTCCCTTCTCTTCTGCGAAACCTGGTCTCGAGAAGCTATGTCTGGTAGACAGCCGGACCACTAGCCTTCGTAATTTACTCTCTAGCTAGAGGAGATAGACCTATCTATCGGCTTCTTGTGGCACTCGGTTGAGTTTACGGTACTTTATTCCTGGTTCTTATCCTTACATTGCTCTAGGCCTGTTATATGCAGCCCAATAATGTAATAAAAGTTGCGACACGATGGTCGCAACTGAAGAAACAGTTATCTCACATTGTACCTATGTCTCCTGTACCACCACGGTAGCTCTGCTCTCCTGGTAGTTGTAGCATGGTGCCGACGCAGCAAATCCAATAGGAATCCCTGTTCGAGTGATTGCTCAAGTGACCACCATTCTTTGTCTTTTTCAGTTATCTTTGGCTTTCTTTGCCGCCTTGGCATCCTTTGCCGCCTTGGAATCCTTTGCGGCGTTGGCTCCCTTTGCGGCGTTGGCATCCTTTGCAGCGTTGGAACTGCCGTTCTTTGCATCGCCTTGATTCCCAACAGCAGCTGTGGCCGCGGCAAAAGCCGCCCCAGTCGTGACGGCGCCGGCTGCGTAATGATGGATTAGTCAAACTTTTCCGAAGGTAAGAAGAGCAGTCAGAGGTACCGTCGCCAGCCTGGGCAAGCGCCACAGCTTCCGCTGCTTCTGCAGCAGCTTGAAGTCCCTGGGTACAAGTTTAGAGTCACGCGTAAGCATGTTTAGGGGACTTAGGTCAGCCCCTAGTGGAAATGCGTACCGCTTCGCCGTTGCTTGCTGCTGCATTCACGTTGGAGTCGGCAGGCATGGCGGCAACGATTGAGACAGAGCTCGCCAGGAGCAGGGCTAGAGTGCTGAGGTACTTCATCGTTATAGAGTGTTGCGATATTTCTAAAGAAACTATGTGAAAACCAAGGGATGCTATGTTGCTGTCAGCCAAAGCACGATGATTAGCGAGGTGCTGAAGACTACCCACTTCAAGAATGTTGAAATTAGACAAAAGCAGACTGTCCGGGAAGGCAATGTGAGAAGAGGAAACTGTAAACGCAACGGCTAATAACATCTGATACTGCAGGAGCGATTGACTGCAGTTAAGTATGCCAGGCATCACAAACGATGCGCGCTGACAAACGCGGCTTCATCTGAATGTTTCGGATGCCAAGATGATCGGTGCTGATCATGGTGCGGCCTTTATGGGCAGGTCGCGAATTGAAGACCTGCGGTATGCTATACAGGTAGGGGTTGAGCACCACGGAACATGGTGCGGTGGTCTCATACATGGGTGAGGTCCATTGCTATGACGCGGGGCGTTTGATCTGCGAGCCGTCAGCCTGGAGATGCCAAGACCCGAAGAAAATCATACAGGAGGATCTGTGCTAGAGTGGATAATACGACTGCAGGGTCTGAAGCTGACGGCACCGTGTTACCTACACACGAACAGAAACAGGTCTGGCGGTATTAGGACCGACCTCGCGAGGCTCTCGCCACCACCTAGTTATATGGCTTTGGGTTATTGAATTGGTGGCTAATCTAGGCGCTGTCTCATCAAGACTTAAACGAATTAAGAGAGAGATCTAGCCACTTCAGCAAGCGCATGAGATTTTACACTACCGTATGTTTTAAATACGTCCGTCACCTTACGTGAATAAAACGCGGCCTTGGTATGCTGTGCAGAACCACCGAGATAAATCCGCGAAGACATCTTGCTCACTTGGTATGCCTCGATGGCGACTGAGGTAGCGAGAACAGAGAACAACCCAAAGACGAAGGAGTGAGAGAATGGACCGGGAAGTTCTGAATTCGACTGGGAAGACTGTTCGAGTGATGAGATCGGAGATACGGGGGGAAACGCCCCAAAGAGAGGTAGTTTCAAAGGCAGAAGGCAGAGAAGGGGCCCAAAACGCGAAGGAGAGACCTAATCACATGCTCAAAAGACGTGATGGCTTCTCTTGTCTTGTAAGTTGCTGTGTAATTATAAGTCACCGACTCAATGACCCCAGAGCCTCCGCTCTAAGGCTCTGAAAGGCAGATACAACAACGCGCTGACCACGAACGCCATTTCGAACCCTATATCCCCCGTATGCACCGCAATGGGGCCCGTCCACCACACCTGCTCCATAGAAGGCACGACCAGCCCGAAGCTCAGCACCCCAGCACCCAGCGCCGCGATGCCCGTCGGCAGCAGCCGGGCGTCGTTCCACGCCTCGTTGTCATACGCCGCGTATTCCCGTTTCCTGAATACAAAATGCTCCATGACGACAATTCCGACGAATGACGCCGTCCAGTAGCCGATCAGCGACACGAAGTTCTCGAGGTTGTCGAAGAAGTCCGTGGCGGCGCGGATGGCGACGGGGATGATGATGGCCGTGACCACGACGCTGAAGACGTACCGTGGCACGCGCACCAGCCACGGCACCAGGATCTGGAAGTTGAGGGTGATGCTGTACATGGTCCCCGAGATGTTGCCGAGCAATGTGAAGGCGAGGATGACAAGGACGAACTTGCCGAAGTTGCCCGCGGGCGACAGCATCGCGGCGAGCGCACCGCCCACGCCAAGGCTGTCGTAGCCGTCCTGCCATGCCGGGATGGTGGGCACGACGCCACCGATAGCTGCGCCTAGCGTCATGAGGAGGACAGTGGGCGTGACCAGCCCGAGGTAGCTGTAGGTGAACAACCTCCAGGACGGTACCTTTGGGTTGAAGTAGGTTGTGAAGTCCGAGGCCAGGCACGCCCAGGGGATCGTGTACGAGGCCACGATCATGCCAAAGGACAGTACGGCCGGAGCCGTTGCCGGTTCCGTCGGGGCCTGCTCCTTGAGGTGGGAGCCACCGATCCCCGTCGCAATGACGATCAGGATGATGGCCGGCGCCCACGCGATCATCTCATACCAGTGCAGAACCTTGAACCCGCAGAAGGAGATCACCAGTGCCAGGATGGCGATGATGACGATGCCGACGCTGTCGCTCATAGAGCCGTTCGTGACAGCGGACAGGCACTGCCCTCCGACCACACAGATGATGACGCAGAAGCCGGTAAGAGTAGCGAGGTTGAGAACGACGGGGACGGACACAAAATAGCGACTTCGCGATGGTTAGATACCAAGATTTCGAATGGAGCTCAATTGCAAACATGGGTTCAGTCTTACCCGAAACTAAACCTGGCCTGAATCATCTGCCTCATGCCCGTCTTAGGCCCTAGGGTACCAAGGAATGCCGGCGCAAGCGCCGCTAGGAGCGTGAAGAACAGAATGACGAGAGCCGAGTCTCTCAAGCTGAGTCCGTAGGCGGGGCCGAGCATGCCAAAAGTGATGCTTGTCAGGGACGACTGTCAGCACAGGAATAGAAGCTCATCCGATAGCTGGAGGGGTTTGTAACTCACGCCAGGATATTGACGTTCATGCAGAACCATATCGAGAAAGCATTCCAGTACCTGGTGGACGTTCGCTCCTCGAACGGCACCGGCACCACTCCGCGCTCCTCGATCTGGCCGGCGGCGAGAAGCCGGTACAGTGGGGCCAGTCGCCTGGACACGCCGGGGCGGGGCCCGGAAGGCTCAGCGGCGCCCTGCTTCTCTGGATCGTTCTGCGCTTCGTTGTCCATGCCTCCTGCTCTAGGCGTATGGAGAAGACGGATTGCGCTGACTTGCGCCGTCTCGAGTCTGGCGTCTCTAACCTCTCACGTCCGCAGTGAAGCAAAGCCAGCGACGGGTCGCCAAGAGAAATCTCTTCTCAGGGGGGCGAAAACTTTTCTTTATCCGTCACGGAACTGGACGCCACCGGGTGATGACTCCGCGCAGCGAAACAACAAAATCTCCCTTGCAGGAGAAAAGAGGACTTTATGGAAAAGCTTAAGGAGACAATAGAAATGAAAGCATTGTTGCTCAGTCTTATCTGAAGCCCTGCCTGAGCGATATTGCGCCTCGAAGTCTTGGTGTCGCTCTTGGCCTCCAGCCTGGAACGCCGTAGAAGTGCCACTAAACCTGTCACTACGACTCTCTAAGACGCCTAACTCTTAGGTCGCCTTGGCCGCTATCTAATCGTGCTATCTGCTGCAAAGATCGCATGATATCATGGCCGAAGCAGGGCACCTTAGTGCGGGATGTCATCGCATCTCGGACCGTCGACGGGCAACAGTCGTGCTCTACATGTAGCGCTGATAAAGACACCGACCGTTTCGCAAGAGAATTGAGACGGTTTCTTTGGTGCAAAACATGTGTCTCTTGATCATACACCGTACGTGTTTCCACACTACGAGATTGGGTGGACAAGAGACTGTAGAGCCAGCGGGGGCGGAACCCTTTTAGCTCAATTCTTAACGGCGGTCTACCCGCCCAATTGAGATGTCAAAGGGTTATCTGAAGCATCCTAGCACCTTCTTCGGCAGGGCGTCCGTGACGGACCTTCGATGCATGAGAGAACGGACGCGGTGACACATGTGTGCCAAGCCGGAACAGCTGGAGCTGAAGCCGCCGACTGAGCCCACATTTCCCGAACACTGCCCGGCGAAGCTCCGCACCCGTGACTGGCGGCTCAGGAAGAAGCCTCTACCATTCTGGGCTTCAAGCTTCCCATTGCATTGTGCCTACACGTTCTCGGAATCTTCCGTACACAACTCAGGTGGCTGGGAAGCAGGGGGGTCATGCATGAAGTTCGTGACTAAGCATATCACCATGTCCAATTTCCGCCTCTACCCGCCAAATCCCTTTCACGCCGCAACTTGCCACAACGCCGGCACAGTTACTACCTAGGCAGCAAATCCCACGATGGAGCAGCCTACCCATCTCTGTCGGGTGTGTAGAGAAGCATTCTCCCGCGAGCACGACTGCGACAGGAGCTACCAGCATCATGAGACCGCCGAGTCGTTCCACGAAGCCAAGCAGCTGGGCTGTCACCTGTGCAGCGTCTTATGGGAGGCATCAGACGCCATCCCACCCGACAAGAAGTGGGACTTCGGGAAGGCGCGCCAGCTGAATGTGACTTACAAGCTCCCGTCGGATATGTCGAGTATCGACTTCCACTTTGACGCCGAGGACTATAAGGCCGCATTCGTATCGATCACTCTCCGGCCAGTCACGGACATTCCCAGCAGTCCTCTTGAGGCTGACAGTTCCCTGGGGGACAACGAGCGTGCAGTATTAGGTCTTGGTAATACGACAAAGAGAGCAATGGATTGCCTCGACTCCTGCTCTAGGTGGCTTAACATCTGTCTTAAAACTCATACCAGGTGTCCAAAGCTCCATGGTGAAGGAATCACCGCGGCACAGTTCCCAACACGGGTCCTGGACTTACGACACTATGACACAGGCATCGTATGCGTAAGGGAGACAGACGGCTCGGAACACGGGCAGTACATGACCCTAAGCCATAGATGGGGAGTCCAGCACAAGCCTCCAATGCTCCTCCGAGCCAACGTCGCGAGGCGCAAAGCCGGCATCCCGCTGGGTGAACTGCCGGGGTCCTTTCGCGATGCCGTCCAGGTCGCGAGGCACCTTGGGGTAGACTGGCTCTGGATTGACTCACTGTGCATCATCCAGGATTCGGCCGACGACTGGCGCCGTGAGAGCGCCCGGATGGGCCGCATCTACAGCGACAGCCTCTGCAACGTCGCCGCTACCGGCGCTGCCGACAACGGCGGGGGCCTCTTCCCAGATGGGAGCATCGTCGCGCGGCAGCTCTTCCTCAACTTGAGTATTCTGCGCCGGCGCGATGACGGCGAACCCGAGGTGCCCGGGCCGCGGGACTCGAGGGCGTTCCACCGCTACCGACTCGAGCCATGGAGCCTGTGGGCGAGGAGGGTCGAGGAAGCGGGTCTCAACAACCGCGGGTGGGTGGTCCAGGAGCGTGTGCTGGCGCCGCGCACGCTGCACTTCACCACCACCCAGGTGTTCTGGGAGTGCACGGAGATCGCCGCCTGCGAGTCGCTGCCGGACTCGCTGTCGCCTGACCATGACGACCCGGAGACCTACTTCATCTTGATAAGGAAGATCCTCGCCGCCGCGCGCATGGTAGCCTCCACGGCCAGACACAGCACTGCAAAGATCTCGGTCAACGACTGGACGGACATGCGCGACGCGTGGCGGCAGCTCACCCACGGCTACATGAGGTGTCTACTGACTAAAGAGGAAGACAGGCTCGTGGCGCTGTCTGGTATCGCCAAGGAGATCAGGTCTATGACGGGCGACGAATACATTGCCGGGAACTGGAAGTCCTCGCTGATCACCGACCTCTTATGGTACAGCATGCGCGACGGTACGCGCTTGGCCCGCACGCGTCCCCTCGTGGCGCCGACCTGGTCCTGGGCGTCGATCAGGCCGCACGCCTTCATCTTACAGTATCAGGGCCGCACGCATAACGATCCAGAGCCGCTACATCTCATTGAGTTTCTTGGATCCACCATCGACCCGTACACGGCCGACGACACGGGGCAGCTGCGCTCCGCCTTCATTCGGGTCCGAGGGCGGCTTTTCCCTGACGTCTCGGAAGTGAGCCGGAGCAACGGGAGCTGCAACTGCCGGGAGTGCAAGAGCAAATCGGAGCACTTCCCGCGGAACAGCGACGCGGTCGACATCGACGGAACGCGCTTCTTCCACGATGAGTTGTATCACGATGAAGACGACCTGGCCGAGTCGGCCGACTCGTCACTCGAGGTCATGTACATGCCCGTCGTTGTTGATCGGCGGTTGATACTCGAGCAGGACATCGAGATCCGCATGCTATTGCTAACGCCCGGTCCAAAGCATGGAACGTACGAGAGAATCGGCATGTGCAAGTCACTGACGAAACTGCCGGTGACAGCTGACGGGTACAGGGGTTTCACGGTCAAATACTTGCAGAACTACAGTCGCGAATCCGTGATCATCACTCTGGGCTGACTCTGCTTCCTCCACGCTTGTCAATTCAAATAATCTACCAATGCCGGGGTATCAAGGTCCCCGAAAACCAGCGGGAAAGGGTTTCACAGCTTTTCCCCGGACAATCCCGACTGCCTTACATGCTGCTTTCTCCGCCAGACGCTTCATCACCCAGTTTTACTTTAGAATTGCATTGCTTCACTTCTCCTCGGGCCAGACGTTGTGGCCGAACGTGTCCTTCATGTTGACGAAGCGGAAGTGCCTGCCCTTGGCGACCTCCTCGATGGCCTGGAAGTCCTGCTCGCTCAGCTCCGGGATCTGGAAGTTGCTCTCGATGCGGGTGGGGTCGGAGCTCTTGGGCAGGACGCAATAGCCCCTGCGCAGGCCCCAGGCCAGCAGGACCTGCGCGAGGGTGTGACCGGTGCGCTCGGCGACGGCCTTGAGCTGGGCGTTGTCGCGGACGCGCTCGCCGGTGGTGGGCACCTGGTCCTGGGAGCCGAGGGGCGAGAAGGCGACGGGCAAGATGGCGTTCTTGAAGCAGAAGTTGACCAGCTCGTTGTTGGGCAGGAAGGGGTGGATCTCGACCTGGTTGACCACGGGCTTGATGCGGGCCTCGGCCAGCAGCTTCTTGAGCCCGTCGACGGTCCAGTTGGACACGCCGATGGCCTTGACGATGCCGTCGTCGACCAGCGACTCCATCGCCCGCCAAGTCGGCAGTGGGTTCTCCGTCAGCTCCTTGTGGATGACGTACTTGCCGTCGGGCCCGATCTTGACCGAGTGGTCCTCGTTCTTCTCGGCCGCGATGGGCCAGTGCACCAGGTACAGGTCGATGTAGTCGACGCGTAGCTTGCGCCGCGAGTCCTCGGCGCTCCACCGCACGTCCTCGGGTGCGTGCAGGTGGTTCCACACCTTGGTGCAGATGAAGATGTCCTCGCGCTTGAGCTCCTTGTGGCTCGCTAGGTAGTCGTGTATCGCGTCGCCCACCTCGCCCTCGTTCTGGTAGAACCACGCGCAGTCAAAGTGCCGGTATCCCACCTCCAGCGCCTTGGTCACCGCCTTGTAGGTCGCCCCCTGCGAGCCCTCGTTCGCAAAGGTGCCGAACCCCACGGCGGGGATCTTCATGCCGTTAGACAGTGTGTATGTCTTGTGTGCAGCAGCCATTGTGAGGGTGTGTATGTGGTGTGTGCGGTGCGTGCGTCCGCGTTATCGGTCGAATTGGGGGGGTGTAGAGGTCTATCTGAGGTGCTTCAACGCTTCAGCAGTCCAAGCTTCCAGCTCTCAGAAGAGTCTTGTCCAGAAAGTGTCTTTTGAAACAGTCGGTGTGCAGAACAGGGAGGTCGGTTGCCGTACAAGCTACAGACAGTACTGAGCTATTTTCCCGAGACAATCGAGCTTGCCGATGCGAAAATCCAGGGTTCAGGACAGCTATGGACCAAGGCCCCGGCCCGCACATGCCATGAGGCCGGTTTCTTATTTCAAACATCCTCCTTGCCACACCTCATAGGCCAGAGTTTTCACCTGCTTCGCCGGTCTTCGCCCAATGGCTTTCTTTCGTCAGACCTGCATTGCCAACTGTCGAGATCCACCGGGTGCTGATCGTCAGGAACGGTCCTTGAGCGGCCACCGAGGCGAAAAACGAGCGCTCAGTTATGCCGAGATGTACCACCGGGGGTTTCTGCGGCGAAACAAGCGAAGGTTTTGCAGCCTGCAGAGTCTGCAGCGGCGGCGCGCGTTAACAGGGCGCAAGTACCGCCATGGCGAGCTCCCGCATGCAGAGTAACAAAGGAGCGGCGGGCCAAGCAGCACAGGCAGCCAAGCAGCGCCGAGTCAGTGGAATGCCATCGATGGCGCCAGTGGGACTGATGACGTTGATGTTAGAGTTTGCCGCAGATCTCGGCTTGTCGGCAAATGGCCTGTCATTGACGTCGATCAGCCCTAGAGCCGCCATCCTGGCCGAGGCGATGCTCCTTTCTGCAAGGCGGCCGAGCCACCGCCTCCACCCATTCTCTGCTGCGGCCCACTCAGGGAGATTGCCTCCGAGGCGGCGGCTCCTCCGGGCAGAGCCTGGCAGCCTGGCAGGCTCTTTCACCGTGTCAAGCTTCTCTCACCCCTTGCCAGCCCCCTGCACCCCTGCTGTGCTTCACCGTAGCTAACTAAGCCCGATACGGCCCGAGATGGTAAGGCGGGGGTGGTTGGTGTGCTATGCGTCCTGAGCACGACGCAAGAATTACCCCTCGGCCCCTCTGCAAGCGGGCAAGCGAGAGATCTTCACCAGACAGCTCGTGAAGACGACTCATCGTTTTCCCTGTTATCGCAGCCGCTGACTCTCGCTGACGACGCAAGGCAGCATTGCAGCAGCAGTCCCCTCCTGCGTATCCATCCTGTGGACCCTGAAAACCCTGAGGCGTCTCCATTATCACGCCGCGATCAGCCAAGATAAGGGGCTGCGAGATCCATAGGTATCCATCAAAACATCGCAACAGTTGGATAGCCGTCCAACACGAAGCCCACATCAGCGAGTAGCGCGTTTTACCTTATCAATAGGCGTCCGCAGGTGGAGGCTGCCAGGGCTGCCAGACCACACGTGTGGCCGCCGAGGGGGGGGACAAAGGGACACACCATCACGCCGGCGCCATCTCGGAAAGGGGTCGCGACTCCGCCGTGATGTCAGCTTGTGGAGATGTTGGCGTCAACACCCAATACATTCAGTGGCATTTCTGCGTCGGGAACTCGCGGAAGGTTCAGGCTACTTCCACCGTGCCAGAAAAGATGCGTGAGGCCGGCCGGGGGAGGAGGCGTAGGTATGGCGTTTCGAGGCGGAGGAAAAGTTCTCGCGGAAGTTCTCGCTGGTGGCCAAAGCCCGGACAAAGCCGCCTGTCAGACACGACGTCAGTATAAAACCCTATTTTCCCCAGGAACCGCACATAGCAGTGCTACTTGGTCTCGCATTTTGGACCTCCTTTCCTGAACCTTGAACGCCATACGAGACGCCTTACCCGCTTCCCGTGTCTCAACTTTCAGCTTTCTCATATACAGCGACCCTGCATTTCGAGTCTCACAGCCATGCCTCCCTACGCAGATGAGGACTTCGGCATCGAGGTGCCCAAGTCGCCTCCAAGCAACCGGCCGAATGGCACCGGGCAGCAGCAGGTTGCCTCCTCTCACGACAGCAACATGCTGCACAAGGTGCTCTCGGGGCACAACTCCATGCCCATCCCCGGTGACCCCTCTCCTTACAGCCACAATGCCATCGAGGTGCCCGCGGTGCGGTCCCCGACCGCCGATGCTTCGCAGTACATGAACAGCCTATCCCTCTCTCCATCCATGAGGGATCGTCGGGGCTCTCGGAACTCGTTCGGAGCCTCACTACCCATTCCGCGGTCGAAGCGGCAGTCCCGGCTGAGCTCCGTCGTCTACAATGACGAGGGCGGCCGGCCTGGCATGCCGACGATCGCCTCCACGCGAGACATCCTCGCGGCGCGAGCCCAGGACATGGCGGGCGAGAAGGTCAAGGCCGCCAAGGACATGGCCTTCGTGTTCGACATCGACGGTGTGCTGGTCCACGGCGACCGGCTGATCCCGGAGGGCAAGCGGGCGCTGGAGATCCTCAACGGCGACAACCAGCTGGGCATCAGGATCCCGCACATCTTCCTGACCAACGGCTCCGGCAAGCCCGAGGCGGCCCGTGTAGAGCAGCTGTCGAACATCCTCAAGAGCCCCATCTCCACGGACCAGTTCATCCAGTCGCACACGCCCATGCGCGCCCTGGCTGAGTACTACAACACCGTGATAGTCGTCGGCGGCGAGGGCTATCGCTGCCGCGAGGTCGCGGAGCAGTACGGCTTCAAGGACATCGTGGTGCCCAACGACATTGTCGCGTGGGACCCCACCATCGCCCCCTACCGGGTCTTCACCGAGGAGGAGCGCAAGTCCTCGCGGCCCCGGGACTTCCACAACATGAACATCGAGGCCATCCTGGTCTTCTCCGACAGCCGCGACTACGCGACGGACATGCAGATCATCGTCGACCTGCTCCGCAGCGAGAACGGCCGGCTGGGCACCGTGGCCAAGGACCCGGTCTCGCAGCGCATCCCCATCTACTTCTCGCAGGGCGACCTGCTGTGCCCGACGGAGCACCCCATCCCGCGCATGTCGCAGGGCGCGTTCCGCATCGGCCTCGAGGCCATGTACAAGGCGCTGACCGGCGTGGACCTGGAGCGTGTCGTCTACGGCAAGCCCGAGCTGGCCACGTACAAGTACGCCGACGAGGTGCTCGCCAGCTGGATGGAGGAGCTGCACAACGAGGAACGCGTGCCCTCGCACATCTACATGGTCGGCGACAACCCGGCCTCCGACATCATCGGCGGCAACATGTACGGCTGGAACACCTGCCTGGTGCGCACCGGCGTGTTCCAGGGCGGCGAGAACGACGAGGAGAACCCGGCCAACTTCGGCGTCTTCGCCAACGTGCTCGAGGCGGTCAAGACGGCCATCCGCAAGGAGCTCGGCGACGACTTCGCCTTCGGCTTCGACGAGCAGATCAACCCCATCAAGCACGACGCGCACGCCGCGTCTGCCATTGAGGTCTAGACGACCGCACAGATACACGACGGGAGTTTTTATTGTGTTCAACGGGATGGAGACCGATACCTTAACGTGACCAAGTGTTGGATCATGGCGTTTGGGAATTGACTTACATATAGACATGGCGACGTGAGTGGTCACTGGATAAAGTGCACTCTTCGAGTCTCAGGTAGACTGTTGCCCCGATAGAATCAGAATTTAAGTATGAAGCATTGCAGGCTTGAATGGCCTCAATCAGACATCAACCTCACATTTGCTCCTCCACCGCCATTGTGATCAACACGACCTAACCATCCATCCTCATGCTTCATTGTGACAGCTGCCACGAACAGTAATATAACCCTGAATTTACTCTATGGTGCACACCCATTCTATCAAGGAAGACACAATCTAGACGTTTCTATACAAACTCACGCAACGTCCGGCATCATCACATATCCGCCTCATCCTCCTGCACCCAGTACGCCCCGACCTCTGCAATCATCGTCCTCGCTGGGATGGTCACCGCAATCGGGAACCCGCCATAGTCCGGCTCGTCGTTGGGCATCATGACGAACTCGCCGCTCCTCGTCTCGTCCCCGTTCAGCACCCGCAGCGTGCGCAGCTCGCCGTCCTCGCCCACCTCCTTCTCCTCCGCGTACAGGATCCCCGCGAACGTCGCGTCCTTCCGCGCCGCCCTGAACCGGACGTGGAACCCCCGCCCCACCAGCAGGAAGCGCGCCTCGCCCAGGTGGATGACCATGCCCCCGCCGGGCCCCTGCTTGCCGAACACGAAGCACCGCTCCACCGTGACCTCGATGTCACCGAACACCCGCGTCCAGCTTTCCTTCGCGCGGCCCGTCCGGTCCGGCTCCTCGTCGAAGAAGAACCCCATGCGGTCCTCCGGCGCCGCCGCCATCAGGTACGCCTTCGTCTGCGCGAGCAGCGCGTACTCCCTGCCGACGGTCTCGGCGCCCGTGTCGATGCCGAAGGGGCTCGTGCCCAGCGCCCCGTACGTCGCGTAGGCCAGCCACACGCGGCGCGAGCCGTTCTCGTCGCGGCGCTGCTCCGGGATGAACAGCGGGTTGCCCTGCGCGGTGTAGTCGCGGCACACGCCCTCGTAGTCGTGGAAGTACAGGTCCGGCGAGAGGAGGTCGAGCGCCGGCGCGTTGAGGCGCCAGATGTCCAGGACGTGCGGGCAGGGCCCACCGGAGGGATAGACGCCCGGGTCGGCGCCGCCGCCCACCACGATGGGGATCCCGCGCAGGTCGAGCGAGCCCGGGTCGTCGAAGTTGAGCCACGTGTTAGTGTACAGCGGGATCGGGTACTGCTCCTTGCCCGCGGCGGCCACGCGGCCGACGTACTTGGAGATGTGGTACGCCATGAAGGCCTCGTTGGCCCTGACGCCGCCCCCGAACACGTCATCCCACGAGTGCGTCCCCGACGCCGGGACGTCCGAGAACCGCGCCTTGAACTGCGGGTGCAGGCCCGTCTCGCTCAGGTGCCGCAGCAGGCGCTCGGGCACGGGCTGCGCGAACGCCTCCTCCGCCCGGCGCGACCGGTCCCGCGAGTCGCCCAGCAGGCCGGTCTCGTTCTCCACCTGCACCATCAGCACGGTGCTGTGCTCGGCGTCCACCTCGGCCAGGTGCCGCATCAGCGCCGCGAAGGCGCGCGCGTCCGCCGCGCACGCCTCCTCGCTCAGCGGGGAGATCATCTCCACCGTGCGCTTGACGCCCCCAGCCTCCAGGACGTGCACGCGCGGGAAGCGCCTGGCGTCGCGCTTCACCCAGCGCGGCACGTACGTCGAGATGCCGTTCTTGTAGGTGCCGAACCACAGCAGCACGAGGTGCATGGCGTGCTCCCGGGCGCCGGCCAGCACGCGGTCCAGCTCGGCGAAGTCGAAGCGGCCCTCCTCCGGCTCGATCGTCTCCCACGTCACGGAGCCGAGCAGCGTGTTGATCGACTGGGCCTTCATCGCCGGCCAGACCTCCGCCATGTACCTGGCGGAGCTGAGGGAGGAGTTGTGCAGCTCGCCCGCGAGCATGAGGAAGGGCTCGCCCTTGACGATGAGGTGGGTGTTGCCATTGGCGGTTCTCTGCAGGTGCGGGATGCTCCTGAGCTGGATCTGTGGCCGTGACGACGTCCCCGCCGCAGCGGCCTGGGGTAGTATGATTTCTGGAGCTGTCATGGTGATAAGTCTAGAGAGAGCAGTGGCTGGGAGGAGAGATCACAGGAGGAGGGAGACAGAGGCTGGAGGAGGAGGAATTCACATTGCATTTGGCATTCAAATAGCTCAGTTGAACGTGTCATTCAAGGCATAACTGGTTCGATCGATACGGATATTACGGCTCCCTACATCTTGCTGCTGATCCCCCCTCACCTTGTGATACGTTGATACGTGGGGAACTGTGTCCGGAGACAATTGGGTTTTCTAGATCACGGGCGCGGCTAGAGCGGAGGGCTAGGAGAAACTTCGGACGACAGTCGACCAATGTCGCGATGCCAAGCAGGATGAACGGAATAACTTCGCATCGGGATTCGAATTGAGAATCATACCATGACTTGACTCGCGGACCAACAGGCTGCTTTACTCTCAAGGTACGCAACATTCTGAATGCTTGGCTAGAGCGGGAGTTGACGGCATAATCGGTGTGCGCAGAAAGAGAAGCAGAGAGCTGGATAGAGTCGATTCAATTGACTGCAGACCGAGGACAGGGGCTAATCATCCCGACTTCCGGAGATATTCCAGGAATGCCTTCTCATTCCTTTCACTCTCAGAGTTTATCACGTCTGCGCAAAGAGTTGAATCTTCCAGTGATTGGTGCGCTACAGAGTCGCTCGCTCACCGTGGCATAACTTCAATCTCCTCGGGCTGAAATGTTCATCCCAGGCTGTTGGGGCTTTCAGTTGCTCCCTGTTCCCGAACTGACATGCTCGGCCAAAAGTCCAGATCATCCAACTTTCTCAGCAGCCGCTCCAGCTTGCCCTTAGCCGTGTCACTGACCCAGACCCCGTTGTTATGGCCAATGCGGACCTGCTCTAGGTATGCTGCGCCGATATCCCGAACCTTGGGCACTATACTACTACCATTGGCCTCAAAGATGGCCTCCGGCATGTGGTCGAGAATTTCGAGGAGATCATCTACAAGTCGCTGGTGCTCATCACCGCACCTTTCTGCCGGCCCAAACTTCTGTAGTAGGTTGGAGCGTAGGTGGAGGCTCGTGATGAAAATGTTTGCGATCTGGACATCGTGACCCTGGGTTACGTTGGCGGGACGAGATAACCCTCCTCGCCAGCGCAGCTCCGGTGGCAGGAGGTCAATAATGCGCTGGATGGTTGTCAGGTGCTTCAATAGGACCTCTCTAGATGCTTGATCTGATGTTGGCGGAGAACCCCGCCGCGAATCATACCAGACCATAAAGAGATCGCTCAGAGACAACAGACCTGGAACATAGGAGTGGGTATCCCCGTGCCATAATGTCGTGTCAAATGCTGTACCTGGTAAGTTGTATGCCTGTGGATCCAGTTGCTCGTCGGTCAGAGGGAGAGGCCTCATGTGGTTGAAATTGTCCTCGCACATGACCAGGGCAACCGAGATTCTCCCAAAGAGATCCGACGAGCTATTTGCCGGCTGCGTCAGTTCGTGTTCTTGGATAGAGACAGAGCTAAGTCAGGAGGGCGCCTACTAACCAACTCCATGCAAACAATAGCCAGAACAGCCTCTTCAGTAACTGCTGCTCGGGAATGGTCAAGCTCGTCATACTGTAGTATGCCAAGTACCTGACCCCAGCGGCTGATTGACTACCCATGTGGTACGCGCGGAGATCGTCCATGCCGGAGATGGACCCCATGGCGTTACCGAGGTTGTACATGGCAACACACCAGTCCAGCGAATAGTCGGCTTCCATCACACCGCGATACAGGAGCTGGTGCCGCTCCACAAACTCTGCACAGAACTCAATAGTTACGGGCTCGTAATTGGATCTCCTCAGGGTTGCCACCGTCGCAGCACAGACACTGACAACAAGTCCGCAGAATATCCTGTCGTGGTCGGCGTCTCCTCGCCTCAGGCGATGCATGAAGCGACGCCGGTGCAGAATAGGCGCGACTGAATGGATCTGCTTGAACCACTCATCCAGCAGGTGATCTACAGTGGCCGCTGGCGCAAACATGGCTAGCCAATGCCCCGTCACATGGGGCTCTCTGCTGGTTGGTCCTGCAGCAGCTGGATGGGCTTGCAACAGTGACGGTTCACTTAACTCCTGGGCAGGTAAGACAGAGTCGACTGCAACAATGCAATTCCTGCGGATAGCTTCAACATGCCTGGTTACATGTTAGAACTGCTTATCGCCTGGGTTGACTTTGGAGTCACAGACTTGTTCGGTGGACCTCTTCTCCTCCGAGGCTTATTGAAGGTGCACGGGATATGAAGTTCAGCGCATGCGCGACATGCCGTTGCGCCATCATTGAAGCGGCACTAATCATTCATTTGATCAGCTACGTACCCGGCTCTGCTGAAGAGGAACAGCATGATTCTAAGAACGCTGAGACCCACGCCGCCCCAGTTGACAACCACGAGAGAACAACTATGAGCGCAGACCTACTTTGACCTTCCTCGTCCGGCACGCATCGCAGGCGTTCTGGTTACGAAACAGGGAGTCCTTCCCTGCACCGTCGCTTAGAGGTGATGATTGACTTCCTCCGCTTGCCGGATCGGCTGGCGACGGAGCTTGGGGATTATCGGCTGCCGCGATCTCCATTGGCTCGTCTCCCCGGATCTGAGGTGCGTGGAGAATCTCCGGGGTTGTGGATCGCAGATGGAGGCACAGCGCCGGAAGCAAAGCAAGCAGAGGGATCACGCACCTGTTCAGACAGGGGGGAAATGCGCAGAAACGTCGGATATATGTAGAGACCATGCACCCCACGTGGTCGGTTGCTTCGCGTCCCCGGTTCTCCGCACTCCTAGCCTAGACTGAAGCTGGTTAAAATCTGGGGGCGCCGGTTGAAGGCGAGTCATGCTACCATTGGACCGCATCAACCTCCTCGAATCAGGCGACGCCTTCTCACCCGATCAAGCTGGGACCTTTCCTTGGCCTAATCCGAAGAAAGTCCGCCTTGGCTCCTTGTCAGGGGAGAAGAGCGCGGATGGCGTGAGAAGCAACCGAGGAACTGGTCCGTCACCCGGTTCACGCCTTTCCTCTTTTCCCCCGGACTAATCTGGACCATGGCCTGCTCTGGAGAAAGTGTGGGGTTCTCCACGTATTCACACGCTCCCCATGAGCTGTGGACGATCTCTTCCGACAGCATCATGGAAACAGCTGCAGGAACAGGAGGCACACCTGGTCCTGATCTCCCGACAAGCCAGACACAAATGCGGGGTGACCATGACAGGTCTTCTTCGTATATAACATCTTAGTTACACCTCATCTCATGGCGATCATTCGCATCAGTCAGCGCTCCTCCAAGTGGCTTCCCAACTCTTGCATCCCTGAGACGTTCACATCTTTCATCATCAGGAATAACTCCTGATAACAGACAGTCTTCGTCCCTCTGAATCATGGATGTCAAAACCACCAACGAATCCGCCATTGACCACGTCGATGTCGGCCACGATGACCCAAACCAGATCCCTGAGGGGTCACCTCTCCCCTGGTACAAGCAGCCAAAGCTCAGGGAGCTCTACATTATGATGGTCTTTCTATTCCTAGGATCCACGACTTTAGGATACGATGGCAGTCTGCTAAATGGCCTACAAACGATGGATAGCTGGCAATATTGTAAGCCTATTCCGCTACAGCTATGGTCGGCGGCTTTCTCAGAAAATGACAAAGACTGACCATATCCTGTCAGTTTTCGACCATCCCACTGGTAGCCGGCTGGGCATCTTTGGCGCCATGCCTGGATTCGGCGGTCTCTTCGTCCTGCTCTTTGCCCCCTACATCGCGGACGGCCTTGGTAGGAAGATCGGCACCGCCCTCGGATGCGTGTTTGTCATATTGGGAGCGCTTCTTCAGGCTTTCCCTCCACCACACAATCCTGATGCCATGTACCTGATTGGCAGATTCATTGTCGGCCTTGGCTCGAACATCAGCAATGGGACCTGTCCCTTGCTCATCACTGAGGTGGCGCATCCGAAGCACAGAGGCAAGATCACGACGATATACAATACGCTCTGGTACCTCGGGGCTATTGTTGCTGCGTGGGTGTCTTTTGGAACACTCAGAAACCTTACCGGGAACATTGAGTGGCGGTTGCCCACTGCCCTGCAATGCTTGATGGTATGTATGGCCTATCCAGAAATGCTTCCCTTATCAAGTCCCGATCTGAATTACCCGGTGCTGTTCAAAGTTAAGTACGAGTCACTAACCTGTCGCAATACAGCCTGGTATCCAACTACTAGCTGTATGGTTCCTCCCCGAGTCCCCGCGGTGGCTCATCAGCAAGGGAAAGGCCGACAAGGCGAAAGAGGTCCTCATCAAGTACCACGGAAACGGCCAGGACGACGAGTTCGTCACCTGGGAGTTTGCCGAGATCGAGAACACGCTGCGGTTGGAGAAGGAGGCTGCAGCCGGCAACGGCTGGGCCGAACTTATCCGGACGAAGGGCAACCGCAAGAGATGCATCCTCATTATCCTCACCGCCATCTTTTCGCAGTGCAGCGGTAACGGGTTGGTATCATACTATGTAAGTTTATGCTCTGCGAGGCCTCAGACTTGCTGAGACTTCGGGATGTGCTAACTCGTTTGTTGCAGCTCGCCGCTGTCCTGACTACTGTCGGTATCAAAAAGTGCGTATCACTACAATCTACCCGCCTGGCTTGCGGCAAATGCAATCTGTGTATTGTAACTAACGACAACCTTCCTACAGCTCCATCGACCAGGCCTACATCAACGGCGGCCTCACCATCTGGTGCTTCCTCGTCTCGCTCATGTCCGCCTTCTTCGTCGACCGCTTCGGCCGGCGGGTCCTCTTCCTCTTCGCCGGCGTCGGCATGCTCATCAGCTTCAGCGTCTGGACGGCCTGCAGCGCTGTCTACGCCCAGACCGAGTCGTCTGCGGCCGGCGGCGCCGTCATCGCCATGATCTTCGTCTTCTACGGCGTGGCGGGGGCCGCCTGGCCCGGCCTGACCGTGTCGTACACCGTCGAGATCCTGCCGTACAACATCCGCGCCAAGGGCCTCACGCTCTGCTTCTGCTTCACGGCTCTGAGCGGCATCTTCAACCAGTACGTCAACCCAGTCGGGCTGGACAGCCTGGAGTGGAAGTGGTACCTGTTCTACGTTGCGGTGTAAGTTCCCAGCTCTCACTACTTTGCCCTTGACTAGTGACGTAACTGACGCTTCGGTCTTCCAGACTTGTTGTTGAGTGTCTCGTCATATATTTCTACTTTGTGGAGACTAGAGGTCCGACCCTGGAAGAGATCGCGGTCATCTTCGATGGCGATGACTCTGCGGCGGCCTTTGCGAGGCTAGAGGCTAGGGAGCAGGCCAACAAAGCGACGGTCAAGCATGATGAAGCATAAGGGATTTAATCATCTCGATTCATGGATTGCTGGCCATGGGAGAAGAACTGGCAGGCAGTAGATCTGTCAGGGTCAGGGTGTTTATATAGGCACACACCTTTTTATGTATGAGACGTATGCAATGCGTTTATACTAAGGCCGATGACTCGGTTTTGAAAAAGCCATCACTAGACACGGGATCAAGTGATCTTTGAGAATTGTTACTTCCTGCTGCAACTCGTAGTTTGGGTCATTGAGCAGTCTTTGGTAGTCATTCCAAGGAACTCATGATAATTACGTCTTTGAGGCTTCTCTTATCAAAGTTGATTAAGCCCACCTTGAGAGTGATGGCAAAAGATTGAATAAGCTCTACCTTAGCAGACCAACTGCTACAATCTTTGAATGAGATATTGATATCAACAAGCAGCTACTAGCCACTACGCCAACTCAGCCCTGTTGTTCCCCGTCCCCCTCATATTCACCGCGTCGACCTCCACCGCCTCGCCCCCTCCAGCCAGCGCCTCACCCGCGCCCGTACCCGCCGCCGTGGTCCCCTTCTCCGTACCACTGCTGATGTTGTTGTTGCTGCTGACGAGCGGTTCAGCGGAGCCTCCCGAATTCGGACTGGGAAAGCCACCACTTACGGGTGAGAGCTGCTGTGACGCCGTGGCCGCCGCGTAGCTGTAGCGCGGGTCGTAGGTGGCCGCGCCGCCGTCGTGCGGCGGCGGCGGGCTGCCCGACTGCTGGAACGGCGGGACCGTGGTGGCGATGCTGTAATGCGGGTTGTAGGCGGGCGGGTAGGGGTTGTTCGGGTCCGCGGTGACGACGGGGCCTCCGACGAACTTGGTTTCGGGCTGGCCGCCTGCGGGAGGGAACCCCCCTTGCGGCGGGGCGCTGCTGACGGTGGTGCCGGGCTGGTCGGCGGCGGGGCGGTTCCTGTTGCGGCGCATGATGAAGAAGACGCCCAGGACGACGAGGGCGATCACCGCGACGCCGCCCACGACGCCTCCGACTATGGCCCCTACCGGCGTCGAGGGCCCCGGGTTAGGTGGAATCGTTGTAGTCGTGGTTGACGAGGTGGTCGACGTCGTCGAGGTTGTTGTGGTGGTTGGTGGCGACGTTGTGGATGTCGTCGAGGACGAGGTTGACGACGTGGACGAATCACTTGTCGACAGAGTCGGCCAGAGGAACTCCTGCCCGGCGACCTGCTTTGCTCCGCAGTTGTAGAAGGTGAACACTCTGTTCGGCGTGGCAGTTGTCTGCCAGAAGTACGTGATGCAGTACGGGTACTTCGTCTCGTAGGTGCTACGGCTGTTAGATCCATAGTGTCCCGCCATCAATCATGTAACCTTGAGACTAACCAGCAGTAGGTTCCGGGATGGCTTGATGTCGGACACGCGGTCCAGTCCATGCAAGCAGTAGCGAAGGTAGAAGTCGCGCAGTCACCGCCCTCGCAGCAGTCACGAATGCTGCCAGAGTTGGTGCAAGTGTATCCGGAGCCACATGTCATAGGCACCCCTCGTTTACAGTCAGCAGGTACAATTCAGAGGCGGCATCAAGGTCGGAGTCGGCGTACATTGATCGGTCAAGTAACCGCACGTATCAGTCCCGACCGACTCATCTCGTCTAAGCTCAGGCACCATGGCAAAGCGACCCCTCGCAGGAGGCGACGTGGGCTTCGGAGACACGCCATCAATGACTTTGTACGGCCTTTCCACTGCGACAGTCTCAAGAGGCGGTGCCCAGGACGAGTCCCGCCGCAGCCCAGCCGCTGCGGCAGCGAAGACGGCAGGAAGAACGGTGAAGCGATGGGAGACCATGGCGAAATGACCTCTGAGGTGTCACAAAGTGTGAAGAAGGAAGGCCAAACGGAACCCCCCCAAAAGCTGGAGGGGGAAAAGCTCAGACATGGCTGGTTATATTAGCACACTGTGTTGGGGGCTACGAGGCTCTGCAGCACACCGAACTTTTGCTTCTGATCCATCGCCAAGCTGCAGGATGTGCGCCATCTCCTCTCGCGCGTGCGGGCAGTAGCTCTGCGTCAGGTTACACCTGCAGCGGCCCAGTGCTTCTCAGCCACCACATGTGGGTGACATCTCTCATCACAGTGATCACAGACCAAGAGCGACTCGTAGAACTGGAGTATTTCGTTAGAACGACCTCGACCGACCAGCTTCTGGGCCGAGGCGGCACGGACACTGTCTCTCTCGTTCTTCCCCTCTTGTCATGGTTGGGCTGAAGGAGGCGGTTCAGCTTTCCTCCGTGATGAGCAGATAGGATTGCGGCTGAGGGATGCTTTGAGACTAAGAGGTAATAGTCCATTGGCAACTGTTCCCCTTTCAGCTAGACACATGCAGACACACTCTATCAATGACCTGATTGGAATGAGGCTCCCGGGGTTGGCCCCAGGCCCTCTCGCTGCCAAGAACATTGTCTGGGGGGCTGATCCATCGGCCGTGGGCGGGCGTGCCCAGCGTCCCGTTCGCACTCCTCGCCATTTCTCGCCATCTCTCCCTAACTTTCGCCAACAGTTAAGCTCTGGCCCGCATGATCAACAAGCCACTGAGCCGATGTGTTAGTCTAGCCCGCGAACCATCTCATGGCGCATCCGTGGGGTCCCTGTGGAGGTTGTCAGCGTGTCTCAGTCAACCCTGCCGCTATCCGACAGTGAGCGTCCTTACCAGTCAGTGACAAGCTTTTCATCAAGGCCGTCCATCGTATCGAGATCCTCCTTCGAGATCTCAAACCACCCTACATTGGCGTTGTCAATGAGTCTTTGTTTCTTCGAGCTTTTCGGCAGCGTGACCATGCCGTGCTGCAGGGACCAACTGGGCATGCTGTCAGTTCAACACCGTATAACGGTAAGGTGGGGTCGAGGGATGCGTGTGCGGCAACTCACCGGACAAACAGCTGCGCGGGTGAGCAGCCGTACTTCTTGGACAATGAGACGATAGTAGGATGCTTCATGCGCATGCCGCGCGCGAGCGGCGCATATGCCTCTACAACGATATTGTGCTTGGCGCAGGTCTCCCGGATGGCAGTCTGCGTGTTGAATGGATGCACCTCGATCTGGTTGATGACGGGGTGCACTCGAGGCTTTGACGCCATGAGCTCTTCAATCTATGTGTTGATCGTCCCGTTAGCAAGCAGCGTCCCGCTCCGCTCCGCTCTGGTCAATGCCGTGAATCTTCATCTCCAGTGGCTTCATTAAGAGGTTAGGCCAACCGTCACTCACATGCTTGACGCCATAGTTGCTCACGCCGGCCATCCGCACCTCCCCGGCCTCCACCGCATCCTCCAGCGCCCTCCAGCTCGTTAGCCGCGCCTCCCTCCCGCCGTAGGGGCTGTGCAGCAGGAACAGGTCCACGTAGCCGAGCCCGGCCGCGTCGACGCTCTTCTTGATGCTCCTCCGCGCGGCGTCGTAGCTGGTGGTGCAGCTGGCCAGCTTGGTGGTGTAGAAGACGTCCTCGCGCTTCAGGCCGGCCTGCCCGCCATCGGGCGAGGCGAGGAAGTCGCGGATGGCGCGCCCGGCCTCGCGCTCGTTGTGGTACATCTGCGCGCAGTCGAAGCCGCGATAGCCGGCGGCCAGCGCCCAGCCGATGGCCTGCTGCGCCTCGCGGCCCGACATCATGTACAGGCCGAGCTGGATCTGGGGGATCGTCTGGCCGGTCGCCAGCTGTGCGCGTTCTTAGCGGTAGTGCTTAAGAAGAGGGACTGTATTTCCGACCCTACCTTGACCGTGCTGGCTAGCGAGAATGGGTTTGAAGACATCACGAACTCTGCAGACCGAACGTTTGCTTGGACAATGATGGACGTTTCGCTAGACGTGGTTTTTGTTTTCCCGTGTAGAAATATAATTCAGTAATGGTTTCAAGCGAGATAAGTCTTCTAGCAGCCCAGTAGATCGTTTACAAGTGACCTACCCTTGTAGGAGGTCTGAAGATCGATGGAGGAACGCCAGTTTAACGTGCCGGATGAGAACCGTGTGATGAGACGGCGGAGTTGTTGACGTCACGGGATCCGGCAACGGATGCGCCGGCATCGGACGAAATCTCCGGGCACCGTAGCCGGCGGGCGGAGCGAACGGCGGAAGCATCATCCTCGATGATATCTCGTCTCATGCTTCTATCTTCCTTACCGGTCGACTCATTCATCGAGAGACCAACATCGGGATTGTCATGAGCAGCTTTACAGCGTCGCACGGGAGGTTGACATACGCAAGGCGGCTTGAGTTCTCATATTGATGACACGGAACATCGACACTTTTCATTGTCCATGACGCCGCCATGGGTCCACCGACTCCGTAACAAAACTGGCCCAGAGGTCCCTTTCTACGCAATAGCCTCCTCCCCACTGCTGCCGCTTTGTTACTCGCTGCTGACCTTCTGCTTCTTCACCGGCCTCATCGTCTCCTCGTACAGCTTGAAGAAGTCGGTCGGTTCCGTCGGGTAGTCACCCGTAACGTCATGAAATGCCGTGGTGGAGATGTAGTTCGTCTTTCCCTCGCGCACCAGGCTGTAGTAGTCGAGGAGGTACTCCTTCTCCGACTCATCTAGGTCTGCCTGCGTCTTCAGCACCTTCTTCGCCTCCGCCCTGCAATTACGGTCAGCTCAGGATTCCAGCGCCCAGGAGGCGGATCAAGAAGGGGCTTCGCAGTTACTCGGAGATGTCCTTGAACTTCAGCGTAGTCCCGAGAGCCTGAGACGCCGCCTCGGCGAGCTCCTCGCCGGCCGACAGCATGGGCCCAGTGATGACCATCATCTGCCCGCGGTGCTTGTCGTCGAAGCCGTGCTTGCCCTTGCCGGAGAGCACGTGTGCCGCGACGTGAGCTACATCCTGCGCAGCCCAGGGGGGTCAGTCCCTGCTTGCTAATACGCCCCCGTGCTCAGAAAGGGAGAGCAGACTTACGCCGAGCGCAACAGGCGCAAACTTGTGGCTCGGCCCGATCGGCAGTGGCAAGAGACCCTCCTTCTGCGCCTGCTTGTCGTACAGGAGCAGGTTCTCCGCGTAGAATCCGGCCCTGCATCAGCATCCATCACCGTCAGCGCTCACGACATCTGTCTGACCTCCTCCTCCGTAGGGAGGGGCACATCATCCGACGCACCGAATCACACACGGCGAGTGCCCCAGCGGTGTGTCCGCCTCGCCCTTGCTCGCCAGCACCAGCGCCTCGATGTCGATGAACTCCCTCAGCCGCGGCTGCGCGTCCCGCTCCGCGTAGTCGCACCCCGCCGAGCTGATGAGCAGTGTGTTGGTCACCGTGCCCGCCTTGGTCGCCGCCGAGACCACCTCCTTCACCAGCTCCAGCTTGTTAGCCTTCGCCGGCGGCACAATGCAGACAGTGTCGACCTCAGCGCCTTTGAGCCCCTCGACCAGGCTCGCCTCGTCCCCCGGCACGTGCGGCAGCACGGTGGCGCCCAGCTGCTCCAGCTCCTTGAGCTTCGGCTCGTCCGCGTTGAGCGCGAGGCCGGTCAGGCTGTCGATCTGCTTAGAGAAGCGCGGGTCCTTGAGGAGGAGCTCGGCGATCAGGAAGCCCGTATTACCGTCTACGGCGGTGATGCAGACGTTTCGTGACATGGTTCCGTGTCTGGGTGCCGTCTGTCCGAGTAATTGGGATAGGTAAGGGCAAGATCGTGAGAGTTGGATGTGGACTTGGTCTCTTCCAGACGTTCAACAGTCTCAATGGCTCAATCACTCTATGAATCGCTCAGTCACGAACGCAACAACGGGGCAGGAGCTTATAAGTAGGCCGGTTCGAAGCCTCAGTTTTCATTTTCAGTCATTCTTCTCAAATAAGCTCCTGCAGGAACTGAGCCTGCATACCCAACAGGCGAATCGTGGAGTCATCGTTTCCTCCTTTCCTCCCGAGACTGTTGTCTCACGGAGAGTAAGCTCCAGGCCTCGTAGATCTCCCCGCGTCATTGTGATGCGACAATGCTCGCTAGACCATCGCAGGATGTCAGCCTCATCATCATCCCCCGAATGTGTGTCCTGTCCAATGAGAGCGTGTTGTTACGGCGCAGAAAAGATCGGGCGCCTCGTCAGGATCTATGACGAAAGTGGACGTCGTTGGAGGTTGGCGGATTGGCCTCGATCAACTGTGAATGGCGCTTCAGTTTGAATACAACCTACAGTCCGCCTGCAGGTGGAGTACGAGCATACTTGCTTTCCCGGTTCCGTGGTACGGACTATATCGGCTATTCCGTACAGTCCTGGGGAACAAGCCATGGTACCGACGCACCCCGCGTAGCGCTCAGCTCCTCGGCACATCTGCACACCTAGCTAGGATATCACATCAAATTAGTGAATAGCTCATTGACCTGCATCCCTCTTCCCCCGGAAGAACCCGCTCAGCGTCCCCATCAGCCCCTGCAGCCCCTTCCCCTCGCTCCCCTGCACCATCCCGCCCCTAATCCACCCGGGCAGCTTACCCCGGATGCGCTCGCTCCCGAACCGCCTGTCCACCAGCACGATGGCCGCATAGTCGCCGCGGTGCCGGATCGCCCGCCCGATGCTCTGGTTCACGGCCCGCATGCACGCGTTCTCGTAGAAGTCCCGCGCCGCCTGCTTCGCCTCTTGCTTGGCGGCCGCGGTGTTCTGCTGCGGCGTTGTTCCTGAGCCGGCCCGGCTGAGGGCCAGCGCCGCCGACTCAATGTACTCGATCCGCGCCTTCCACTCGGGTGAGTTGATGTTCGGGTAGGGCAGCCCGACGATGACGACGCACCGCCCCAGGCGGTCGGAGAAGTTGATGCCCTCGCTCATCTTGCCGCCGACGACACTGAGCAGCAGTGCGCCGCGGGCGGTGGACTGGAGAGGTTTGGTATTGTTGCTGGCGGGCTCCTTTTCGCCGGCGTCACCGGCGTCTCCGAGGATGGCCTTGCTGTACTCCTCCAGCACCTCATCGCTAGAGCCTCCCTTGGTCTCTCGAAACACGGTCTTTTTTGCCTGCAGTCTCTCCCACAACGGCGGATGTGAGCTGCCCGCAGCGTCGGGTTTTTGCCACGCGGCGACTACCTGGTCGAGGTACCCGTAGCTGGGGAAGAAGACAACCACGCCGTCCGGTACGACTGAGCAGATGTTTAGGAGGGCGAGGCCCAGCTGGCGCACCATGGCCGGGTCACTGCGCTTCTGGAAGGAGAACTCGAACGCGTCCTCCGCCGAGCTGCTACCGCTCGGGCGGGTGGACGCCAGAGTCCAGACGCAGAGGTTGGACGGCGGGATGACGTGCCCACAGCTGAGAGTGGTGATCTTCTCGGGAGGGAGGTACGGGAAGAGGTGCGCTTTGTAATCCTCGAATGGAGACATGGTGCCGCCCGCGAGGATGACGGCTCGGGCACTTGAGGCAATTGAAGAGAAGGCGTGGGTCGGGGAGAGGAGGAGGTAGGACAGCTTGATATCTGGAGGCTTGGACGGGAGCTTCTCGAAGAATATCCTGCCTTCAGTGCTCAGGTTCGTCAGAGCCGATATGAAGGACGTCAGCGTGTGGAGAACTGGAGTTGACGCTTTTTTGCTGGCACCGCTGGCGGCATCCTGCTCTTCAATGTGAGAAGCGTAGCTCTCTATTTTGGAGGCGAGCTTGGACTCTTGGATGTACTCCATCAGTTGGAAGAGATTGATCTGGTCGATACCCTTGTGCTTCATCAGCGTGTTAGGGTCGACGATACCTTGTTCTCCCTATTGCAAGGTCAGCTCAGCGTTCTGCTGATGTGGCCGAATGTGGACCAGCCTTACCTTCGCATTCAATGCACCATGAAGCCACTCGCTGAGACCGTCGATGACTTTAACGACCTGAGCAACCGTCACCCGATTTACACCCTTCAGCTTCTTCCCGAACCGCTTGACGTAGACTCCTAGCATCTGCCTCGCCCTCCGCAGCTCACTGAGCCGGATCTCGGCGGCGTGTACATTGGCAACCGCATCCATGATGTTGTGCGCCTCGTCAACGATGACGATGTTGCCCTCGAGATGAATTCCCAGTGCATCCCTGGCGCTCTTCTGCAGGAGGAGGGGGTAAGGGAGGGTGACGATCTCTGCACCAGGTATTGCGGTCCGTGACGCGTAGTATGGGCAGATCTCCATCGTCTTCCCCAACCGGTACATGTCTTCGATGTCCGGCAGAGTTGCCAGAGCCGTGTCGCGGAACTGGTGTGTCTGGGTTAGGTTGTCGGAATTGGGCACGAAGGGGCATTTGTCCTTCGATTTGGACTGCTGAAGCTCGGTGCAGCGGTCGTTGATGGCCGCAAGAGATCCGAGGCGGGACACCTTGGGATTGATACACAGTTTCTGGCGCGAGGACAGGGGGATAAGCTTCACGCCCTCTTGCTGATCATCGTCCTTTCCCTCAGGGGCCGTCGCGGCTAGGCTCTCTGGGAGAGAAGATTGGAATGTCGGTCGCCGCAGCTCAGAAATGAACTGCGATAGCTGAGAGTGAGTTCTCGAAGTATAATAGATCTACATACCATTAGCAAGTGCGACATAAAGAGCGCTGGGTGGTAAGATGCAACGTACCTTGATCTCATCCTCGGGCTGATCGGCTTCTTCGTTCATCTTCTTCGTAGCGCTTCCCATTCCGACTTGCTCCATCAGCGCCCTGGTCTCCTTGCTCAGGTGTGCAAGGGGGTCATTCTCATCGAAACCGTCACCGCTCTCCGGATCTTTCAGAAGGAACTCTGCCTCCTCGTCGACAGCAGCATCCTTCTTCCGCAACCCGGCTGGCTCGTCGATGCGCCTCCGCTTGCTGCTCCTCACCTCCATCATCTTCTCCCTCTCTCGGATACGCCTAAGACGCTGCTCCCGCTCCTCCCATCTCCGGGTGAGGTCTGCCCGCTTCCGACGCAGCATCTGGTCGACAATCCATTGCGGCTCGTCTTTGAGCTGGTTCGGAGGCAACTGAAGTGATGTTTCATACTGCGCCTTCTTGTGGTTTCGCAGCCAGGTTAGAGATGCGCAGATGAGTGATAGTGATTTGCCCTGGCTAGTATTAGATAAGTCTTCAAAATGAGGATGTTTTAGAGGCCGAAGCGAGAGCGGTGAAACTGAGCACTCGCGGCCGAGGTTCTACTCACTGTACCTGTCGGGCTCTCGAGGATACCGACGTGCCCGTCACCCTGGCTCAGAACATCGTAGACTGCCCTCATGAACTGGAGCTGGACGCCATACGGGGTATACGGGTGATGGAAATCGACGGGCGTATCACCGTGGCCCTCTCCAGCCGCGGACTGGAGGTCCCTGTCACCGGCCATATCTATCGGAAGTGATCATGACAGGCGGTATCGTATGCGCCCTCCTCTCATACGTAGTAGTTGCCGTGTGTGTATGGAAGGCGCTTGAAGCCGAGCAGGGAACGGATGGTGTCGACGGTTTTACTGAGGGCGAACCTCAGTGAAGCTTCCTCGCCCGCGCTGCCAATCGCGCGTCAGGCGGTCGCGAAAGCACGTGACCCATCATAATTACTGGGGGTGACGCTGTCTACGGAGGATGGAAATTCACATCGCAGTCCAACCACTAGGGGCAGAGGAAACAGGGAAGCACGATACAGATGAGAGGATATTAAGATGATGCCGCCGACTTCATATCAAGATAGTCTTGCGGACCCCTATCCGTCGCTCACGTTAAGCTCAAACTGTGTTCCGACTCTCGATCCCCTGAGAAAGCATTGCCAGACAGGGACATGTACAGGAGAGTCTTACGTAGCGACGATGCGCCTGATTTTGTACAGGCGTTTTATTAGATGTTAAGTTTCAACGCCGCTTGTGCTTGTCCCGACATACACAACGCCGGCCCCCTCCTAGAACCACACGCCCCTTATCCACCTTGCAACGCCGGCTCCTAGGCTCCACGGGAAACAGATATTCTACACTGGTAATACAAGCATGCTGCACAGGACATACAGTTCCGGCGTGGTTGCCGTTCAGACCTTCAACACGTCCATCTCCTCATCATCCGCCTCCACCGACGGCTCGGCCGGCAGGCGCAGGAACTCGTGCTCCAGTGCCTCGTCGGCGCTAATGCGGCGGCTGGGGTCCAGCTCGAGGCACTTGCCCAAAAACTCGACGGCGAGCTTCTCGTCGTCCTGCAGCGGCTTGCCTGAGTCGACGCGGCAGGTGCTCCACAGGATGATGCGCTCGAGCGAGAAGCCCTGGGTGCCGATGGTGGGGATGGTGGTTTCGAACATGCAACCGTGCAGCTGGCCCGCGAGCCGCATGCGCTTCTGCCCGAAGATGGTGGCGATCTCGATCATGGCCTCGACGTCGTCGGCCGAGTTGAAGAAGGGGAACCGCTTGGACAGGATGGTCAGCAGGATCACGCCCACGCTCCAGATGTCGATCTTGGTCGTCTGCTCCGTGCACTTGAATAGCACCTCCGGCGCCCGGAACCCCCGCGTGCCCGCCCGGTTGGCCCGCCGCGACGGCCGCGTGTCGTTCTTGGGGTAGCCGTTGTGCGGGCCCGACCCCGCGTAGGCGGCGCGCAGCTTGGCCTTGCGCACGTCGGCCCGCTCGTGGCACAGGCACGGCTTGCTGTCGACGCCCTCGCGCTCCGCCAGGCCGAAGTCAACCAGCACGCCGCGCTGGCTCTCGGGGTTGTACAGGAAGTTGGTGGGCTTGATGTCGCGGTGCAGGATGCCATGGGCGTGCACAGCGGACAGGGCCGTGAAGAGGGAGCGTAGGTAGATGGCGATGTCCGGGACAGTCATCTTCCGGAAGTAGTCGCGAAAGTCGTCGTGGCGGAAGTAGGGCAGGATGGCCACCACCTGGTCGGTGTGGCGGAAGGCAGTGATGAGCGGGCACACGGCCGGGCAGTTGCGCAGGTCGTGTAGCAGCTCCAGCTCATTGAAGATGCGGTTGGGTGACGACGTCACGTAGATCTTCTTGATGGCCACGAACTTAGGCCGCCGCCGTGGACGGCTCTGCTGGACGTGGTGGTGGTGCGACTGGTTGGTGAGCTGCGAGGTCTGCTCGAGGGTCACAGAGGAGGCGCGACTGTGGTCGAGGCGCTTGAGCGGCGGCGGCGTCCACTTGTCGTTTTCCTTCTCGATATCCCAGTCGTTGTCGTAACGATCGTACTGGAGATCCTCCGCTTTGTAGACAGTCGAGAAGGTACCTGGCCGACGAGATGCAGGTCAGTAGGGAGGCGAGAAAGGCGGATTAGACGAACAGGACAGCAAGCAAATGCGGCAGCGCTCACCCTCTCCAATCCGCTTGATCAGACGGTACTTTTGCCGGAACCCGGGAAAGCTGCCCTGGATCTTCTCCATGTCCATCTGGACGCTGTCATCGACCTTCTCGTCGTCTGAAGCGGAACCATCGTCCTCATCGTCCACCTCCTGCTCGTCGTCGTCTGGATCCCGCTCCTCCTCTCCCTCAACCTCCTCCGGGTGCTCATCTTCCGCATGCTCCTCATTCATCTGCGTGTCCTCCGTCGACGGCACATCTTCGTGGATGTCGAACGACTGCTCCCGCCGGCGACGCAGCGTTGTTGCCATCACCGCCACCACTCTGATGGAGTCTCCACAGACAGCGACAACGCGATATGGACTGCACTGCAGGGAACAGACCAATTGAAGACTACAGAGTGTAGCCGGCTGCAAAATTCGAAGGGGGGAATAATTGGACGGAATATCGCAAGAGGCGACAAGGGTGCGCTGGCGTGCAGGTGTCTCGCTGGCTGGAGCTTTCCTGGTGTTTTCGTCCGTCGTGGTGGTGGTGTGGACTGTGGAGGGGCTCCCGCCGTCTCTGGTGTGGCTTGACGCGCTGACTGACAATTGGAAATGGTGGGGCAGGGCGGCGAGGCGCGTCTGGGGAAAGAAAACAAAAACATTGCGTTGCCAGGCACTAAGACCGAATCGAGCAGCAGGAAAACACCACAACAGCATCTGCCACTATCAACACTGCAAGCGCCGGACAGCCGTCGCAGAACATCCAACTAAAGGTCTGACGTATTGCGCTGTCAGATGGGCACCGCTTCCTAGTTCTGTCGCCGCCAGTAGACGCCTCGACGCCCTTCCTATTGCGCTGTGATCCTTTCAACCTACCCCCATCCACTTCCATACCTTTGATCGCAAGAACATCAACGTTACGGCTTGCAGCCCCGCTGCGTCGCCCACCATGGAGAGCGCCAGCTTCGATATCAACGATGCGCTCAAGCATTACATGAGCGATCCCGCCGGCATCCCGACGCCTGAGGCCGACGGCGCGCTCTTCGACTGCGAGAACGACCCCGAGTCTCTGACCAACAGCGTCGTCAACCCCGTTCTCAACCCCATCGTCGATGCTGTCGCCGAGAACCCTGACGCCATTACGCGCAGCGCCAACCTCGATTCGCTGCAGTTCCTGCTAAAGTGTGCCCCCATTTCCCTTCCCCTTGATCTCTCAGCTGCTGCTGCCAGTGCTGCCTCCCCATCAAACGGCGCTGGTGCTTCTGCGCTTTCAGCGTCGCGTAATGCGACTCCGGCGCAGGAGCAAACTCGTCGCCGCCCCTCCTTCGCACCAGCTGGGGAACCGGTTTCTAAACTCTTCGAACAATCCAGGTACACCTCCTTCCTCCCGACACATGCTCTCTCCAAGATATTCGACCTGATCATCTCGGGTCTGTCCACCGAGGCCGACGTCATCCACAACGATCTCGAGTCGGACGAGCAAGAGCTGCTCTCCCACCATAAGCAGCTGCTCGAGGTCTATGGCTTCCTGCTTCAATGGACCATCGCCGCCGTCGAGACGAAGGCTGCCGAGAAGTCGTCCACCGCCCCAGTCGCCCGTGGCCGGGGCAAGCCCAAGGGCAAGAAGGCCGCCGACAAGGACAAGGAGGGCAACTGGGACAGCGCCGCGCAGCTGCAGACCGCGCTCGAGACCATGTGCAAGGTGCTGCGGCTGAAGCTCGGAAAGATCTTCCTGACGACCTCCGAGAGGGACACGTTCATCGGCCTACTGACCCGTCCGGTCTACCTAATCCTCGAGAGCGAGCAGAGGGTCAAGAACACATCCATCCGCATGCACGCCTTCAAGGTGCTCTGCATCGCCGTGAAGCACCACGGCCATGGATACGGTATGCTTCACGTCTGCTTCCGGCGACCTTCGCTCTTTCCAGTGACGTCGCATTCTGACAAGCTGCAGCTGCCCAAATTTCGATTGTCCAGAACTTGACCTACTTCGAGCATCTGTCGGAGCCCATGGCGGAGTTCCTCCACATTCTCGCGGAGCAATACGACTACCATCAGCTGGCTGACGAGATCTTGAGAGAACTCAGTAACAAGGAGTTCAACAGCAATGATACCAAGGGGCCCAAGTCGGTCTCTGCCTTCATCATCAAGCTCTCTGAACTTGCGCCCAGATTGGTGATTAAGCAGATGACGATGTTGGCCAAGCAGTTGGACAGCGAGGTATGTAGTCAGGCTATGGACAACAAAACACAAAAACCAAACCATACCTGCAGCGGGATTGCCTGCAGGTATGGTTTGGTTTTCGTGTTTTGTTGTCCATAGCCTGATAGTCCCCTACTCAGGAAAATGGCCAGGAAGCTGACAAGGGCAGTCCTATACATTACGGTGCGCCCTCATTGAGGTGTGCGGGAACATGATTGCCTACCTTAGCAGGCAAGAGGAACGTGGCGAGAACTACAAGTCTCAGCTAAACGCGTTCTTCGACGTGCTGGAAGAGCGCTTCCTTGACATCAACCCGTACTGTCGCTGCAGAACGATCCAGGTCTATGTCAAGCTGTGCGACCTGGAGCAGAAGTTTCCGAAGAGGAGGCAGAAGGCTGCCGAGCTCGCGTGTCGGAGCCTCGAAGATAAGAGCAGCAATGTTCGCAGAAACGCCATCAAGCTACTCGGGTCTCTTATCAAGACACATCCCTTCACGGTCATGCACGGTGCGCAGCTGTCACGCAAGGCCTGGCAAGAACGACTCGATAAGGTCGAGTCTGAGCTGGATGCTCTCAAGCCGCCGGCCGGTGCCGGACTGGGCGAGGACAAGGCCAACACAACCGTAGACAACGAGCTTCTCGATGAGGCGACTCAGCTCGAGTCGCCGAAGAAGCAGCCGGCGCAGATGACAGATGAAGAGAAGATCGCCGCTATCCGCAAGGCACAGGAGGATGCTGCGACGTCAGAAGCTATCGAGAAGCTGACTCTCACCAAGCGATACTACAGTGAGGCACTGAAGTTCATCGATGTCCTCCATGACGCCACCGGCACAGTCTGCCAGCTCCTGGGCTCCAAGAACAAGAGCGAGGTCATTGAGGCCATGGAGTATTTCGAAATTGGTGACGCCTACGACATCGAGCAGAACAAGGTGGGCATTCGCCGGATGCTGCGCCTGATCTGGACCAAGGGCAACAGCGATGAAGGAAAGGGCGTCCAGACTCACCTCATCGAGTGCTACAAGCGGCTCTTCTTCGAGGCTCCGGACAATTTCAGCGACAATGACGCGGCGAATTACATTGCGCGGAATATGATCAGTCTGACTTTCGGTGCTACGCCGGCTGAATTGACATCGCTTGAGCAGCTTTTGGCCACCATGATGAAGGGCGGCATGATCCCGGACATAGTCATCGCCAAGCTCTGGCAGGTCTACGGTGTGCAGAAGCGGGAGATCTCCAGGACTCAGAGGCGGGGCGCCATCATCGTCCTGGGTATGCTTGCGACGGCCAACCCCGAGATCGTGGTGGGCGAGATGGAGACGATGCTCCGAACTGGTCTCGGGGCTCACGGCCGGGCGGACCTGCAGCTAGCCAAGTACACCTGTGTGGCGCTACGCCGCATCAACCCTACTGGCCGGCAGGCAAAGGAGTCTCCTGTTAAGTTCTCGAGGCTTCCGAATGACCATGCTGTTCTTGCGAAGCTTGCCGCCATCACGGAGGTGCCTTCCGAGAGTAAGGAGTGGTATGGCGTAGCTGAACAGGCCATCAACGCCATATACGCCATCTCTAAGCATCCCGACGTCCTGTGCTCCGAGATCATCCGCCACAAGACAAAGCAGGTGTTCTCCGCTCAGGGCTCGCGTCCCAGCTCCCGCGACGAGAATCAGACTCAGGCGCAGGACGTCGAGAATGCAGACGCTGAACCGGGAAGCACGACAGTCATAGGGCCCCAGTCCCAGCAGCCAAGCAGCAGACCAAAGAGAGATAACGCAATTGCGCTGTCACAGCTACTCTTCATCGTCGGTCACGTCGCCATCAAGCAGATTGTGCACTTAGAGCTCTGTGAGCTAGACTTCAAGCGGCGCAAGCAGGAGAAGGAGAAGACTGCCGCAGCGACCAAGGAAGCTGAGGGGCCATCTCGCCGTGCCAGCAAGAAAGACCAGTCGGCCATTGGCAAGGACAAGGATGAGCCAGCAGATGAGCTGGACCTCATCGGCGGCACATCCGAAGATGACTTCACCGAGGCGATGGCTCACATCCGGGAGCGCGAGCTGCTGTACGGACCCAACAGCCTCCTCGCCATGTTCGGCCCGCTCGTGAGCGAGATCTGCGCCAACAACACGAAGTACAAGGACAAGGGCCTGCAAGCGGCGGCGACGCTCTGCCTGGCCAAGCTGATGTGCGTCAGCTCCGAGTACTGCGAGGCCAACCTACCGCTGCTCATCACCATCATGGAGCGGTCGGCGGACGCGACGGTGCGGTCCAACGCGGTGATCGCGCTGGGCGACATGGCGGTGTGCTTCAACCACCTGATCGACGAGAACACGGACTTCCTGTACCGACGGCTGGCGGACCCGGAGCCGTCGGTCAAGCGGACATGCCTGATGACGCTGACGTTCCTGATCCTGGCGGGGCAGGTGAAGGTCAAGGGCCAGCTGGGCGAGATGGCCAAGTGCCTGGAGGACGAGGACAAGCGCATCGCGGACTTGGCGCGCATGTTCTTCACGGAGCTGAGCACCAAGGACAACGCGGTGTACAACCACTTCGTCGACATGTTCAGCCTGCTGTCTGCCGAGAGGAACCTGGACGAGGAGAGCTTCAGGAGGATCGTCAAGTTCTTGCTCGGATTCGTCGAGAAGGTACGGGACTACCCTTTCCTAATTTGCCTTTATTTGGTGCTAGGTGCTAATACCGTGGTGAACAGGACAAGCACGCCAAGCAGCTGGCAGAGAAGCTGGCGGCCCGCCTGGCGCGCTGCGAGTCGGAGAGGCAGTGGAACGACGTCGCGTTTGCGCTTGGCCTGCTGCAGCACAAGAACGAGGACATCACCAAGGTGGTGTCTGAGGGCTTCAAGATCGTACCGACGGTGGCCTGAGCCAGATCCGTCTGGGGTTCTCTTCTGGGTGTTTCTGTATCGTGTCTTGGAGGGACATTGTGCGGAATCGGAGGGTGTTTCCGGTCCTTTGTCGTCTTGCAGTTGTAATATCCACGAGTTATCAGTGACGGGTTATGATGTTTGGATTTTAGGAAATGAATCGGAACGTTTTCCCTTGTTCACCGACATTTGACCCATCCGGGTGTCGTCCCGGTTCGATATCTCCGGCTGTCAGGCCACACGGATGTGATGGTTTCCGGCCGGGGCTAAGCCGTCGGCTCCGACATCAGGAACCCGCTCAACGACGTCCCAGTATCCATCACTTCTCGTCACGGATGTGCCCTTTGGGTCTTCCTTTTCTTTTTCTAAATGAATAATTGTGTATCTTGCCGTTCTTTTAATGAGCATGCCCTAGATCAATTCATCATTCTTAGGCTGTATGGACACAATGGCAGATAGACGCAGCATTGCCGCGGAAGAGGCCGATCTCGAGCGGCAGGTAGCCGACGAAGACTTTATCATCAGCCACCCCGCTCCTACAGCGACCCCCGTTCATAATGATCCTTGGGGACGGCCGGCTTCCCCATCGCCAGATCATGCACCGCCATCAGGGGGCGTTCCCTACGCCCCGGAGCCTCCCATGCGCGATATTCCCTCCTCGGCCGGCGGCCCCGTGCCTGCCGCTGTAAGCCGGGCCACCGCCCGCCTCCTCTATACCTCGCACTTCCTCTCCACCTGGAACTCCCGCCTCTTCGAGTTCGCTGCCGTGCTATTCCTCGCCGCGCTCTATCCGGGGACGCTCCTACCCGTCTCCGCCTACGCACTTGCCCGCTGCGCCGCAGGCGTGCTGCTGGCCGCGCCGGTGGGCTCCTGGATTGATAGCGGGGACAGGTTAAGCGTGGTCCGGGCCTCGATCGTTGGAGGAAGGGTTGCGGTGGTAGCCAGCTGCGTGGTGTTTTGGGCGATGGAGAGGAGGGGGAGCTCGGTGGGGAAGGATGGCAAGGACGGACTGTTCGCGCTGCTGGTCATGGCGGCCTGCGTGGAGAAGCTGTGTGCGATGATGAACCTTGTGGCTGTTGAACGAGACTGGGTAAGGCTTTCTCTGCGTGTTCTGCAAGTACTGGAAGTGGCGAACTGACAGTCGATGAATAGGTCGTGGTAATTACCGAGGGGAACGAAGATGCAAGACAACGTGAGTGAGAGACTTCGAGCAAGCAGTCGCAGAAGATGCGGAGTGTCAGCTAACTCGAGCATGTACAGTTCTCAACGCGCGGATGCGCCGGATTGACCTCTTCTGTAAGCTCGTCGGACCGCTCGTCATCTCTGTCATTGCTGTGGCGTCTACGCTCGCGGCTGTCTACACAACGCTGGCTATGAATGTGGTCTCGGTGCTGGTGGAGTACTTCTGCATCGCAAGGGTGAGTTGGGCGTCCACCATCTCATTCGAGCTCTGAGGGAGAGTGACTGACACACCGCAGGTCTACAAAGCCGTGCCCAACCTACGGCGATCAGCAGAGGAGTCCAGTCCAGCCGAGCCCATCGAGCTCGATACACCAGCAGCGGCAGCATCATTACTACGACCCCAATCACGGCGCAGAACACTCTACTCGCGCACGACGTCCTTCCTCAAACAGACGGCATTCCGCGTTCTGCCTCTCTCCTCGCTGCCTTTCTATCTCCGCCACCGTGCTTTCCTGCCTTCCCTCTCCCTCTCCCTGCTCTACCTCACTGTCCTATCCTTCTCGGGCCAGATGATCACCTACCTCGTCTCTGTCGGCTATACTTCCCTGCACGTCGGTATCGCCCGCACGGTCTCGACCATCTTCGAGCTCAGCGCAACGTGGGCGGCACCGCGGCTCATGCGTCGCGTCGGAGCCGTGCGGGGTGGCATATGGAGCCTTAGCTGGCAGATGATATGGTTGGCGGCGGCCGTGAGCTGGTTTTTCACCGACACCGAGGGCGGCAGCGTGGCGGCGGCGACGGGGCTGGCGGTGGGCGTGGCGCTGAGCCGGGTCGGGCTGTGGGGGTTCGACCTGTGTGCGCAGTGCATCGTGCAGGATGTGAGTTGTCCTACCTATCACCGACCTCGCTGCATTTTCAGAACCTGCTACTGTAACAAAGCTTACATGTGAATGCTCCCTTCAGGAGGTCGAGTTCGATCACCGCGGGGCTTTCTCTACCGTCGAGGCGGCGCTCCAGAACCTGTTCGAGCTGCTATCCTATGCGTGCACGATGATATTCTCGCGGCCGGACCAGTTCCGGTGGCCTGTGGCTATCAGCGTTGTCGCTGTGTACGCCGCCGGTGGGCTGTACGCGGCGTTCGTCAGGCGGAGGAGGGGCCACCTGTTCCATGCTCCGCCGTGTAGTGTGTGCACGAAGCTCGAGGGTCATCGTCAAGGGACCGGTGCTTTAGGGCGTCGATGGTGAGGAATGAAAGGAGAAAGAAAGGATACCGGAGACATGGAGAAAGATGCGCAGGTAAGTACGGAGCAGAGAGGTATAGAAAGGGGTATCCCCTCACGTGCTCGGCGGCCGGCGATGATAACATGGTGCGCTCCATTCTGGGGAAGACGGGGCCCCTGCGGGAACAACCTGGGGTTACCGAGATACGCGATGGCATCCTCAGTATTCCTCCGATATCTTGTACCGACTAAGCACCTGATGTCCTGCGTTGAAGCAGCGACGCCTGCGTCAGGAGACACCGGCAGGGGCGGGGCACATGATTGGTTGTCAGGCCACTCTGAGCCACCGACAATGAGGCACGATCTCGACATTCTCGGAGTAGTGTACTCTACACTATGACTCCTGCATTAGACCTAGAAGGACATGCGCAATAATACACTTATTCGCGAAGTAGCGAGCGTAGTATCACAGTCTTGATCTCAATTCGCCGTGAATTTGATAATGTGAGGTAGGCAAGTGCTGCGCCACAGATCCAGCCACAGGCATCAAAGGACAGGACGAAGCTCCCCGCAAACGGCAGCATTGGAGACGGAGGACGGGTGTGGCTTGAATGCGGCTTTGGAGCTTCTAGGCTCCTGCACGTCAAAGTGCCGGTCCAGGTACAAAAGGGGCGAGCTTCCCCCGCAGTTTGAGAGGCGGGATGGGAGGAGAGAAGGCGAGATCGGTTTCTCTTAGTGCCACCAGCGAGACACACACGCGCCCCTACATATCACCATACCTGCCCCTCCCTTATCCTTATCCTCCTATTGTTCTGTGTACATAATAGGGCACAGTTTAATATCCGGCCTGGGTTGCGGCATGGCGTTAGACCTTGAAGCGATCTGTCAGCCCACATTGCAAGCTCACCAGCACCACTTCTAAGCTCTCTCCGGATCCCGGGATCCCGCCAGCTATCCGCTTATCCCCATCTTCTTGCCAAGCTCAAGCTTTCTTGACCGAGACGCATTTAAGTGTCTTGGTGGGCCGCTTCGGGATTTCCCTTTGGTCTTGGGTCTCACCCAGCCGCCACACCTTTCCATCCCACACCATCTCCACGAGATAGACGAACCGATATCCAGAGACCGACATCCGCTATTCGAGTCGAACCATAATCGACATCGCAGTCACCAATCACTGAATCGAGGCGCCTGCACCGCTTGCTGTACCCGCACTAACCGAAGCAACCGTATCCGAGGTGGCATATTTGTTACCTAGATTACGGTGATCTGTTACACCGATAATCCTCACATCATACCTTAAGGATCCACCACCTATCGGATACACCAGCATTTCGTTGAGTCTCGACTGAGAACTACTTTTGTGGTGAAGGTTTCGCAAGGTTCAAAAAGAAGCCGGGGCATCTCGTCATCCTATCCGCACCATTAACGATTAGTTATCGGGACCCCACCTGCGCCACAACATCAACGACCCGCTTCCATTCCCGTCCTCGCCTTACATAAGCGGAGAATCTAGATTTTCCGCTCCAGCCTCCCGTCACATCGGCCGGTCACCACGCCCGAGCTCAGCCGGAGCGTCACCTCTCGGACCGGTCGCACTGCGTCTTGCAGCTCTGAATTGAAGCTCGCGCGCGTCATACAAAGAGAGGCCGCCGCGCTCATCGCCTGCCCCATTGTTCCCACAATACCGCAGCGCTCGAGGTCGCGACACCGACACCAAACGAATTGTCCAAAGCCACACGTGGCGATGGGATGGTCAATTGCGACTGCGATTTCAAAAGTCACTTTGAGCTCCAACTGCAGTTAATCGTAGCTGCCGTCCTTTTTTTTTAGCCGGGGAAGCTTGGCCTCGCCGTAAGTCCATCCGCCTTCTCAACTTGCTCCCCCCCGATCTCCGTCACGTCGCATTGTCCTTCTTCGTGGTTCTCGGGAATGATTCTCGGGCATTGACTCCACACTATCCGCATTCTTTTGTTGTATCGTCCTCAGTCCCCGTTTGTTATTGCTGCTCCTCTTCTGTGGCGCGCAGCCTGCTTCTGCTAGTTGCGAAGTGGACGAAGGTTGAACGGAGTCACGAGCAGCTTCGCATCGACACCTACACCCACGCGGCCGCTCACCTTCATCGAGTCCGAGACGAGCGGCATGTACTGATCATCAATTCCCGACAGACAACCCGTCAGTCGCCTTCGCGCGGGGACTCTCCCCAGTTGCCCGTCACCATGGGCAAATCCCTACCCTTGGGTGCCCGGTTACGGTACCCAATCACCATCACGCGCCTCCTCAAAAGCCGAGGCGACACGATAAAAAAACAGGAGCCGATCTTGCAGTACTCCTTCAAGTGGATGAAGGAGGTCGGCGACCCCATAACCGGCGAGACGTGGCAAGAAGAGCAGACGACCGTCGTCGACTGGGACAGCCCTGCCGACGGCGAGCTGAAGGAATGGCGCGTCAAGGCCGGCCAAGTCATAACAAGAGACCAAGACTGCATTATTGTCGAGGAGGCATGTTCCCACGAGATCCAGTTCCAGGGCCTTTGCGCCATGTGCGGCAAAGACATGACCGAGGTCAACTGGGCCACCGAGCACCGCGACACCGAACGCGCGCCGATAAACATGACCCACGACCAGACTAGCTTGACGGTTAGCGAGTTACAGGCGACGCGTGCCGAGCATGAGCTCCAGCGGCGCCTCCTGAAGCAGCGCAAGCTGAGCTTAGTTGTCGATCTCGACCAGACCATCATCCACGCCTGTATAGAACCCACCATTGGGGAGTGGCAACGTGATCCCAGCAATCCCAACTACGAGGCTGTCAAGGATGTGAAGAGCTTTCAGCTCAACGACGACGGCCCGCGGGGACTGGTAAGCAGTTGCTGGTACTACATAAAGTTGCGGCCGGGGCTCATCGACTTTCTTGACCGTATTTCCGAGATGTACGAGCTTCATGTCTACACCATGGGCACCAGGGCCTACGCACAAAACATTGCCAAACTTGTGGACCCCCAGCAGAAGCTATTTGGCAACCGAGTCATCAGCCGAGACGAGAACGGAAACATGACGGCCAAGAGCTTGCAGCGGCTATTTCCCGTGAGCACGAACATGGTAGTCATCATCGACGACCGCGCCGACGTCTGGCCCCGCAATCGGCCGAACCTCATCAAAGTTACTCCTTACGACTTCTTTAAGGGCGTAGGAGACATTAATTCTAGTTTCCTGCCCAAACGCGAGGGACTGCTAACCGCTCCGCCCGAGACGCCCGTGAAGAACGGTGCGCCTGCAAATTCTGCTCTGCCAAACGGTGGGTCGAAGGACGGCGTCGCCAGTAGTAAGGTATCAGCTCTCGAAGGCCTCGCCAGCATGAGCAGCGGGGATGACGCGGCGCTCCTTAAACTGCAGGCAGAAGAGCAAGAACGGGAGTTGGAGAAGCAGCTTAAGGAGCGGCCCTTGCTTCACATGCAGGAGAGGCTCGACAAGGAGGACGAGGAGGCAGAAAAGGGCGGCAGTGAAGAAAGCGAGGTTCAGAACGGAGAGCAAGCCACTCCGACTCACCAACAACGGCATCACCTACTCCTTGATGACGATGACGAGCTCCTTTACCTTGAGCAGCACCTTACAAACCTGCACGAGGCATTCTACGAGGCCTATGATGCCCAGCGGGCCCGCCAACCTCACAAGCCTGTGTCACATCGTCCAGCATTGCCTGGACGGAAACGCAGCAATAGCATTGATGACGTCGAGGATATCGACGTCACCTCGGTGCCTGATGTTGGGGAGGTCCTTGATCGGCTAAAAGTCAAGGTCTTGCAAGGATCAACAATCGTGCTGTCCGGCCTAGTTCCTCTGGGAGTAGATGTCTTGAAGTCCGAGATTGGCATGCAAGCTATGAGCTTCGGCGCGCAGGTTCACACGAGGATCTCGAAGAGGACAACTCATCTAGTCATCAGCAGCAACCGACCACGGACCCAGAAGGTGCGGCAGGCGGCCAAGATTCCGAGCATAAAAATCGTCAACCAGAACTGGTTAGCCGACTGTCTCAGTCGGTGGCTGAAGCTTGACGAAACGCCTTATCTGGTAAGAACCCCTTTCGCAATTCCGTGGCTGTGACAAGTGAACCCGTTGCTGACGATTTTATCTTAGGTCGAGGTCCATCCGGCGGACCGCGCTATCGCCCCAGCACCAGGGGCTATTGACGTTACCGATGCTGACACCATTTCGGATGAAGATACGGACGCTGGCGTAGTGGAAGAACCGCGCTCGAAGAAACCCAAGATGAAGATCGTCATATCTGGCCCAGGTGATACATTCGACGCCCTTAACGCGGAAGACGAATCGGAGGACGGTGATGGGGACGATGATAACGGCACCAACACCGACTTCGAGCTGCCTGATGGCCAGACGAGCCCTGTTGCCGAGATGTCGTTTGACTGGGGCACCATTGACGACGAGATGGCCGAGTTCCTAGCCAGCGGGGAGGATGACGAGGACGACGACAGGGAAAGTACTGGTGGTTCGGAGGCGAGCGAGACCGACAGGGACGACGCCTCAGAATCCAATTTCCGCGGGTCAAAGCGGAAGTACGCAGACGACGACGACGACGGAAAGTCGGACGGCGAACCAGAGTCCGCGCTCGCAAAGAAGCAGCGGATAGCCCGCAACCGTCCCGTGTCTAGCCTCCGCGAGGTGCGCACGCCAGAGGCGCCAGAGGACACGGATACCTCGCTCCCCGAGCCGCAGGCGGAGGAGGCGGCGCTGCTGCTCAAGAGCGGCGCCGTCGAGATGCCTGGCAAGGACAGCACGGGGGCGGACGACGAGGCGGCACAGGACGTAGATGAGGACGAGGTCGAGGCGGACCTGATGGCGGAGCTGGAGGCCGAGGAGCACCTCGCCGAGAAGGGCTAGGTGCGCATACGCCTGGCCGGGATGGTCCGGAGCCCCATTGTCCAGTTCGAGGTCCCGGCTTCCTGTGGCAAGCAGAGAGCTGGACCCCCGGCAGGAGCGTTGGCGGGAGATGGGAGTTCTTTGGTTTGTGGGTGCTATGGCTGTTCTGCCTGATCAAGGGGTGTTTTACTGAGGGACATGGCTAGGGGGCATCGGTATTGCATGCATAGCGCACGGTTAGGAGCAATTGATACATGGTATACTTGCCTCACTGAATTCCCGATAACTCCATGCATGTTCCAGAAGTGAATAAACGCCTGTTACAAGTGGTGATGCTGTAGAACTCAACGGTGTCTCGAGAGAGATGTCACGTGACAAGAGATTGTGGAGCGTAGCTCGACTTGCCCTTACATAATCCGGGCCAATCGGCAGCTGGCAATTGAGGTCAGCAAACTGATGCGTTCGTCCCGAAGACTTTCGCATCGATGACAATCCGGAGCTTCAACCTCGACGGAAATCACCACCGAACAATCGCCCACCATGCCGCAGGATATGCCGCCCGCGGGCGGCTATGAGCCAGTCCAGTACAAGGTAAGCTTCACTCCCTTCCTGCAGCAGTTCGTTCCCAGAAGGTGCGGGGTGGGGGGTCTGGAGTCGGGCCAGGAGACAGCCGAGCTTCCTCATCGGAGTTCTGCGGACAGGGCAGCACAGGACTCGAATCGATACATGGGAGTTCAATTGGATCCAGAAGTCGACTGGAGGGCACGGTATTCGGCAGCGAGTCGAGCGATTGGAAAGAGGCGACGAGGGCGCGATTGGACTTTGCACGCGAGCGGGACGGGATTGCCGAGAATGTCTCGTCGCCCCGTCGCCAGCCTGGCACGTCAGGAACAGAGAGATGGCCCTGAGGAATTACTTCGAGATTGAAGGACGACAGCGATCCCGCGACTCGCCGTGCAATTGGCTATTCATCCCAATCCGGAGCGCTGGGACGACAGCTCAAATGCGGCACAATATCTACGAAAGTGGGCGGAAGGATGGGCCGATGTTTGATTCATGAGGGAATATTGAACCTTTGCTGATGGTTTTCTCATCTGACAGCGCAACCTTCCCACTCGGGGCTTCCGGCCCGCCACTGTCCTTCTCGGCATCGGTGCCATCATGGCCTTCGGCTGGTACAAGCTCGCGAAGGGCATCCGGGAGCAAAAGTACGTAGGACGCCGTTCCCCCTTTCGACCTTCCGGCCCGGTGGCAAGACATGCCCCGTCCGACTTTCCCGCAGAGAGCTATACGTCTGATACTGACTCTCGGCAACTAGTGAGCTCGCCCGCGAGAAGATGTGGTCCCGCATCCACCTGATCCCCCTGCTGCAGGCGGAGGAAGACCGCGACCAGGTCCGGCGGCACCTCGCCGACGAGGCGCGCGCGCGGGAGCTGCTGGGTGACAACGCTTTCAAGGCGTACAACTCGGACCGGTTCGTGCGGCCGACGTTTGCGGTGACGCCGAAGGATGTCACGAAATAAGCAGAGGGAGGGGTGTGGCTACGCGTTGAGGTGGACTTGCTGCCTCGTCAGGTTGGAGGACTGGGGCGATAGAAGGGGCAGTCCGGTTGGTGGAGGTCGATGGAGGTCATCCTAGCTACTTCTCTGCGGTACAGGAACGGCCGATTCCCCAAGAGTGAATGATAGTGGAGGGCATTCGCCTACGGTCTAGGCGAGATTGTACATATTTGACCATGGATGTATCGATCAACTAGAGACCTTGCGCAAGACCAATATGGTGCTGATCTGATTTGTAGTTCTGTGGCCGTCCTGGTTCAGAGCAAAGAAGACTTTTACAGTACAGCACCGTAACGCCATAGAGCGCCGCTTTAAAGAGACTCTAGTACCATTGTTAGAAGTCACTGGCTATCCGGTTTTTCTGAGATGCCCTGTGTGAAATATAGCATACCCGTCGAAGTCGTAAGATACAGCAAAACACCACACAAAACATTGTACTCTATGGATCCCACGACAATGATTATGGAGACCTTGTCGAGCACACAGCTATGGACTCTACGAAGCGGCGATTGTTGTGCTTATTCATCAAGAACGATACCCACGTGACCGATCCGGAGCTCCCATCCCGAAAGCCTCCGCATCTGACGGCGGCGGCGATTCTTCTCGTCTGCTTGTGAGAGAAGCATCTTCACTCCATGGGCTTCTAGGAAACTGTCATTCCTCTATTCTGCTACCATGGCGCCCTGGGGCCACTTCATGTGGCAAGTATATCTCGCATGGGAGGTTCGTACAGTCAAAAGTCCCCATGATCTTCGAGATAGTTGACTAACAGCGGCGACTAGAACACCATAGTGCAGAGTGTACGGCGGATATCTTCCTCCCTGGTTCATATACCGTCCATGCTGATATTGCCCCGATAGATACTGCGAAGACCGGGCTTCCACCGCGTGGTGCAGCGCATCCACCGACAGGTGGAGGACTTCAAATACGGCAGGCATCCGGACGAGCCGCTGCGGCCAGGAGAAGCGACAGGTACGATACCTTGATAGGATTCATTACAAGAGGGATACTAATAACTCCCGCAGCGGATACCACGAAGACCAACAGCAAATTCCTCGAACACTTTGTCGACGAACTGCGGAACCAGTGGCGCGGAACGCCGACCCAGCCGCCTCCTGGGCCGCCGAAGAAGTGAAAGACGAGCACTGCTTAACGCAGTTCAGTGTAGAGGTTCAAATACCTTGACGGAACATACTCATCGATTCCGAGTCCCTGGTGGACGTGGATCCGGCCGATATGCGCTCTTCCGAACTACAGAAAGCCTGCGAGATGGACATCGATCACCGCGTAGACGCCACACCGCCACACAAGAGGCCATGGACAATGTGGACAAGGCGAGGCAACACATGGGCACAAATGGGCTAACTAGGGCCTGAGACGGATCCTACATCGGGTCAGGATGAGTTCGCCATGGAAGTCAGATAGGCAAGGGAGCAAGACCTTGGCAATCAAGGCACTCTACGTGGATCACGGTGACCGGCGGATGCGGTCGCTGCGAATGTGGAAGACATACCGGGAACCCGATGTTGTATTATGCTTATTCGGCCCTGGGGAACTGTGCCAATCAGGCCCGGAAGGAAGGGCGGGACGGAGCCCATAGCCCAGTAGAGGGGCACCAGCAGACGCTCCGTCCCGGGACCGCGCCAATGTGAGACAGCAACAGCAATCAGATATCGGCCTTGAGAGGGAATCAAGACACCGGAATTGAAATCTTTCCGCTAATTCGGTCTCTATTTCGCGTGCTGTTGACTGCGCCGCGGTCCGCGGGGGTTACAGCGGGTCCACCACCTGATGTATCACCCGTCGCATCATCAGTCGTGACGACGGCGCCCGTGGCCGGAAGTCTGCTGATTCCTTGGCTCCCATTTCCAGCTCTCGGTTGTCCTGTTGGTTTGCCAAGTTCCCATCTTCATAGCAATTCCCGCGAACGTCAAATAGGATGGGCCATCACAATCACCATTTCTCTGGCGACCCCTATTCCCTGCGCGGGGTATGGGGGCCGTCGACGAGCGCCGCAAAGTGAGTCACCGGGCCTCGAGGCTCCGATTTGGACGCCGGGGAACGGACTGATGATCATCTCCGTGCCGGCTTGGAAGATGGCTTGCTGATTGCTCTGCCAGCTTCTGCGAGGAAGACTACGCTGTAACCAGATACATCGCAGAATTCGCCAACACTCTCACAAATCTCTCGTACAGTAAGTGTTAAGTAGGGATGACCGCGGCATAATCATACTCTTACTTATGGTTATTCACACAGTCTATCTCGCCGTCCGACTCTCACGGAGACCTCGGCCCAGGCCTGGGCGACAACGCAAACATGACTCCTTAGACATTTGTCTCTTCCTGGTGGGCATCTGCTCGGCATCTTTCCACCTTACGCTCCGCCAGGGATGCCAGTTCGCGGACGAGCTGTCCATGAACCTCCTCTGCGCGGTCATGCTCAACGCTCTATGGACGACGAACCAGACACCCGTCGCCGCGCATGCAATCACCGCCGTTGTGGCCACCGCCACCGCTGCGGCATCCTTCATCTACGTCTGGACAGGCAACATCCTGCACCACGTGTACACCTTCTCGCTGATGCTCGGCCTCATCGGGCCCCGGGTGCTGTACCTCATCTACGCGCAGAAGCGGACCGGCCCGGAGAAGGCCGCGCTCCTCAAGCGGTTCTGGCGCGGGGTCATCGTGCTGGGCATTGGCTACGCGCTGTGGCACCTCGACCTGGAGAAGTGCGCGGAGCTGAGGAAGATGCGCAAGGCGGTGGGCGTGCCGCTTGGGATGCTGCTGGAGATGCATGGCTGGTGGCATGTGCTTACGGCTGTTGGGGCGGGGCAGTTCATCTCTTTGGTCAGGGAGTTGATAGAGGCGTAGCCTGGTGCCATGCGAATTCTTGATCTACCAGTTGGTGGCCTGGTGCGACCGCCTGCTCGGACCTCACGTCCTTTTCAGAGCACATTTGCCGAGACTATAGAGGTTTGCGTCGCCTCGCTCCTTCTGCTATACCTTAGACTATGGAATTCGTCACTTCAACGCTCAAAGGGGTCGACCCCTCCATATCTGTCCCCGTTTACTAATCTTAGTCCACCTGCGGCCTTGATTGTTATTCCAACGTAGGAGTGGGATGCCCCGACTACTGCTCCTCCCGTCCAGCCTGCCGCGAACACGTTGCCTTGTGCAACTGTGGCGTCCCCTCCAGCCTCAACCTGGATGTCCCTGTACTGGTGTCCAGTGGCCTGGGACGCCTGCCTGTGAAGCACGTCATCCAGTCCTTCGGAGGCCGCCGCCAGGGCTCGAACCTCTCGTTGACCTCCCATCTGGGAGATTTCTTCTCGCGCAAGAGCCTCACTGCTGCTCGGTGATGGGAAAAGGATTTCAAGTTGGCCCAGAAGCATCGAGATGTCGTCGAGAAGCTTTCTAAAGGCGTGGTTATCGTGGATCGACCACCTCGCAAGCTTGAGCAAACTAGCGCCTTTTTGGCGTCTGGTAGCGATGTCCCTAGCCCTACGATTGAGGATCACGAGCATACCGTCACCGTCGGACTCGTTCGGAGCAAGCACCTCGGCGTCGGCCTTGATCCCGAACCTCTCGGATACTCTTGCGCTGTCCTCGAAGAGGGTCAAAACGTGGATGAGAGTATCCTTCGCGGCCTGAATCTCCTTCCGAGAAGCTGCGGGGTTGCCGAGCTGGGGGTCGTTGTAGACCCCGACAGCCTCCCCCCAGCGGGAGAGACGCAGGCGGAGGATGGTGAGGTTCAGTTGGCAGGTCTGATAGTCTCTGCCGAATTCGCGGCCGAGGCGGACATATTCGAAGACGTCTAGACAGGCTGTGAAGGCCGTGGCGATGCCGACGGCACCTGCCGCGATACTGAAGGGGTCTGCCATTGCTGTGTCCGGGATACCTGGTCAACACCACGCTTGCTCTCAGCTTGCAAAAGAGTGGAAGACAAGGATCTTGAAGTGAGGCTTTAGCAGGCAACAGTGCCTCAGGATACAACGTGGAATGCACCATTATGGTCGCAGAAATCTGTCAACCAATGATAGAAAAGAAAGGACGCTCGAAGCGAACAATGCATTTGCTAGGGGTGAAACCGCTAGGGGAGATAAATACGCGGTGTTCATACCGTAGCGGCATGTTCGAAACCGGGAAAATAGCCTTTTTGGGCCATAAATGCTCTTGACCCTTGCTGGTGCTGTGGCGGTTGACCGAGAGATGCAGAGGCTGAGTTGCGCCCGGTCCCCGTCCCGGCAGCCGCGCTCTCTTAGGCGGCCCTTCATATCCCAGGGCTCGGCCACCGCTCATCCCCTTACCTCTTCAAATCTCCCCACAAGCAATCGCAAGGTCGGGTGACGGTCTCTCCTCATCTGTGGAACTATTTCGCTCCTCGGAGTTTTTAAACATTCTATTCGCGATATCGTCACTCGCCCTGATGACGGGGAATCAGTACGCAGGCATAAGGCTTGAGGGTCACAGTATACACGGTATTCAACTTGGCAACAACTATTATTCCAGTATACAAAAGGGCACGTAGTCCTCCGGGGAGCGCCTATTCGTCCGACGCTAACGATTGTAGAGGATGAACCTACATGCCAGGACCTGCTTCGGGATCTTCTCCTGACTGATCCAGTAGATGACCTCGACAAGACAAGACGACAGAAAGGGAAGAGGATCGTCGGAACTTGCGAATGGATTCTCAATCGGGATGAGCTCACGACCTGGAGCGATGGCGACGACATGAGGCTTCTGTGGCTTCTCGGCGCACCGGGCATTGGCAAGACCATGATATCCTGCTTTCTGGTCGACAAGCTGCATCGAGAGGTACAGGAACAGACATCGGCAGTCCTCATGTACTACTTCTGTGATGGCAAAGACGATCAGCGCAGTACGGCCATCGCCATTGTACGAGGTATCCTCGTGCAGCTGTTGAGGAAACACCCAGAACTCTTTGGCGTCATCAAAGATGATTACGTCCTGAAGAAGACCTCTATCGTCAGCACGATAGACGCCCTGTGGAGACCGCTGCTTAAGATGCTGCAGAAGGCAAATGAGGATAAGATATATATACTCATTGATGCACTGGATGAGTGCGAGAGAATGTCGAGAAAAGAGCTACTTGCCATGCTTGGAGAGATAGTGGAGTTGCCGAAAGTCAGAATCCTAATTACTGCGAGACCGGAATCTGATATAGAAGGGGCTACCTATTGCCTGGGTCAGAACCTTAGATTGGATTCAGCAAAGATCAACGATGATTTGTCCAGATTCATCAATATTCGAGTCGACGAACTGCAGGAGCAGAAAGCTAGCTTCCCCCCGAAGCTGATCGAGGACATCAGAACGACTCTGCAAGAAAAGGCTGGTGGAACATTTCTTTGGGCTTCGCTGTTGCTCAAGGACATATCTCAATCAGAGACAAGCAGAAAGGCTAGAAAAAAGCTCGATGACTTGCCCTCTGACCTACACGACGTGTACAAGAGGATTCTGGAGAACATCAAGGATGACAGCAATGATGCAATGTGCATTTTGCAGTGGGTGGCGGTTTCACGACGACCCATGACTCTGCGCGAGTTAGCAACGGTTCAAGCACTGGCGACGGAAGAATGGCAGAATAGCGCCCCCCGATCCGAAGATGTGGATGAGTTCTTGGATGGCTACAAGACTTGTGGCCCGCTCCTCTATTACGACGAGGGTACCGACACCATCAATCTCGTCCACCACTCTGCCAAGGACTACTTGACAGGGGCGAACTGTTCACCCTCTCGATACCAGGTCGACCGAGATGCCGCAAGTCTGAGTATCGTGAAGACGTGTTGGGCATATCTCGCCATGCCGGAATTCCAGAATGGCTCGTTGGTCATCACGCGTGATAGAGATCTCCTTGAGGAGCGACAACTCAGCCAACGCATCCTGAAAGCGTATAGTTTCCTTGGGTATGCCACCGAAGAGCTGCTGCGCGGGGTAGGAGACAAGGCAAGTTTGCTGATCGCTTTTGTGCGCCAATGCGAACGTCTACACGATCTTCCTCCCCTGCGAGACTTCTGGCTGCATACGTTCGCATTTTACGGTCACATAAGCGGCGTACAGATTCTCCTCGAGAAGGGTGCTGATCCACGCGTAACAATACGGCAGCCTCACGATTCAACCTACGTGTTTCTGTCAGGAGCTACACTACTTCATATCGGCGCAGCGCAGAGATCCATCGAGACATGCAAGATGGCGATTGAGCACGGCGTGGATGTTAACGCGAAGATGGAGAGACTTGGGGACACAGCGTTGCACTTGGCAACGAGTAGCGGGCATCCTGACATTATTAGGATTCTTGTGAAAAATGGTGCTAATATCGAGGAGAAGGACGCGTCTGGAACAACTGCGCTCGTTCAAGCACTGGCCAGGATGTCCGAAGATCCTGCTCTCGTTTTAATGGAGGAAGGCGCCGACACCAGGGCCACATCCTCGCACGGGCAAACTACGCTTCTACTGGCAGCGGGAAACGGGTTCGATCGAGTCGTTGAGAGATTGGTGGCGAGGAACGTGGCCATCAATAAGTTGGATGACATGGGCAATAGCGCACTTTCTGAAGCTGTAAAGCGTGGTCGTGTGGCGAGTGTGAGGATGCTGATAAAGGCGGGTGCCGATCTGCAGTGGAAGAGCACAAACGGGGAGAGCCTCCTCCATCTAGCCGCGTGGCATGGCGATGAAGACGTACTCACACCGTTGATCAAACAAGGTCTTGATGTTAATGCTTGGAGCGCTAGGGGAACACCCTTACATGATGCATCTTCCAGCGCAAACAAAGCGGCAGTTGAGCTGTTACTCAAAGCAGGGGCGGACATAGCCATTAAGGACTGCGACGGGCGAACGGCTTTGCACTTGGCAGCGCAGGGGGGGCACGAGGACGTGGTCGCAGTGCTTCTCGATGCAGGGGCTGGTATCGACACAAAAGCGGAAGGAGGTCTGACCGCAATGCATCTGGCTGCGCAGGACGGACGCTACAAGGTGACCAAAACCCTCCTCGCGCGTGGAGCGGCTGTTGATGCACTTGACGACAATGGATCTACAGCGTTGCACAGAGCAGCCGCGAGTCCAGCTCCTCTGGATGTCTTAGATCGGGTAACACAGAAGCAGGCGGAGACGACTCGACTATTGCTTAGCCACGGCGCTAAAGTCGACACCGTCAACCAGGAGGGGGCCACTCCGCTCCATCAGGCTGCCCGAACGAACCGCGCGGACATAGCTGCAATACTGCTGGGAAGCGGAGCAAGCAATGATGCAAGGGATTGTAATGGACGGACACCCCTATTCACGGGAGCGGCAGAGAGACATGGCACCGTGTGCTGCAGACTCCTCGAAAGCGGCGCTGACGCTACTACAATGGTGGAAGCAGATGAGGAAACATATCCCAAGCTAGACGAACTTCGACGATTGACAGAATGCTGGCTCCATGTGAGAGAGCACCGGAAGAAAATCAATGCGGATAATCCCAACCAGGGAGAAGAGGAACATATGGCGGACAACCTCAGCGACAAGATTGTGCACAGGGGTGAGGGATACGAAGAGAAGAAAGCCGAAGAGGAAATGCTACGACTGCTATTCGAAATGGCAGCCTTCACCAAGGCGAGAGACTGCTACCTTAAAGATGTTGAAGAGTGCTTTGTCGATGCATGCGAGAATGGATATGATGCTGTCATATCTATGTTACTGACCAAGGACATGGAGAGGTCAGTGTGGGAAGCATTGGGTTTGACACATGTCAACGAGGCTGGTCGTGAAACTTTGGATACTAGTCTTTGTACCAAGTCCGTACCGAGCGATGGCCGATCAGCTCTGTACGTGGCCGCCGGTGAAGGGCACGACAGCATCGTCGGACTCCTACTCAATCACGGGGCCAATGTAGAAGCCCGATACGACGACTTTACGCCCCTGCTCATCGCAGCTAGGAATGGCCATGCAAGAGTGGTCGAAACCCTATTGAACGTTGGTGTGAACTTGTCACAGGGCAATCAGACAGGCGCTGCGCTGCACTGGGCCGCGAAAGAAGGACACATTGATGTGGTGCAGGTTCTTCTAGCACACAATGCCGACGTGGACGATTCGAGTGGACTCAACGGTGCTACGCCTTTGATGATGGCCGTCAACAGACGTCACATGTCGGTTGCGCAACGATTACTGAGTGCCGGTGCTGATGTAGCCATCAAAGACGACAGCGGCCATACTGCGATGTATTGGACGCTGGAACAAGAGGGGGTTCCACCGGAGGCGATTGTGTCGCTTCTTATCGAACATGGAGCAAATCCGACAACAGCGGCGCGTGACATTGTGTCAGAAATGGAAATCACCTTGCTCTCGTGGACGGGAGAACTCCCATTCCGTGTCCCAGGATGGGAGCGTCGGAGAGTGTTGAGCCTATTGCAACATAACCGAGAGTGGCTTGATTTTAGTGACAGGGAGGACCAGATCCTTCTGAAGTGGGCGATTGAGCGCGACCTTGATGACATTGTTGCGCTACTGTTGGACATGGGGGCCCGAATGGACGTGATAGCAGACGAGCTGCTATTGATGCATCCTGAGTGGCGCGACAGGTAGAAGATATATGTCCTCTTAAATCAGTGTACTACATCTCAAGGTGAATTCTAACTTAGATACATCCTCCTTTTCTAGCTATAGTAATACTCGGCTTCTTTTCTAAACTTCATCAAGGCAGCGGGGAATGCCGACTGGCTTCGAATGCTTCAAGTGTGCCACCATAGAAACACTACCATCAAGACATCTATTTCTCCACGCCTCGGGGGGCAAAGTCCCCTCAGTGCCCATTCCCGAGCAACCTTCTACGTCAGGCTCGACAGCATCTCTGGGCCAAGTCGGGCTACCGTTGTCTCGGCCCCTTAGTCATTGGCTGTTCAGCCTGCTCGACATGCGAATCTAGGGAGCTCAGCCATTCAAAGCGCCATCGTGTCCACCCATCATGCTTCCTAGGTCATCGTCGAAAGGGCCAGACAGTAATGAGCAATGAGATAATATTACCAAGCTAGCGCGTCTCAAAGCTGCTGGTAGTCACGATGACGATCCCGAACTTTGCCTTTCCTCTCATGCGCTTCCATCCTGCCCAATGGCTTATTTATCTGGAGACTGAGAGGCAAAAACAAAGCATGCAACAGATAAGTTTTGCTAGAGGTCAGCATTGAAGTCAGACTGGAAGTGCAGCACCATTCAGAGCAGAACCTGGGCAAAGTTGAAAATGGGTTACTGTCAAAAGCGCGGTTGCAATTGCACGGAGCTTGAAGAGACACCTCATATGTATGCAGGCCTGATCACAGCTTCCCAGGCGGCTATGGCTTTTGTTTATACATTACCCGATCCCTGAGCAACCGAGGCGTGTCTGGGTCATGACTTGGCAACACCACCACTTCAGTCTGACTCGCGAATTCTTTGATGAGCTTCAGGCTCTGTAGGGCCATCATTGGATCGTCGTTGATGCCGTCAGGCTCTTCTTTGTCCAACAAGTCCAGACCATAAGTTGCATCTCCTGTCAAAAAATACGTCGTGACACCTCCACTGTCGTTATCCCCATAGACAACCAAGGAGACATGGCCCGGTACGTGGCCAGATGTCTGGACTACAACGACCTTTCCGTCTGCGGTTATCTTGCCCGACTGCTTCCAGGGCCCGAGAGCATGGTCCGTAAACTCGATCATCCTCGGCGCGAAGTCCTTGGGCCAGTGCTGGGGAGCGCAACCTTGGATGGATGCCCAGAGCGGGTGCTTGCCGAATGCGTTCCAGTGCTCCTGGCTCACATAGACCGGGACCTGAGGTGCTTCCGAAGACAGGTCTTTGAGTCCGCCCGTGTGGTCGCCGTGTAAGTGGCTGAGGACAATAGCCTGGAGGTCTTTCGGCTCGACTCCATGCACACGCAGCTGCTGCACGATGCCGTCCTCCGGGGTGATCTCAATCTTGCTGATCATCTTTGTCGGGCTCCAGGCCGGGAGGTAACCCCGACAGTTGAACAAAGGCGACTCCCCGGTGTCGAAAAGGATGGGCCCATCGGGGTGAGAAATAAGGAACACCCCGATGGGGAGCGCCTGAGACCACTGGCGGTCGGCGAAAGACCGCAGGCGACGCATTGTCACGTTTCGATTGCTGATGGGCTGGCTCCTGCCGGAGGGCCGGATCTGAACTGAGCCAGTCGAGATGAACGTGAGACTCACGCCTTTGCTAGAGGGCGTTCCCTCCATGTCGACGATCGTGTGTACCTGACAGACAGCGAAGGTTGAAGTTGCGATGTCGAACGAAGCTGTGAAGGAAGTTGTCGTGATAGTTCCTCTGCCTTGTTGTAGTGGATTTTCGCCGTGATTGGTTAGTCGATGCGAAAGCGTACTAGAGGCTGACGGCCGGGTGAGCCAGTGAATGGTTGCGCCGTCGGAGCCCTGCGCGGCCTACAAGATGCTCCGTCTCCCGCCGCCAACATACATAAGATTCTGTGCGCTCTGCGTTCCCACCGTATCCTGGCCAATCAGTCTCTCTGCATTTCTGATCCGGAAAAGATACCGAGAATGACACTAGCTGGCAGAGTGTTCGGCTGCTTCGACTGTAACCGCCATCTCGGCGTTACAAGCCTGTTGATCCGGCATCTCATGATCTGAGCTGTGAAATGGATGCCGAAGCCAGCGGCATTGGAAGCGGGCTCTAGGCGTTTGGCCAAGCCGCCCGGCACCCAAGAGGCCCGAGTACATGACGGGCCGAGACTGATTGCCGGCCTTTTAGAAGTATGCCGGATGGTGCCCGACTACCTGGGCGAAATATCCCAATGAACCATCCAAGATGGAATTGATCTCTTGATGATCTTGACACTGCGGCCGGCGGCCTGTACAAATATGACCTAGTTTAGGGCTGCTGCAGTCGTGATCGCTAGTCACAGGACCTTTATTTGCTATCTACCCTATCCAGGAATTTCTTCTTCACTCAACGAAGGCTTTATCAATGGTCCAGAAGCTCGTCGTCGTTGTCGGCGCCACAGGCGGTCAGGGGGGTGCAGTGGTGACTGCGTTCCTCAATGATCCACAATGGAAGATCCGTGGCATCACGCGCAACCCGGGCAGCGACAAGGCCAAAGCACTGGCTGCCAAGGGCGTCGAGATGGTCAAGGCCAACCTAGATGATCTTCCCAGCCTGGTAAACGCGTTCCAGGGAGCTAGCGTCATCTTCGGGCTCACGGACTATTACGAACACTTCTTCACGGAGGGACACGAGAAGTCCATGGAGATTGAGTACACTCAAGGGACGAATATGGCCAAGGCGGCTGCTGGACTCTCTACGCTGGAGCATTATCTCTGGAGTACCCTGCCATACTCTAGCCGGGCTACGGAGGGGGCGGTGATCGTCCCTCACTTCGAGGGGAAGGCCCGCGTAGACGAGTTCATCAAACAGAACGAGGAATTGCTACAGAAGACAACATTTTGCTTCTTCACGACATTTGCGTACAACCTCACTCACTATGACATCTTCAAGCCCTTCTATCTGGTGAGCAGACCCTACCCAACGATACACATATCCGCCCATCTCATCCCCTGCTGACACCTGCACCGAAGCGGGGAGCAAACAAATGGGTTCAGCTGTATCCTGCAGACCCAGACTTGGGATACCCCTGCCTGGGAGACCATAGTGTCAACACTGGTATCTTTGTTCGCAGCCTTGTTGAGAACAAGCCGCCGGGCGGTACGTACATCATGTGTGCCGTCGAGAACCACACTCTCGCCTCCTATCTTGCTCTGTGGGGTAGAGCAAGCGGTATTGCTCCTGAACCGGGATCCACCAGGGTTATTGAGGTCTCCCCGGAGACCTACATTGATCTTTATGGTCCCATGGGTGAGGAGCAGGCAGCTCAGTGGAGGTTCTCCAAGTTTCTCAAGGAGCATGGCCTCAAGAACGGAGTCGAGGCACTGTACAAGAACGCCCAGGAGTTCATGTCCAGCGAAGCAATTACGTCGCTCGTGAGCGTTGAGCAGACATTCAAGACGATAGACTGGAAGGCTCATGGGTTCTGAGGGCGTGGAAACTAGGTCTCGAAAACGCTCTATTCCCTCATTTATCGTTTTGATATGCATGTGAGGAATCTCGGATTCTCATTAGGTGCATTCAATATCAATTTCCACTCTCCATGACTCAATCAAGCTAGCTTGTCCACAACTGAGTACACAAACTGTCATTCAAACCAGTAGATGCAGAGGTTTGTCACCGACAACTTTATTCTCTCTGAATAGAATGTATGAATCTGGGAGGGTGACCCAGACAACACACTCTCCAGTTCTCCTTGACAAAAACTATAAGAGATATTTTCACGCTGCATTTTATGTGATGATCGAGTTCTACAAACGCCAGGAACAATCGGATAACAAAACACTAGCGGACCCGGACGGCATGGTGAGAACTGTAACATCACAGCAGTCCTTGGCCCTTTGACCGGAACAGTATATTGGCGGACTGAACTCAAAGAGAAACTAGCTGGTGTCATCTTTCCATTCCCCAAAAGGTGTTTCATGTACTGTTCTACGAAGCGAACAGTTGCTTCTTGAACGAATCATAATCCCACTTCTTCCCATCCCTCCAAAACCCATCCACAAGAGGAGGATGTGCAGGCTGCCCGTCGATGGGAATCTCGTTCAGCCAACCCCAATGACATTCTTGTTTCCACCCGTTCTCCCTCCAGTCGTTACAGTCTTTGCCAGGTTCCTTGTTGAATACCGGTAGGACATCGAGCAGCGCCGCGTCATGAGCCAGGCACACGAGAACATTCTCGTCTCCGTCCATCTCCTGCAAACTCAATACCGAAGACCTCGCAGTTTCGGGATTCTCGTAGGCGGTAGGCCATTCTCCAGGCAAGTCATACCAGGGAGTCTCACGTGTGACACTCTGATCGGAAGCATTGGGATGGTGGTCTGCAAACAGAGAGCAGGGACAAACTGGTGGCAGCCGATGATCGGTACGGCGCAAAACGGCCGAGGCCGGGATCGTATCCGGAAACGGCAGGGCAGGAGTCGGCCGAAAGTGGCCGGGAAAGTGGGAAATATCGCCACCTAGGAGCATGAAGCTCGCTCCGTTTTCGTGGGACGAAGGAGTTGTTCGCGCGAGGGCGCATATGTGGCCAGCACAGTGACCCGGCGAGTCCAGGAGGTAGAGCGAGCCGTCGCCGAAAAAGTCGTATGCTCGAAAGCCACCTATTGTGAGATCCCCGGAAAAATCAACTTGCTCGATCCTGCGATTGGCGAAGTCCGAGGCTAGGACGGGCGATTTTGGATTCTCGGGGTAGCCGGGTAGGATATCCGCACTCTTGAAGCCGGAGCCCATGACGATGGAGGTAGAGGGTGGAAACGGCGACATATTGCCACAGTGGTCGTAGTGAAAGTGAGACCAGATACAGTAGTCTTTCATCGCCAGACATGGAAGTTAGCATGTGTCAATTCAGCATATCGCTGTCGAGGGCTCGACAGTTGGTGCTTTATTACCAATCGAGTCGAGTGCCACACCCCCTTCCTCGAGAATTTCGCTGACCTCTTTATCTATTCTCATACCAGTCATGGCGGTATCCGATCCAAAAACCATCTGAATCGCAGGCGCAAGGTTCCAATAATCCTTTCGGGTGCCGAGGTCAAACATGGCCTTCTTGCCTAGACCGTCATGTTCAATGAGGAATGCAACATCGTAGAAGCTGAGGGTTTCGTGTCCTTTGACAACAGGCTTAATGAAGATCTGAGCCACGCCAGTCAAGTATGTCGTGGTGTCAAGTATCTTGACACGGACAATGTTATTAGATTGCGGAATGTTCATTTTGACTTTCGATCCGGACAGGTTTCGTTGCAAGGCCCAAGAGGTTGAACAGATCTAGCAGTATCAGGGCCGACGCCTGATTTGATGGCATATATCACTTCAAGTTATGGCAAAAAGCATCACAGGGAGTATTGGCCGTTGAGTCACGCGTGTTTCTGTAGAATAGAGATTAACCGAGTTGTGAACATGTGCCGAAATCGGCTGCGCCGAGCGGTGCCAGATCAGCTGGTCCTCGCCGGCGTGGGGCTTGTCGTACCGAGGCTGGGTCCCTCTCAATCAGGATACATACACTGTTGCCGTAATAGCGAGTCCTGGCCCTTGAATTGACTGTTAAGACACAGAGTCCCTAAATGACTGTATGGGTGTCTCGTAAGTTACTGCCGAATCTTGCGACTGAGTACCGTGAGCCGAGACGCCGAGACGCCGAGACGCCGTTCGCAGTAGTATAATAAAAGGGTCTAATGATCACCATAGATACTCTGGTCTCTTTTTCATCTCTCAAGAGCCATCAGCGTATTTTCCATTTTCTACATTATCCATGCTAGGAACGAAGGAATCTTGTTCAAACGCAAGCCGCCGTGTCAATCTGCTGGGCTAGGCTCGACGCACCCATGGCGCCAAAGTCCATATCTAACACATCCATGAGAGGGAAAGACTCATCGAATCGGAAGACCGTATCCAGATCGTTCTCGATCGGAACGAGGTCACTGGCCACGAATTGACCGTAAGAAGTGGCCGTGAGGTCTAGCAGGCCCATGTCTTCGCAGAATGTGTGAGGGAACGGGAAAAGCTCGTGTGCACGTTCGGGCTGCTGCTGCTGCTGCTGTGCTGCGCAGAAGGCAGCCTGGTCTTCATCGTGGCACACAGATGCCCCGACTTCTGTCCGCAGTTTGTCGATCCTCCTCAACACCATATCTGCCCCGCCGTATCTGCCGCTCATGCTTGTCATGATTGAGCGGAGAATATCTATTTGCTTTACTCGCGATGCCTCCCTTCGAGGTGATGTGGGGTGATAGTATATCAAGGGAAGCGCAGTCGCCATACAGAAGAAGCCATGGATTGGGATTAGACAGACTGCCTGTTCCCTATAGTGAATCTCCTCGTAGAGAGCGACGATGCAGGATGATGCAACGATGGACAGGACTGATGTCCGCCACCTCGTATCTTTCTCATTGTGCATCAAGTTTTCAGCTAAGATAACGGCGACGAAATACTGGATGGACATTTCTGATGTGGGTCGGTGGTAAGCCTGCCTGTCCCCGGCGGCATTGTAGAGCCGTAACTCCTTGGGCAGATGGCAGATCCAGTCACATAGAAGGGTGGAGATGTTGGTCAACTCTTCGGGTCGAACGCGCCGTTTTTCTAGGCTGAGTTCGGCTATGCTGCCAATTATGGTGCAGAGTTTCGTGCTCTGGATGAAACATTGGGCCTGTAAACTGTCATTGTCGAAGTCTTCCTTTGTTAACATCCTCACGTCTGAATCTTTTAGCCTCAGCAGCGGCGGACGGCCCCAGCAAGCAACCTGAAGCTGGTCACTGTTCTGCAGCGTTTCCCGTTAGAACCAAAAGATCCAATGCAGTGTATGGGAATGAGGCTACCCACAACGAGGTGCCAAAATATTCTTCGAAGACATCGAGAGTTTGGTCTCTTGGCATAGGTTGACTCTTCGTGGAGCCCCATCTGGATAGCGAGGCGTGTCGCTACCCCCGTCCAGTGCCATGGTCCATCAACGCTGATGTGGTCCGGTGGTTTGGCGCTCCAGCAGGACATCAGACAGAGCGTTTTTAGCGTCTGCACATGATCTTCTTCATAGTTTATCGTGAGCAGCATCTTCACTTTCTCGTATAGTAGACGAGATAGTCCCGCACTGTTAGCGCTGTGTCTCGTTAGACTACCTGCAAGGCAGAGCGCTTGCCCCAGCAACACGCAGGAGCCGGGATGCGTGAGATCGCTCTCTTCGACTACAGGATACAGATGCAGCATGTGCTCTTTGAAGGAATCCACCAACGCCCTGAGGAGTGGTGGGTCTGGGAGAACAGCCGCTTGTGTTGCTTTGAGTATTGCCTGCCTGAAATTAGACGAGTCGGGGGTGACGACGCCGTCTGCAGTAATGGCATCTGTGGGAGTATCGTAAGACAAGACCGAGCTGGCAGCGATGAAGCCCTCGTGGTGACAATTTGAGGGTCTCCGCGGGCTCCCATCGGATTGCCTGATTCCGACATCGGTGGACGTGTCCGGGGACAATAGACTTCTCTCAAGCCCATCGTCTTGACTGGCCTCGAGGTTCCTCGGTGATACGGTGAGCCCCTGTCTTGATACCAGTTTCCGTCTTCTTCGCAGGCCATCGCGACGTCTGAGAGAGGCTCGTTAGCTGTCATCGACAGAGGCGTCAGCAGGGGGAGATTCTTAGCCGGACTAACATGCATTGCTGCTTCGATCGCCGACAATTATTACACACGTCATCCAAGCTGGTTTGAAGATCACACTTTATCTGAAAGAGCTGTTAGTAAAGGCCTGGCCTGGCCCAGATCTGACCTAGATGATCCACATTCGTACCTTTCTTGAATGACACTGCACACAAACAATGTTTGCTCGATCTCGAGGTGGCATTCTGGAAGTCTACACTCGTCTTCAGGTCCCATTGCGTGCAATGGACGATGGAAGATGAGGGGTGAATCGGGTGATGGAACTAGGTAGGTGGTGCTAAGTGCAAGTCGGACATGCTATCTATCCACCGGACCGGCAGGTTCTCCGCGTTCTCCGCATTTTCATACCTACTAGACTCCCCGGCTTGCATGAACCGCATGCCAAAACGCGGGGGTGGGGTCTTCCTCGCTCACACACTCTCTTACAGTCATGTGCGAGGCCGCATCTCTCGAGCTGTTGATGCCTCTGTTGGTGATAGTCCATTCCCAGATACCAATCCGTTCCTGTAGCGATGAATCTTCGCTTGATATCTTGCTGATGTTGACGTTATATCTCCCAGTGGTAGTGCATCCAGAATGCTGCTGGTGTAGTGACTCAGCTCGAGTATTGCTTCAACACAACTAGAACTCAACCGCAACAATGGGGAGATTCTTTGGGCTTCGGGATCTCGAGACCGATTGGTGGCGCGGGACGACTTGCAACTTCACCGTACACCACCTTGCTTTTTCATTTGCTTCCTTCGGGGTTCTCTTCCAGCGCTCTTCGACTGACAAGAACATGGACCATATTGACGGCCTCGCCTCTCGTTAACTAACTCGACCCATCTAGTATCTGAGGTTGGGTCGCGCTCTTGTCTCCACCGCCAGCAAACGATTGGGACCTCCAGCCGCATAAAACGTCGTGCCGACCCCCGACGGCGGTTGATCTATATCACACTGTCTCCTTTCGCGAGATCCCTCGATCTCAAGCTCTTGATTTCCGCCATCTCACTAGAGGCCTCAGGTCCAGTGAAACTCATGTTGTCTTACCAACAACTACGTATCGACGTACTTGATGTCGATGTAACTGTTTTCACCAGGATTTGCCTGGCGGCAATCTGCGGCACAGGCACGCCTTCGGGCCCGTTAAGTTTACTCTACGGCCTTCAAGACTATTGTAAAGCTACCGCCATTTAAAGATAAGTCTAATCGTGGATTGGAGTTTCCTCCTGGCTAGAGAAAGGAAGATTTCGCCCGAGTTGACCAGTCAATAACGAGTAAAATCCCAGTACCGATTCGTTGGGTATCGAAGAGCATTAAACCCACAGTTACTAGATAGGGTCCACAGTACCGCAGAGTGCTGTGACACCCGGTGAGATTTCTGCCTCCGTCGGCCTAACTTTGAGTCTAGAGCCCGCTGAGATGGGTCTCGGGGCGCTCGGCACTCGGCACACAAGTGCCGTCTACCGAAAACAACGTGACGAAGAAACAGTGGTAAGACACATTCTACGGGCTACTGCATATGCCGACGCATTCAGGGGAAGTATCGTCATTTATTGAGCATTTACTCTCTGTAAGGTTAAAGGACAGCGTCGAAGTTGAATCCGACGTTACTGTTGCTACAGACTATAATTTTTTGAAGAAACCATACTGGTATCGCATAATTAGTCCACTGAGACTATGCCTGTTGTCATTGTCACGGGTGCCTCTCAGGGGATAGGCAAGGCGATCGCACTGCGGCTTGCCGAAGATGGCTTCGATATCGCCCTGAACGACCTCGCCATGCAAGAAGAGAGTCTCCAGGCCCTCAGCACGCAGATCGGAAGCATTGGTAGACGGGTGATCATAGCCACTGGGGATGTCAGCATCGAGCAGGACGTTCAGCGCATTATTGATGACACAGTCTCCCGTCTAGGGGAACTCAACGTTATGGTGGCCAATGCAGGAATAATGCGGATGGCGGGCCTGCTGGATCTCCCGGTGCAAGAATTCGATAAAGTGCAAGCCGTCAACGTGAGGGGCGTGTTCCTTTGTTATCAAAAGGCTGCAGCCCAGATGATCAAGCAAGGCAAAGGAGGGCGGATCATCGGGGCATGTTCGATCTCAGGGTACAGACCTCAAGCCATGGCTCTAGCTTACGGCGTGAGTAAATGGGCAGTTAGAGGGTTGACGCAGGCCTCAGCGATGGACTTGGCAAGATACGGCATCACAGTCAATGCTTACTGCCCTGGAATCGTGAAGACGCCAATGTGGGACGAGATTGACGCAGCTATCTCCGGGAAGATGGGTGTCCCACCAGGATTTGCTTTCGAGAAGTCCGTTAGTGAGCGGTCTGCGATGGGGAAGCCTTCGACGCCCGAGGACGTTGCTGGCTGTGTGAGCTTCTTGGTAGGCAAGGATGCCGGCATGATTACTGGCCAGAGCTTGATTGTAGATGGCGGTATACAGTTCTCCTGAGCTCTTATGAAGCCAGGCAATTTGACTACAGCTAAATTGCAAGGAGACCTACTGTTAGGCGTGCCTCGATGGATCTTGAAATTCTTTGGATTACATGGTAGCCATGCCTAAGGGCCTTGCAGATCTGACAGGTGTCCTGAACGGATTCTGGAGTTTTCGAAGGTCGTTGAAGACGAAAAAGAGACCTCTTGACAGAGGACCTCGGCGTTCGTTAGGATGCAAGAATCAAAGGGGATGAGTAGATTCGCAGGCCGAGCAAGTGTTTGCCGACCTTGCCTGGCGGCGTCGGCTCCTTGGTCATCATTGCGACTCGGCAGCGCCTAGTGGGGTCTCCTCGGCAGATACCTCTCCCGAGCTTTCGGCACTCACTCAATACGCACATGAGCTCGGTGAAGTGGAGTAGCTCGCAACGTTGTACATCGTGGAAATTCAGTCTCAGGCAGTAGGGATGGGCAGTACTGCGCTCTGACTGTGATGTTCGATATCAACTCGTTGCCCTATCTTGAATTGGCTTCCAAGATCGACCGATCCTAGGCAAACACTTTGCAGCTTAGTATCGCCATAAGACTTTGTCTTTCGCGTACCAATCGAACACTGAACCATCGAACATTTGGGATATGTTGATGTCTACCTCTTCGCAAATGTCTTCTGCGAGGCTCAATCAGTTAGCTGGGCAGCTAGAGTCCCCCCTGGCGGGAGAGCCGCGTAAACCTGCCACTACTGCACCGACTCATGAGGTACTTGAGCAACCACTTGGAACTGCGCGACATGTACGGATCGTCGGAATAGGAGCTGGCATGAGCGGAATGAACATGATCCGTACACTGAGACTTCACTTGACAAACTATGAGCACGTTGTCTACGAGAAGAATAGCAGGATCGGGGGCACTTGGTTCGAAAACAGATATCCCGGATGCAAATGCGATATACCCTCTCACAACTACCAATTCTCCTGGCGACCCAACCCCGAGTGGAGCAGCTTCTTCTCTCCAGCAGAGGAGATTGAAGATTACCTCCAACGCGTCTGCAATGAAGAGAATATGCACGAAGTCATCAAGACCGAGCACCAAGTGATACGAGCAGAATGGGAGGAGGCGAGCGGTGTCTGGCATCTGAAGGTGATCAATCTGCGGACGAACACGCAGTTCGATGATTACTGTCATTTTCTCTTGAACTCATCGGGAATTCTCAAGTATGGAGCCTCGAAACAGAAAATGGTGCCGGAGATGCTAACCTGTGAAGTCACTGGAAATGGCCAGAAATACCGGGTCTGCACAGCTTCCAAGGAGACTTAGTACACACCGCAAACTGGCCTGATAAGTTTGATTATGCTGGCAAGACAGTCGCGGTAATCGGAAATGGTTCTTCTGGCGTTCAAGTGCTACCTGCAATGCAGCCAGGTAAACTTCCACGGTGCTGTCATGCCATGGTTGCTTCAGCTGATCTTATAATAGACGTCAAGAGTCTAGTACACTTTGTTCGAGAACCCACCTGGATCGTCCCATCCAGACTCCAGTTCGTGGCCCAGGGCCACGGTGATGGCGTCCTGAGTGAGTTGCAGATGAACGAGAACGGCAGCTTCCCGCCTTCCCAGATAGCTAGGTTCAAGTCGGATAAAGACTTCTACAGAAAATTTGTCAAAGCTGTAGAGGAAGTTGTGAATGGTAATTTCCCTATTGTAAGTACAATCTGTCCCAACGCTGGAGACTTTCTGTTCACACGAGGGATTTCTCTCGTAGACACTCAAGGATACCGACTTCGCTATCACTGCACAGAAGATGGCAGCTGAGTACATGACTGATGCGCTAGGAGGTGATAAACGCCTCTGCGATGCGATGATCCCAGACTTTCCTCTTGGTTGTCGGCGACTGACACCAGGCATCGGGTACCTGGAGGCTCTCAAGGCCCCCAATGTGACTGTTATCACAGACCCGATCACAAAGGTAGTGGCTCGGGGCCTCGAGACTGCAGTCGGGGATTTCATTGAGGTTGATGCTATCATCTGTGCCACGGGATTCAACGTGTCGTTCTGTCCGCGGTTCCCAATCATCGGGAGAGAGGGGAACCTCCAAGACAAATGGAAGAACGAGCTCCCAAAGGCATACATGTCCCTGGCAGTACCGGGAATTCCCAATTATTTTAGTAAGTGCCAGGCTCACCTTGTTCGGAAATGAACTTGCTAGGCAGGTGGTCTAAACAACATGGCAATAGCGTTCCTCGGCCCAAATGCACCGATCGGACATGGCAGCGTGTTCACCATCACGGAGCACATCGCTAAGTATCTGACGCGAATCATCAAGAAATGTCAGACTGAGGGCGTCAAGGCCATTTCACCTAGCCACGCTGCAGTCGACGAGCTGTTCCAGCACACCCAAGCGTTCATGCCCCGCACAGCATGGAGCGGAAACTGCATTTCATGGTTCAAGAACGGAACGGTAGATGGACCCGTCACTGCACTGCATCCGGGCAGTAGGATTCACTTTTTCCACATGCTTGAGGACTTTAGAGGCGAGGACTGGGAGTATGCTCATTTGAACACGCGGAACCGTTTTGAGTTTCTCGGAAACGGTTTTTCGGTAAAAGAAGAGGGCGACGTAGATTCCACATGGTATCTCGACGAACCCGACAGACTATGACGAGCGTTTTAATCCATAGCCTATCCCTGTTACTACTGTACCTAGATAATCATTAACTGACATTGGTCAACCATCATTCCTGTTCATGCGCGAGAAGACTGGCGTGATAGGAGACCAAATCCGGAATCTCTGAGACGATTGCCTAGGTAGCTAGCTCCGTAGTTAGATGTCTATTTGTCATGGCACGGTGCAGAATGCAGCCCATAGGCAGTTCGGACGCGTCGAAATTATGATGCTGGCATAAAAGACAGCAATCGGTAGGCATGCTTCTGCACAACAGGACATGATCACTTATCCGTTGCCCAACGGGTTGAAATTTCGAGTTTGGATTCCCCTGCATGCTCTTCAGTGGCTAGCCATATGCCGAATCGGCATACGGCATACGGCCACGGCACACGGCAAGCGGCACACGGCACATGCATGCGGTCAAGCGACCGCCTATTCCCGCGGCACCAACAATGTTACCGGCCGGGAGTAACTGTATTAGAGCTGCTTCGCTGCACTCCTCATAGATTTGCTATTTCAGTTCGAATCTAGCAGGTTTGATCTAGCAGATGTTATTCGAGGGTTTCTTTTATGATCTCGACGTCTATCTTCCCGTGTTAAAATTTTAGTTGACTGCGATTCCGTCTCAATGTCAGCACCGTCTGAGAAACTGATTCTGGGGGCCGGATTGACGCAGGAGTTCTTCGGTCAAGAGCTATTCGAAAAGATCCGGTCAGAGTCGGTAAGCAGCATTGGATCCAAAAATACACAGTGTCGAGACAACTACTAAGAACACAAAAACAGCGCGATGACTTGCCAAGTAGGATCGGAGCCGAATACATCGCGGAAGTCTGCTTCTCAAGCTACAATAGGCCAGGGCTTGAGTTTCGAGACAGATCAATGATGAATATCGTCATGTTGGTTGCCCTCAACCGAGCACCGGAGCTACGCCTGCACATCAGAGCAGCGCTTCATAACGGCCTGTCCGAGGAGCAGATATGCGAGATTTGCAGACATGCTATGATCTACTGTGGCGTCCCGGCTGGAAGAGACGCACTAAGGATTGCAAGTGACGTCTTCGACGAGGTGAAAAAAGATAACCAGAAGACCTCCCGTGCCAAGATGGCATAGTCATTGTGTAGCACTTTGCATCGTACTTGAAAACCACAAACGAGCTTCAGCAGCCAACTCGATACCATTGCCGTTAAGCTCAGAAAAATGACGGAATATCCCACACGGCGGCACCAGGATCATCGCTTTTCCTCCTGCACCGTGGGCTCAGAAGCATCCTGCCGCCTCCTATGCGCGAGAGGATATGTAAGCTATCCATTCCTCAAAAGGCTGGCGTATACAAGGACAGTGGTGGGTTTCTGTTGAAGATTCGAAACGGCGACCTCCAGAGGCGGACAGGTCGCCAGCTTCCTTTCAAGTTTCCGACCAGATCAATAACGCCATATGCTCAAAGATAGAATATGGAACAGGTTGTAATTAGAAGCTTCGGACGGATGTGGATTAGTTGATCCCGTATCGAAATCATTTTCGTACCTACAGTACTCCGGCTTAACCAGAATACGCAGGTTGAATAGTCCCTGCAGTCTTCGTAAGTGAACAGAATAAAGACATTCGTTCCGATAAATCCCCCTCTCCCTTGGAACTAAGAGCCGGAGTCCTACAAAAGTGTCACCTCAATTTCCAAGGTCGAATCCCGAATTGTCATAAGTCGTATAGGTGGTCGTCCCACCTCCACCTCCTCCGCAAGCACTGAGGCATACCAGCACAAGAAGCACGACCTCCACAGTGATCACGACCAGTAACGTCGAGATCACCACGACAGTTACGACGGACCAGAACGCCATCACCGGCGTCAGCGCCAGGCAACACACCAGGAAGCCCACCCAGATGCCAAACCCGGGACCCACCTTCAGTGCCGAACCACCAGCCCCAGCCCCGGTCATATTGTACGCGACGCCCTGCTTCAGAAAGGCTGCGTTGCCGGTCAGCCAGGCGGAGACGGCTACGATGGCAAGCACGAAGAGCGGGACGGCGTGGGCGACGAAGCTGGTGGGGAAGAGGAGTACGAGAACGGCGGTGGCGAACGTCCAGACCATGCTGACGACGAGGAGGGCACTGGCGGCGGTGGTCATGGAGGAGAGAGTTGAGGAGTGCGTAGCAGCGGTGAAGTTCGCAGGGAGGGTGATATTGGAAGTGGCGGAGGTCAGGTCGGAGAAGATGGTCAAGGGGATGTTGGACGGTGGCGGAAACGAGTGTTGGCAAATGAGACCGGTCGCTGGAGAGTCACGGCACAAGCCTGTAACACGGAAGGTCAGATTCTTCTTGTTGTAATGACCGGGCTGAGAACCGTCGAGAACTATGCAATTACATACCTGAGATGCCGAAGTAGTAAGTCTCTGGGAGCAGCGAGAGAATGTGGGTGTCCGACTGGTCAACTTGAGCTTGCAGCTCGGCATTATCGGAGGCCTGCACAGACAAGTAGTCATTCAAGAAGGCGGACGTGTCGACGCTGTACACATGCAGATCGTTCGTCGTGGTCGAGTAGCAACTGAACATTAGAGGCAGGCCTAGCCCGAGAGAACCTGCATCAGGAAAGGACGTGTGAGTAACAGTGACACCGCGTACGTAGATCACCGGAAATTATGCCCACATAGATAGACTATAATTGTCCAGACTCGATGGAAAGTAGAGTTATCTTCATTATGGATAGTCTTGCGGGCAGCTCTGTAAGTCTCGCTGCCGTAGATGCGCCTGGCGACTTGTGGAGACCAGCACATCTTTTCGAAAACCGTCAGAGACAGCAATGCAACAAGGACCAAGGCCAAGATGGGAGTTCGGCTGTTGAATGTGCCAAGCCGAAGCCAAGGCAATCTCACCCCGGCTCTTGTCAAGCTTATATCTCCCACTCCTCGTGGGCCATGCCGCTCGCGCGCACCCGCGCGCGCACGGTGAGCTTCGCTTGGGTGAAAGGATGCGAAACAAGCTCCTGGGTCGAGAACGCCACGCCATTTCTCCGGAGGCTCACCATTCCCGATTCGTGCTCTATCACTTCTTATTCGAGCCAATAGTCCGGGGTGCACTTCAATAAAGTCCCTGCATCATGCAGTTCAGCCGTTGCAATACTCACAGCCCACCAATCGACGGCAGAGGCCGGGACATCATGACCACCCAGTCTGCCCCGTCTGGATTCTCAAAGTAGCTGGAAGGAACATAAAGCTACGTTACAAGGCAGACTGAGTGTTGGGGTTGGCATAAAGTTTGGATCAAGACTAGGGCCTAGAACACGAGGCGCTGGCCATCCTCTTTTCCTCTCTGATAGTGCTCCCCATCAGCTACGACACCCTCAGACAAAGGATACTTGCTTGCTACTGTGTCCGGCACTAATTGGCTGCTTACTGGCTTCGTTAACTGCTCCTGGTTGGCTATTGGCACACGGATCGACACCTCTCCAACTAGTAGCCTAGCACATGGGCCCCAGCAGGTTTTCATGCTCATAAAGGAGGCGTTTCTAAGGTGGTTTAAGCAGCAAGGGTTAATCTACGTGCGTCCTTGAAAAGGACGAGTGGCAGCAACCAGTACACGACGGTGGTACATCCATCGATAAGCCAACACATCGTTCGGGGAGTAAATTGGATTCGCCTTGTCAGCTATAGCTATCTTTAGCGAGTGGTATTTTGTACATCTCCGCAACTCTCTGTTGATGTTACGCTCCATGGAATGACGCGACAGTGCCCTCTATTTCCCAGCTGCCGTCTCGTAGTCCGGCGGCAGCTCCTCTACGGCCCCACTTTCTGCTTGTGGGGCCGGGGCCGGGCCCGGAGGCGGAGCTGGATCCAGAATCGGAACAGGAGCCGCGTGGACCGGTACCGTAGATGACACAGTCTCGTTGTCTGCATCCCTCCTGGCTCCGAAGGTAATCAACAGCTGCGCCATGTCATCCTGGCCAGATGCCCTGGCGAACGCCAGAGGCGTGATGGTTGCCTCCTTGTTCGGGTTCGCCCCGTGGCTGACCAGCAGCTTCGCTACAGCGAACTCACGGCGGCGCAGCGTCTCCAGCAGCGGCGTGCGGCCATTCTTGTCTGCAACATTGGGGCTCGCGCCATATTTCAGAAGCTCTTTGATCTGGTCCCAATCCGCTCTCTGAATGGCGTGCATCATCAGCGTCTGGCCAGATGAGGTGATGGCGCGATTCGGGTCCGCGCCTCGGCGTAGAAGCATTGGGACAAATTCATGAAAGGACTTGTCTATAGCATGGTCCATGACTGTCCAGCCCCAGGTGTCGGTGACGTTGGGGCTGGCTCCCCGAGAGAGCAGAAGCTCCATCATGGCCTGCTTCTCCGCGGTGCTGAGCTTTGCGTCCTTGATCACTATCAGCAGCAGAGTGCTGCCCAGTCCGTCACGGACGTTGGGGTCCGCACCACGATTCAGTAGCGTCTTCATGATCTCAAGCTTCTGCGGCACCCCGAGCTTGCTGTCCTTGACCACCAACAGCAGCGGCGCGTTGCCGACAGGGTCGCGCACGTTGGGGTTCGCCCCGCGGCTGAGCAGGAAGCCGAACAGGTCCGTGCGGTTATTCTTCAACGCCTCCATGAGCATCGGCATCCCGGACAGCGACTTGGCGTTGACGTCGGCGCCGCGCTGGACCAGCAGGTGGAAAATCTCCTTCTTGGCGTCGTAGTCCTGCAGCGCTAAGACCGCGATCGCGTTGCCCGACGGGTCGCGCGCGTTGGGGCTGGCGCCGCGGTCGAGGAGGAGCTTCACCACGGGGAGGTTTGCCTTCTGCACCGCATAGACGATCAACTGACGGCCCCAGAGGTCCGTAGTCGTCACGTCGGCGCCGTGGGTTAGCATGAGCTTGATGATCTCCAGCTTGCCGGCCGCGCAGGTGTCGAAGAAGTAGGGTTTACCGTAGACACTGGTGTCGCGCGGGCTGCAGCCCCGGGTGAGGAGCAACTTGGTAATGGGGACGTCGCCGACGTCGGCGGCCCAGAACAGCGGCGGCAGTTTCTTGGCTGAGTCGCTGACGGCCTTGGACGCGCCGCGGTCGAGCAGGACCTTGACGGCATCGTATTGATGCGCCTCGATGGCTCGGACGATGGGTGTCTTGCCGTCCTCGTCGCGACCGTTGATGTTGGCTCCTTCTCCGAGGAGGCTGGCGATGTGCTGGACGTTGCCTCGTGCAGATGCTTCGCACAATGCTACAACAAGCGGCTCGGGTTTGTAACGAAATGGTGCTGTCATGGCTCTGAAGGATTCGGATAGCGAAGACAGCCCTCCAGATCGACTCTTTGGAGGCGCTTTTGATAGCTTCTTAGATGAGCAAGAAGCTGGCGGTCCAGGAGTGCTCGTCTCTGACGCTGCTTCGAACAAGCTCACGTCCTTGACATCGGGTCTATACCCCGTATCTTCACCCGTATATTGAGGAGGCTGGTCATCGTCCTCGACTTCAGTTATATGTCCAGCAAACTCTAGCACACTTTGGGATGCGAAATCGGCCTGCTCTAGGCTCTGGTCAAGGTCGAGACTCGCCAGCGCCTCGTCTTGGTCTCTTCCCGAGTTCCTATTTTGACGTAGTTGTGGTGAGCAGACGCCGTACATTCAGTGCTTAGTCTTCGGTGGGGATAACGGCTCACATTGTCACCAGCTCTTGAAGAGATTGGAGTACTTTGGTTTGCGAAGATGCCCAGTCGTTATACCTAGTTAAAGCGACCGAGTCCATGATCTCGCCGGTGCTCTCCGGAGACAACGACTTCATGCCCTTCTCGACAGCTGCCGTCGCAGGCCCGCAGGTCTGTTCCATTGTCCGATTGAGAACCTCTTGCAACGTGGGTGATATCGTCGATGCGCCGGCGATGCCCAGGCTGAGTTGCTCTGCCGTCCTGTTAAACTCATGCATCTTGGCCGCCAGACTCGACAGAAGAGTGCTAGACGGCCCTGGATTTGCCGCAAGCTCGTCGAGCGCCACGGCTGCGCCTAGAGCGCGGTGCGCGACGACCGCGCACGTGGAGGAGCATCCTGCTGCTGAGAAGCTCCGCATGATGTCTTCGTCAGATGGATTCCGCTTCTGCGGTAGCCTTTGGTATTGGTATCAGATAAGAGCGTGAATCGCCTAGATGTTCACAAAGAAATGGTGGACGACTTGTATGTCTAAACGCTAGCTTCCAAGCGGATATTTCTGCGGAGGTCTGACGATGTTTCTCCGCATTTAGTACTTGGGCGTGCGGCACAGCATCTAGGCATTGAGGGCGCCAATTGCGCACGGTGATAACGCTGGCGTAAGTTGACGACGTGGGCTGCAAGGGCTGCGCTGCAATCACCTGATCCGAGTCCAATCAAGCTGTCTGCTGCGGCTGGATGGCCAGTCCGGATGACGCGTTGCTGGAGGATTCGCTTGCGCCGCAGGCCTCCCTCCTTATCTTCGTCTTACTCCTACCCCAGATACTCCGCGTAAGCCGACTGCATCGGTGACCCGAGCCAAGACGACGCGACGAATCACACTGCGACATCAACACACCTTAATGTCATTGGCGGATGCTTAAATCAGCCCTACATGGCCGAGAAGCAACGACAGTTCCCTAGTAGAGGGTATCAACGTCACCAGCGTGCGAGAGAAGGGAAGCCATGGAGGCAGGCACGGATGGGATTGACCACATCTCGGTAATTTGGCGAAAAGGAACTTAGCGCGAAGTAGACAGCCTACAATAGCAGTAGAGCAAATCCATGTTTCTGCTAGTCTTTTGGTCATGTTGAAGTTCCCTCAGGATTCATCCACGCCGTCTAGGCTGCTTTGAGTCCGAGGCTTTTGGGAGTCAAACAAATGTGATGTCGTGCGAGAAGATGGGCATTAAATATGGTCGCGCCGGCGACCATTCTAATGGTGTCGCCGTTAGAGACGGCGGTAATGCTGATGAGACAGGACAGAGTAATTCGTGTCGGGTGGTCTTCTAGACCCGAGAACTCCGTGAATGCCTGCGAGTGCAGGGACTGATGTGTGAGCACAGGGGAATCCCCGCAAAAGATGGACCACCTGTATCATTTCCTCCTGACATTTGGTCTCCTTATCATCCAAGTTATGGGATAGATTCATTTGCCGCCACTACTGTTGACTATTATGAAAGCCTTTGTACACTTTGAATTACCATTGTAAAGTGCTGAAGGAAGGCATCGTCCAAGCTCATAGGCCTCCAAGAGGATATCCAAGATAATCTGGTAGTTTTCCTCGGATCAGGGAAGGACCTGGCAGAAATAGACTTAGACTTTATGACTTGCTTCGACTGCTTACGGGTTCATCCGGCGGGTACCTGCACCACGGAGTCGGAGAGGTTGACTTCTTCAAGTCCGTATGTGGGTCACTGCTCGCGTTCACCAGGAGATGATCGGTAGAGAGGTTGGGTCTCTGCAGGTCCGTGGCTTACGATCGGAGAGACGGGGTCCTGCTTGTTTCGACCGGGAATAGCCTCCCGAGATGGATCATGCCACTGACGTCGCGTTCCGGATTTGTATAGCACTTCGTAGCAACCAAAGCCAAGACGTCTTTAAGCTTAAATAGCTCGACTTAGCGCATGATTAACTCCACTATAAATTTCCAGATCAACTTTAGCCACGTAGACCGGCGTCTAAACCGCCGTGATGCCGATCGTCAAGAAGATGTCGGGAGAGAATACAGAATGCATGTCGGAGCTATCTCTTAAGCGTTGTCTCTGATGCCCCGGCATCTATGTCATGCTCCGATTCTTGGGAGGTCTATATATGGAAGTGTATGGCCCGGGCTTGCCGCTTCTCGTACTCAAGGCAATCTTTGCATGCCACCGAATCCGGCATCATCAAGAGGCGTACTAGCTCTCAGTCAATAACACAATGTCGCTCAGGGTTAAAGCGACACTCGTCGCAGCATTTGCCCTACTCACAGGCAGCGCACTCCTGGCGTCAGCAGCAACAAGCCCTGTTGCGCACAGCCAGTATCTCGAAGCCGCTGACCACCCCGATATCTTCTCGAACCACAGCTTTTGCGAACATATCGTCGACCTCGGCGAGATCCGTATGAACTATGCGACAGCAGGATCCGCCGATAAACCCGCCTTACTGCTGATCCCGGGGCAAACAGAGTCATGGTGGGGATATGAAGTGGCTATGTGGCTGCTGAAGGATAACTACCAGGTCTTCGCCGTCGACATGCGCGGCCAGGGCCGCTCGACGTGGACGCCCGGCCGCTACAGCTTCGACAACTTCGGCAACGACCTAGTGCGATTCATCGACATTGTCATCCAGCGACCCGTCGTCGTCAGCGGCTTGTCTTCCGGTGGCGTCGTCTCGGCTTGGCTCTCGGCCTTTGCCAAACCGGGCCAGATCCGTGCCGCCGTGTACGAAGACCCGCCGCTGTTCGCTTCCGAGGCCAAGCCCGCCATCGGCCAGTCGGTCATGCAAACTGCCGCGGGGCCCTTCTTCCAGCTCTGGTACAAGTGGCTGGGCGCGCAGTGGACCATCGGCGCTACGACTGCCATGTACGCGGCCGAGAAGACCGAGCTGCCGGGGTGGATCCTACAATACTTGGGCAACTCGACGGGTCCGAACGGGCTGGACATCGCCCTCGACGAGTACGACCCGGAATGGGGTGCTGGCTTCGTCTCGGGCAGCGTCGGCGTGACGTGCGACCACGAGGCGATGCTGACGCACGTCAAGACGCCGGTGCTATTCACCCATCACTTGCGCGCCATCGACCCGACGACCGGCAACCTGCTGGGCTCCGTCTCCGACACGCAGGTGCAGTATGTGCAGGACCTGATCGCCGCCAATGGCAACCAGAGCTTCACGCTTGAGTCGTTCCCGACCCAGCCGCACGACATGCACTCGTCCGACCCGGCAACATATGTCACGGCAATCACGGGGTGGATGGCGCGCCTCGGCCTCGGATCGGCACTGACTCCGAACAAGACCCAGGTCGCTGCTGCCGAGGCCAAGGTATCGGCGGCGGCAACTTCACCGCCGAGTTGTCCGACCACGACCTCAAAATGCAGTACCGTGGCCGGGAGTGCTTCGGCTGTAGCCAGATTGATTTAAGCAGAAGAGCGAGAGGCACAGGAGGCATTGGCTCAGCCCCTCTGCAACCCTGGCTGCCTCCGCAGGCTCTGCAGACTGGAGCTGGTTACCAGTATTCAATACGAGAAAGGATAGAATGTAGATACAATAGAAATACTCGTGAAAAAGTAATGACGGGTCAAAGCCGCCCAACTGTTCGACTGGAATCGACCCTGAAGAAAGCCGACATCTCTGTATTCTGTCACTTACCATGGAGGAGTAGTATTGGTACGCCACTTACATTCGTGATACTCTTGACAAACGTGGCGTGAATTTCTCCAGTAAATAGTTGTACTAGGTAGCTAGAGGATGTGCTCTCCCCGCCGGCAGAAATCTTTGTGTGTTGCGGAAGTGGGCATGTTCCGCGTAATGTCTTAAGCGGCTTTACGTGGGTCAACGCACCTCTGGAGCTACCCACCCGTAGGTAAATAGCTCAGCCCAGATGGCCCTCCGTGCCATCCAGCAGAGAATAGGACGGCATAGAACGTTCGTGTCTTCGTCTGTCTATATACAGATGTTGGCTTCGTCTATATCCTGTAATTCCTCTCGAAGCGCGCCGTCCTAAGATCGATAGCAACCATGGGCCGCAAGATCCTCCTGATCAACGGACCAAACCTGAACCTCCTCGGCACGCGCGAGCCACATCTGTACGGCAGCACGACGCTCCAGGACGTGCTGGCCGCTGCGAGTACCCAGGCAGGAGAGCTTGGCGCGGAGCTGCAAGCCTTCCAATCTAACTGGGAGGGCGCCATCGTCGACCGCATTCAAGAGGCGCGGACCCAGGGCGTTCACGCCATCATCATCAATCCCGGCGCCTTCACGCACACGAGTGTCGCCATCCGCGACGCCTTGCTCGGCGTCGACATACCCTTTGTCGAGCTTCATGTGACCAATGTGCACACGCGCGAGGCGTTCCGGCACCACAGCTACTTTCAGGACAAGGCCACCGCGGTCATCTGCGGCATGGGTGTGTATGGATACACGGCCGCACTGGAGTTTGCGGCAAAGCACATGAAGGTCAAGGAGAAGGTGTGAAAATGGGTGCGAGTACCGCAGACGACGGAAAAGGAGAACCATGGGCGTATCACTGCATGGATCTAGAGTTTCACAGACAAAAAGAACCGGTTCTGCCATGTCAGGCCTATCTTCATCCAGCCATCCTCATTGCGAAATGTGAGAGTTGTGGTGCTGGGACACTGTCTACTACTGAGCTGCGCAATCTGCGATAGGGCTCGACACTCCATCGTCTATTATCCAAGTGACTCTTAATAGTGCCTAGACAAGCCGGTCTCAAGGAAGCGATAGGCTTAGATTGGAAGACAATATGCAGCAAGAACATGCGTAACTGGGGCATAACCTCGTCTTTTTAAGAGAAAAGCGTCTCGAAGTCAAAGGACGACCCGTCTCGAGACAGTCCAAGATGTTCCATGAAGTCTCCAGAAATAGCAGGCCTAGGACCGAAAGATAACATGGTCAGCTAGCAGTCACAGCAAAAGCAGTATACCTGAGTCTCACCAGTCAGCTGTCTCCAGCAAGGTCAGCTCGTTAAAGAGCCTGTCGTGATCTGCCGGTTCATGGAGAGCGTTAGAGGTTGGTGCGACCTGACTACCCGAAGCCGTGATAACGTCGGCTGTAATACCATCGGCTGGTTGTGAGGGAAGGGGGGAGGGCTGGAATGGCGATGGTATTGACGAGTTTGTTATGAGTTGTTTGGCAACTAAGTCTTGAGGATTTCCAACACGATTTGATATATCAGGAAGCTGATTCGACACCGGTACAGGGGCTGACTGTAGTCTCTGACCCACTCTGAGGTCTTGAGCCCGGATTTCACCTCCGGCAACGCCAATATCTTGTGCATTACGCTCGTATGGAGGCATTAGCGACGTCTGTGGACGGTCGCAGGCTACCGTAGAAACGCCTCGATCCTGGGGAGCATGCTCCGATAATTGCAGCCAGGGATTTCTCCAGTCCGGATGCAAGGGGTATTCAGGAGATGACGCTCCGCTCTGCTCGACCAGGTTAAAGAGGATATTGAGAGTCGGGGGTGACCATGGTATGCGGAAGATTGATGATTCCTTTGGCGTTGACTTCAGTAACTCCAACGTGCCTGTCGGAGAAGATCCGCAAAGTTCGCCGAGAGCCCCTGCTGGAATTTGCAGCGCGGATACCCTGGCTACCTCGATGGTGAGTTTTACATAGATAGTTGCTGCTAATATCCTCAATTGCATCAGGTGTGGCGGCTCTAGGGACTGCAATGAGCTGCCCTGGAAGAGGGAAGAACTGTATGTTGAGATACTCCTTTGTATCTGGACCAGTTCATCAATGATAATATGCATCCGCGCATGTGAAGGAGTGCTCTCAGACTTCTGGTAGAGACTACTGAGCAGACCGGTTAGGGAGGCTAGGTGGTTGAAAGCGCTCAGTACCCGTCCAGGACCGCAGGGATCAGAGACCCTGGTCGGGGAGTTGAAAGGCACTGAGAAGGCAGGACGCCAAGGCTCCCATTCCTCTATCCCATCAACTGTGATGTCTCCAATGTGGTGCAGGTCATCTCTATTGAGATGCGGGCGGAGGCCAAGATTCAGGGCCACAAGTGTGTCCAGTATAAAGCAGCCAAGAAACAGCCGCTTGCCAGCATCGTCTAGCACTTCCGTCGCCGAAGAGACTATTTTCAGACTGGTTGCGAGGCACACAGCTCTTCCGACCCAGAGCCATGCATTGGTCCATGAGCCGTGACTGATCTCCATCAACGACAGAATCAAGGACGCGTGGACATGCCCCGCATCATAGCAAGGTTCATCTTGCATGGCAAGCGTTTTAGCTGTGATGAAAATCTCGGCAGGTGCTAGCTGGACTGAGTTCTGCTCATGATACGGGGTGCCATTAGACCCTTCGACGGCCTCGAGCTGGTACGAGCCCAGTGCCAAAGAAGCCCACAAGGAGGCAATATCCCCGGCGGCAGGAATACCACCATCATGGGTGCTACCGGCCTTGCTTGCCAGAAGATTGGCAGAACGTAGCAGTGTGTACTTTTGTATGACTGGGAGCCAACAGTGTGTCCTGCAGATATAGACGTCGATAAGCCGCGACCAATTGCCTGGTAGAGTAGGTATCGAGCAATTAACACGGTCCTTGGCTAGAGCAACCGGTAAAGCAAACTCTGGTGATGAAGGCTGAGGTGATACAACCCGAGGTATTGAGCCTGGTAGTAGGCTGGGCTCGGGAGCAATTGAATCCGGCGGCGTGTCGGGTCTGACCAAAGCGCCCTGGCGCGGAAGAGCGTTGAAAGCCGATGTCAACTTATGGTCAACATTCTGCAGATACGATTCTTCATCTTCATCCGACTCAGGGGCGACAAGGGCCCTCTGGAGGTCTTGCAGGGCATGACTCTTACGCCAGACTCCGAGCAACGACACGGAAATTGGGGCAGCGGTATACGCCGAAGATAGTGACGGCTGTTCGTGAGTCTTGCCGCGGAGGACAGATAGGATAAGGTCTTCGGCGCCGTCATAGCAGTGTATTAGAAGGCCAAGCAGGATCTCGATGCCTCTAACATATCCGGTCCGGAGCCCTCGCTTCCTGTATGGATTGTACGTGCAGATGCGGCCGGTTTTTCTGCAACGCTGGCACGTAGGTTCGGCTCCGTCGCAGCGTTCCTTGCGCCGCCGACAAGCCTCGCAGGCCCTGGAGACCCGCACACGTTTCCGTGACCCTCCTTCGTCGTCCGAGAAGCCGCAGGGATCGTCGACGGCAGAGCTCTCAGCCCCAGCGACGTAGGCTGTCATGACCGCCAGCCCAGCATTCCCACCGCATCCGGGGATTTGTCCCGGGAGGGATGATGGGGGCTCAGAGAAAATGTTCGTCAGGCGTGCACTTCCAGAGAAGTCGACAGATTTTTCCCTCGCCTAGAGTGATGCTGTGGTAGATGCTGCCGGTTGGTTTGCCGATGCATGAATGCACATCCAAGGGAGATGAGGCGGATGCACTCAGCCCATCCGGGGAACTGGGGAACGTGGAGTCCGCCATTTCGCGGGGTGCCGCTTCGGGGAATCTAAGAACAAGACTAATATGATTGCGACCGGAAAAGATCTTTGCCGAACGCTAAATCTATCTTTCGCTGACGTTAGCCATCTCTGGTAGGACTTCACCTATGCCCACCTGTCCGTGTTCTCGACTTCCCTTTTCCCTCGAGAAGCTACCCTTCGCTCACAAGCCGCCACAAGCATGGAGCCACACAGTTGAGCCGGGTATTCCCACCCAGCTCCCAAGGACTGGGTACTTAGCGCTATGCGACTCCTCACACGGATATCCACGGAATGACCGACACTCAGTCGCAGCACTCATCGTTCAGAGAACCATGGCGCGAAAAACACTTGGTGCGACGTCCTCGGGCTCCCCAACTCCTCCGTCCGATCCACAAAACAATGCAACTCAATCCTTGTTAGACGCCGTGGCGAGTATCGTTGGTCGTGATGGTGGGAGCTTGCACGTCTCGACCGCGACCTCCGGTATCGTCGAGCGAACACGGCAGGAGGAGCTACGGGAGCAAGACGCTTCCATTCTCCTCCTCGGCATTCGTGGCACGGGAAAGACGAGTTTGGGGGTCCTGGCCGCAAGTTGCATAGGATTCCGCCTCGTCGATGCAGACCAAAACTTCTATCAGGCGACCGGTCTTTCTAGAGCTGTCTATGCCTCAACATTTGGGTTTGAGGAGTATCGGACGCGAGAGCTCGCGCTGATGCGCTCCCTTCTTCAGGAGAACCTATCACGGTGTATCATTGTCTGCGGGCCCGGCTCTGCGGAGGGAACGGGCCAGGAACTGCTCAAGGAATTCAAGCAGAAGCATCACATAATCTACATCATGCGGGATCCGGAGGAGGTGGACCGGTATCTCCACACCAACGATGCGACGAAGATCTCGAGGCTCTCCCAGCTGATCAGCCCAAGCTATCGTTCCCTGTCTAACTTTGAGTTCTACAACTTGTCCGAACCCGCAGATTCCCACGCAGAAGCCGCGTCGGCGGGAGTGCAGTTGCCAGTTCATCCGTCTTTGGTGCTCAAACACGTCGAGCAGGACTTCCTTCGCCTTGTCCACGGAATCAGGAGCCAGAGCTCCCGCCCTCGCATCCTCCAGGCTCGGCATTCGCTCTCCTTTCTGTCCCCGGAGTCGAAGCCTTTCACGTATGCCTTGGTCATCCCCCTAGAGCGCGTGATGGATGTCGCATTGCAGCTCCGCTCTACGGATCTCATCGTTGATGCGCTCGAGTTGGTTATCGACCTGGATGTACTCTTACCTAACGGCAAGCTGTTCGACCACATGGTCGCTACGACTATCACGAAGCAATACTACACGCTCCGCCGCAACGTTAGGTTACCAGTCATATTTCATGTGCAACTACCTCGCCTGACTCGACTCTCATTGCCGTCAGCAGCCGACATCCCGCCCGTCTACTTTGAGATCCTACTCCATGGCCTTCGTTTGGCACCGGAGTATCTCACCCTGGACCTGAATTCTGACCCAGTTGTCGCCCAGAGCTTGATTGCACGCAAGGTGTCAACAAAGATCATCGGCCAATTCTTCGACCAAGCTCCCGTGGATGGAGCCTGGGACTCGCCTTTTCGGCTGCAGCTCCTTGAGAGAGCAGATGACTGGGGCTGCGATCTTGTACGTGTCTGTCAGTTTGCCACGTGTCAAGAAGACAATGCCGCAGTGCAACACTTCATTTTTCAGGCTCAGGCCGCCAGCGTCTCTCGCTTGCCACTGATCGCGTACAATGCCGGGCGTGCGGGCCGACGCTCCTGCTCCCTCAACTCCATCTTGACTCCGGTCACTCATACTTTGCTCGGCTCAGGCCCAGGGGCATCGAACGACTGGTTGCTTACTGTCCAGGAAGCCCAGAATGCTCTATACGCGTCATTTACCCTCGACGCTCTGGTATTTGGCATCTTTGGCAGCGCTGCCAGTTCTTCCATGTCGCCTGTCATGCAGAACGCTGCTTTCCGATTTTGCGGGATGCCTCATGAGTACCGGATGTTCCAGTCGTCGTCGCTGCGCGATCTCGAGGGCATCGTGCACGACCCGAACTTTGGCGGCCTGAGCATCAGCGCACCTTTCAAGAAGGAGATCATATCAGTGCTGAACTACGTGAGCCCCGAGGCCCAAGCCATTGGCGCCGTAAACACCCTGATTCCACTTCGCTCCCAGAGCTTGGACTCCCTCGTTGACCGGAACCGCGCCGGTCCCGTCGTCGCCCTCTTCGGTGACAACACCGACTGGATTGGGATCCACACTTGTATCCGGCACAGTCTCTCCCCGGTCAACGCCGTCAAGAGTCGGACCACCGCTCTCATCCTTGGTGCTGGCGGCATGGCCCAAGCAGCAGTGTACGCCGCGATCCGGCTGGGCGTGCAAACCGTCTTCATATACAACCGCACGCTTGCAAATGCCGAGACTCTCGTCGCTCAGTTCGACGGCAAATCATTCTCGGTGCACAACATCGACCTGGTCAGAGCAACCCAAGGCTCATCTCCTCAGAAATCTGGTGCCGACACCCCGGCCAACCCGAAGACGACACCAGTAAGGGTCTGCGCGATCCCGTCCATGGACGAGCCCTGGCCGGCGGGCATCGACCCGCCAACTATTGTGATCTCGTGTATTGCCAGGGTGAGCGAGGACGGCCAACAGCCGCCTGGCATCGTTCTCCCTGATGCTTGGCTCACAAGCCCGACGGGTGGCGTGGTAATTGAGGTACAGTAGCACGAGACTCCTCTTGTAGCGATGCGCTAATCTTGCTCTGCTAGCTGGCGTATAACCCGATCGATACACCACTCATCCAACAGATCCGGTCCCTGAGCAAACGAGGCTGGATCCCCGTGCACGGTCTGCAGGTGCTTCCGGAACAAGGCATTGCCCAGTTTGAGCTGTTCACTGGGAGGAAAGCGCCACAGCATGTTATGAGAGCCCAGGTGGCCCAGCATGTCGAGGCGGCTTCTAAGGGACAGTTGCCCGAGATAGCATGAGAAGCGCAGGCAGAACACAGCTGGCCGAGAGCGACTATCAGGTCTGGTGGCATATCTATGATTCTTTTCTTTTTGACATCACAATACTAGTACGTAGATAGAGAGCTTTATAATGCGTAGCGGTTCCGGGGATCATGAAATCGGACTTTGCAGTAAAATGGGATGGTCAATGGGTTCATTTGCCCCTACTGAAGACAGCCCCCTTACCAGGCTGGTCATCAATGCGCCTGGCCATTCCTACCAGCAGAGCGCATGGACTCCACAAAAATGCCCCATAGACCGTGTCCTCGCCAAACAGTTTCTCAGTACGGAGGTACAGTACCTATTTATGTGCTTGTGTCTGCTTAAGGCACTTTATCGGATAGGACTTATCCGGTGATACAGCGCTAACCCGCCCCTACTCAACAGCACCATCGAGGCCGCAAATTCGGTCCTGTATCTGCATTGCATCGCTTCCCAGTTCATTGCTTCGACCGACGCATTGATTGTGAAGCCACGCGGCAGTCCGCCATCATCCTTTTCAAGATGACGTATCAATCCGCCATCATGAGCGCCTCTCTCGGGCGGGCTTGGCTCCATGACTTTGACTACAAGGTGGAACAGACAGCGAAGGCTGGCTTCAAAGGGATCGAAATCTTCTATGAGGATCTTGACTACTTAGGCCGCAAGCTCGCTGGAAATGATTCACCAACGCCAGACCAGCTGCTGGAGGCAGCGAGCCATTGCCACGCCGTCTGCGAGAAGAACGGGCTGCGCATCATCGGCTTGCAGCCCTTCCTGTTCTACGACGGTCTCAAGGACAGAGACCAGCATGCGAGGCTGATCGAGAAGATGAAGCTGTGGCTGCAGATTGTCAAGCAACTGCACACGGACACAATCCAGATCCCGGCCAATTTCCTCCCCGCTGAGCAGCTCACCGGCGATCTCGACGTCATCGCGGCCGACCTCCGGCAGCTCGCCGACATGGGGGCGGCAGAGAGCCCTGTCGTGCGCTTCGCGTATGAGAATCTGTGCTGGAGCACCTACGTCGACACCTGGGAGAAGCTTTGGGATGTCGTGCAGCGCGTCGACCGCCCCAATTTCGGGGCGTGCCTCGATACCTTCAACATCGCCGGGCGAGTGTGGGCGGACCCGGCGTCGCCCACGGGCAAGACACCCAATGCCGACGCCGACCTGAAGAGCTCGCTTGAACGCATGGTCCAGGAAGTGGATGTCAACAAGGTCTTCTACATTCAGGTTGTCGATGCGGAGCGCCTGGCCTCCCCACTTCTGCCGGGCCATGAATTCCACGTAGAAGGTAACCCGCCGCGCATGAGCTGGTCTCGGAACGCGCGGACGTTCCTGTACGAGGAAGATCGCGGCGCCTATCTTCCAAGCGAGGACGTCGCCAAAACTATCATATTTGGGCTTGGCTACAAGGGATTCGTGTCCATGGAGCTATTCTCCAGGACAATGGCTGAAAAAGGGCAGCATGTACCAGACGAGCATGCGCAACGGGGAATTAAGGCATGGAACAAGTTCGTGGAGAGGCTTCAACTCCAATAATAGTCCTTCTATAGGTACTGAGCAATGCACTACGGGGAAGTAAATGATTTGTGGTGTCATTGTCTTGATTCTGGAAGACTGATTGACGGTCCCTCTGTTATGGAACGACTTACTGGTCTATACAAGTACGGAATGTGTGTTTTATTGTATGTACAGCGGCTTCGTGATGATCTACACTTCAACAGCCTTGCCATCCAACCAGTCCTTTGCCTGCTTGTACAGCAGATCATGCTTCTCCCCAGACTTCGTGCCCACATGTCTCCTGTGACCGGGCATGTCCCTCGAAACCGTCACGCCCATTGTGAGTTCCTGGCAATAGGCCAAACACTTATAGCCCTCCGGGTAGGTAGCGAGCTTGTCCGCGTCTACCTCAGGCACCTTGGTCGGGTTGATCGGGATCAGCTTGTCCTTCTCGTACCAATGACGGACGAAGCGGGCACCCCAGCGGCCGTCGACCTTCTCGAAGAAGAAGCAGAAGCGGCAGTCTGCTTCGGCATCGACTTCGCACCCGTCGATGGTGAATCGCTGCGTGATAGTAGCCTTCATCTTGGTCACCGCCCGGGTGGCATCGGGCGTTATGTCTGATGTCACACCGTGGCAGCGGTGCATGATGAAGGCGCCGGCGTCCATTCCGGCCTTGGAGCCGGCTATGAAGTCCCTGAAGGCGACGCGGCCAGACCAGGTCGTATAGACGTAAGCGCCGGGGTGGAATATGGATTCGAAGTTTTCCCACTCGCAAGCATCCCTGCAGAACTCTTGTTAGTGACTGCGCTGGTTGCAGCAGGTCATGGACCTTAGCTCACCGATAGCAGGGCCAACCCTCGGCAAGTTCGCGGAGCTTGAGTCTTTCGATCACCAAGTTGTCCGGGCCGTTGTTGCGGATGGCGTTAGTGGGCCGCGTGCCCTCCGGTAAAGAGTGGAAGTCAGGCATAATACCGATTTTAGAGTTGTCGGCTATATAATCCTGACGCTGCCGTTCTAAGAGAGACGGATTGTATTCTGGGAGTATTATAATTATACCACCTGCGTGACTCCACCTCTGAGGGGAGGAGTCACTCCAACGCGGGGAAAGACATCGGCATGAGCAACCCCTGAGGGGCAGCAAGTGCCGGGTAAATGATCTACCACGTTTCCCCGGATTCCAAATCCGTATGTTTCCGGGCCCCTGGGTTTATGTCATAGCAATAGCCTCAGGCGGTTCGAATACCCTGTCTTTCAAGGGACTGCTTCTGAATTTCCCATTAAATGGATAACAGATAACGACGGAATCGACGGGACCGCAGTGATTAGGCACCCTTAGTCTAGGCGAGACTGAGAAGACCAGCCACCTACATACGTCTCTACCAAGTAGATGTAGCAGTTCATGTTTTTCTCAGTGCTAGAAATTAATCCCTTTACTTTCCTCCGCCGCTTTAAGCAGAACATTCCAGGCGCCCTCCTTGTCCAGCTTGGCGACATACTCCTCTCCAGCCCACCGCCGCCACTGTTCCTCAATCTGATAACCGATGACGTGCGTACCTTCGACACAAGGCCATCCCAGGGTCTCTGCTAACTTGATCATCCTTGTCCGCCGTGGCTTGAAGCACATATCAAGCAGGACTCCCTTTTCCTTTCGCTCAAGGAAGTACTTGAGGATGACCGCGACATTCTTCTCCGCATCTGTCAGCGGCTCCAGGTCCGGCACCGTGCCGACGATGTAGTAAGGCGCCGGATAATTCTCAGCCTGCTCCATGGTCTTGACGTGGATAAGCTTGGGCACCACTGGCAACTTCTTGGAGTCCCTGACCAAGTCTGCCACCTCCTGATCGTCGCGATTCAGGACATAAATAGTTGAACAGTCTAGGTGCGAGGCGAGTGCGTATAGAGCTGCTCTGCTTGCACCCCCTGCTCCAACTATGAGGCCTGCGATGGGGCGTTCCTCGGGTCCATCGCCCTTCTCCAGCAGACAGCCCTTGATGCCCAACCAGTCTGTGTTTGTGCCGCAGATGCGCCTGCTGCTCCCTTCCTTGTAGTAGACATTGTTGCATGCGCCGATTGCCGTAGCTAGCTCGTCCAGCTCGTCCAGCCGCGACATGATCGAGGCTTTGTACGGCATGGTGACCACGAGGCCGGCAGTAGTAGATTTTCCGGCCAGCTCCATCAGGTCATCTAGAGTTGGGCATTCTGTTGAGTAGAACGTCCATGGTAGACCGAGTGACTTTGCAATGTAGTTGTGCATGCCAAAGGCAATAGAGTGGGTGACCCCGATTCCTACGAGATGGAGGGTCTTCTCGGTATCAGTCATCGTCGGGGTGTCTGAAGAGTGTCGTACGGCAGGGAACGGAGATTCCGAATAGCCTCTCTGGGTCATATAGAAAAGCAATGGCATAGAAAGCTATGATCAGATATTGTCAAGCATCGGACGCAACAGGGATTTTCAACAAGCACCATGAGAGGTTAGTCATGGTGACTTCGATTTCGGCTCTGCATTTTGCCGATTTGAGAGCTCTAGTTTGGCGTTTGTCTGCCTGTACCGCAGCGACAAGCCATTACAACGAGTACGGCTTTTGAGAACCAGAAGCACGGTTCGTGGGGTGCCGCAATAGCTATTCATCTCGAGGCTGGGCCATTGACGACGAAAGATTGATAACCCTATGCGTAATCTTTTCGGCACAGATAGGTACCCAATTACACACATAGGCAAAGAACTATTTACATTTACAGATCAGCTCTGGCATCCTCACCAGCCCACGCTCGGCGGATCAACTCTTGAATCGCGGTCTTCTCGATCTCCCGAGGGTTCCAATACGGGTTGCTGACAGCAATGTCTGCCGCCTTGCTAACATCCTCTTCTTTCATGCCAAAGGCTTTCAGGTCCCTCTTAACGCCCAACTTCTGTAACAGCACATTTAGGCCCTGGATAGCATCGCCGTTGCTCTCCGGTAGCACCCCTGCCAGCATCTCCATGGCTGCAGGCACCTTGGGCGCGTTGTAGGCCAGAGCATGCGGGAGCACGATCGTGTGGGTCTCCGCATGGGGCAGGTTGAAGCTGCCACCGAGAGTGTGACAGAGCTTGTGGTGCAGGGCCATGCCTACGCTTCCCAGGCAGGTGCCACAAAGCCAAGCGCCATACAAAGCCTTAGACCGAGCCTCGAGGGACGAGGGGTCCTCCACAATCTGAGGTAAGGCCTCTGCAAGCGACTTTACGCCCTCCAGTGCGAGTAGATTGATGATGGGATTGCCGTTGCGGGCGTAGAGAGCTTCAACGGCATGCGCGATAGCATTGACGCCACTCGTGGCACTGAGGCCGACGGGGAGCGTGAGGGTGAGATCAACGTCGTAGATAACGGTGCCAGGCAGGATCTTGGGATCCGATCTGGTTGTCTTCCGTCCGCCTTCCGTCTCCCCAAGGATGGGTGTCACCTCGCTCCCGGCATAGGTCGTCGGGATGGAGAGGTGATAAATGCCTGTCCGGATGCTGATGGCCTTGCCTAGACCGATCGTGCTCCCACCGCCGATTGATATGACGGAGTCGCACTTCGTTGACTTGGCCAAATCCACAGCCTTTTCAGTGATCTCGACGGGAGTGTGCATCGTCGCTTCAGCGAAGACACCAGCAACCCCGCCATCGAGTATTTTTCGGAGAACTTCGGCCTGCGATGTCTGCTGCGGGGTACAGAGGATCAGAGGCTTGGAGACGCCTAATCTCGACAGCTCACCGGGGACCTTTTTGATGGTTCCGCTGCCGAAGATGACTCGGGCCGGATTCGATTGATATTCGAAATCCATCTTCCTAATGGTGATCTGAGGCTTCGAATGCAGATTCCTACTGGAGCAGAGCCGGACCAAAAATGAAGGATATCTAGCCGCCAGTCGGAAGATACAGATGCGGTTGTTTGGCTGGCGAGAGGCACGAATAATGAGCCCGGAGAATGTCTTAACCGAAAATGCGCAATATAGCATGTAGCTCGTAACAAACTTCTACCTGGGTCATGAAGCTTCTTAGAAGGTCGAGAGTGAAGATTTTTGGTCTTTATAATTGCCGAACTTCGATCCGAGTGCGGACGTCAGCTCACCTACCTAGCTGTTCACCTCGGATATCAGAACTGGTCCCGTCAAGATGTCCGACCAGTCGACCCGAGATTTCCCGCCCATGAAAGACCTCACCATAGAGAACATCACGGAAAACGTTCACATTATTAATTCGAAGTGCAGCGACCCGCGGATGAGGTTCCTCCTTGAGAGACTCGTGAATCACCTCCACGACTTCGCGCGTGAGACCCGGCTGAGCATCCCAGAGTGGGAAGCCGCAATCGAGTTTCTGGTGGAGGTGGGCAAGATCAGCACTAACGTTCGGCACGAGTTTGTCCTCTTGTCCGACGTCCTCGGCTTATCTCTCCTAGTCGACGCAATCGACCATCCAAAGCTCCCCAGCGCGACCGAGGGCACGGTCCTTGGGCCATTCCATACATCGGACGCCCACCACGTAGTTTCTGGAGCGAACATCTCGCACGACCCGGATGGTGAACCGCTGCTTGCCGTCTGTTCCATCAAGGACACCCAGGGGAGGCCCATCCCTGGCGTATCAGTGGACGTGTGGGAGACGGACTCGAAGGGGTTCTACGACGTCCAGTATGCGGACCGGACTACACCGGACTGCCGCACCATCTTGGAAAGCGATGAAGAAGGGATGATCTACTTCAAGGCCATCGTACCAGTCCCTTATCCTATTCCTCACGACGGACCAGTAGGTCAGCTCCTGCAGAAGCTGAAACGCCACCCCTACCGACCAAGCCATATGCACTTCATGTTCAAGAAGCTCGGCTATGATCGGCTGATCACGTACGTATATGCCTATCGAATACGTTTACTGTCTACGCTAGATCAAGTAAACTAACCGCTGCCACGGGTATGTATCAGTGCGCTGTACTTACGTGGTGACCCTTACGAGACTTCGGACGCCGTCTTCGGGGTTAAACAATCTCTTATCATCGACCTATATAGAGTTGGTGACGTTGAGGGACTAGCAGAGAAGCATGGGGTATCAGCTGAGACAAAGCTGCTGCGGCACGATTTCGTTTTGATCACGGAGAACGAGGCGCTCGAGGTTCGAAAACAGGAAGCGTGGAAGGAGGCTGCAAGGCAAGGTGGACGCTTGAATGTTCTTGGGGGCGTTCTTGTGCCAGCCCAGAAGGAATGTAATGAATAGACACCCTTTATGACGACTACTGAACTCACCTATGAAGAATTGTGAGTAGCTGCAAGCATCACATCTTTGCGGAGATACGTGCATCAAGCCGACGGCAGGACCAGTCTATCTAGCATCCAGCTAGAGTACGAGGCAGACTGAGTCGCTATGGCATAACAACCTGGAAGTTGGCGATCGGAGTGGGTAAATTCAAGGCCGTGTCGGATCTCCACACCGGGCTAAGCTCCGGCCCCAGCGGTCTACCACCCTGATTCTCCCTCCGGTAAAGAGCCTGCAACATTCTCAGAGATTCTGAACTTCTGATTTAGGTTGCCGAGGTTCCGGGTGTGTTCGTGCTGCATCTTCTTCACAGAGCCAGTTGTAAGCTCACCTAGCTGAATTCAATGGCCTCAGCGGCTGCCCTCGAGAACAGCAGTCGCTCGCCACTGAAAGCCTTTCACATCTTTGGCAGTGGCATCGCTTTCAGCATCTCGCCGATCATTCATAATGCCGGCTTCCAGCATCAAGGCCTCCCGTATCAATATGACATTCGCGAGTCCCCGACCATCGATGACGTCGCCCATCTGATCCGAGCCGACAGCTTTGGCGGTGCTAGTGTGACTATGCCACACAAGTTACAGGTCCAGAGATATTGTGACCAGTTGACGGAGACAGCCAGAGCAATCGGCGCGGTCAACACACTAATTGTCAACGCTGAAGACGAGAAGCGCTTCATTATTGGCGACAACACGGATTGGTCGGGGCTTCATAGCATCGTCAGGGAGTACATCGAGAGATCACACCACCCGGTCAATACGGGGTTGGTTATCGGAGCGGGGGGTGCATCACGGGCGGCACTTTATGCGCTGCATCGTGCCGGTGTTAGAACGATCTACCTCGCGAACCGGACATTGTCAGCAGCAGAGACCGTACGAGAATCTTTCGAACACAATTTCAACGTTGGTATTATTCCGAACCTCGAACAATGGCCAGACAAGCCAGACATCATCATCGGCACGGTACCCGCGGACAAGACCACGGAGCAACAGTTCGCGAACTTGTTCGGTTCGAAGGGCCTCTGCATAGACATGTCTTACAAACCAAGACAGACGCCCCTACTGACAGTGGCTCAGAGACAACTTGGATGGGAGGCAGTGACAGGCGTCCAGGTGCTGATCGCCCAAGCCTTTGAGCAATATCGGCTTTGGACCGGACTCCAACCCCCGAAAGATGCCATGTTACATGCAGTCATGGCACATGAAGCTAGACTAGAGCAGGCCAGCGTTGAGGGGAAGTTGTGATCGGCGTTCTAGAGTCCGAACAGACCAGGACTGGGCGGCGAGGCCAGGCACGTCAAACTGCATTGCCTTAGGAAAGGCGTTCAGTGAATACAAGTTCTCATCGCAATCAACTTCATTTAAACACTAGCATAGCTTGGACTAGAGTTCGCTGTCAGGGCCAACGACCGATTGAATTTAGACTTCCTATTCTATCAACATACTTAGATTTGGGGTGGCGCGGTAATCCGGATGTAGTCTGATTCATCTTGACCCGTAACATATTAAGTGTGGTTCCTGTCTAATGAACAGAGGTGTTCACGGACTCTAGGTATGTCGAGCGCTTTCTCGCCAACTCCTCCAGACGAAGACCTCTCTGCACGAGACCTCTACCTTAAGCCATCTTTACCTTGCAAAGACTATCCGAACTCGAGCTCTGTGTATGATCTGTAGGGTCAGCAAATTCGGATGGCCGACAGGATCCATGGCTTTCAGGAGCTTCTTGTAACCAGCCCAGCGCTGACAGATATTTACACGGGACAAAACACTCGAGTGCGTCATCGTTTATCACCGATATCGCGTCCCGGAGTGGTGACCAGAGACCCACAGATGCCTTCGGACATGATATTAGCCGGATGGTCCATCGATCCGGCGTGCATTACGTATGGTAACTGCACTAGTAATTGTTTCTTTAGTCGGGCTTCGGCTATCAGGGCAAAACACTGTTCCTACAGTGCGAAGCGCGCTAAAAGGAACTACGCGCAACAACAAAGTATGTTCGTGAAGGACCGCAACAGAGCTTCGTGCGGATCGGCAGCGCAGTCGCAAGAGCGTTACGATGAAGAACTTAGCTTTGCTGTGACCTACGACCTTCTCGACGACCACTTCCGGAAGACATAGGGCCAGGGCCATCTGATATTCTTGCCTGCAATTAGCGCAACCAGACGGAGTATCCCCTTCACGCAGTGGAGATACCGGCTCACCACTCTTCCTATCTCGAGATGGGCTCAATCAACCAAGCCGAGGATACTCTCGAAGCGTCTTTCAAATTCGGTTCAAGCTTCCTCACTCCAAGAAGCCGCAGTGAGCCACTTCGAACATTCCTCTTCGGCTACCCAATTGCCCATTCGCTTGCCCCTCTACTTCACTCAACACTATTTCAAGGGGTCTCGCTGCCGTGGACCTACACCCTGCACGAGACACAGGATGCCTCTGAATTCCTACCCGCGCTACGGCAACCCGGTGTCGTCGGCTGTGCCGTTACCATGCCCTACAAGGTAGCAATGATGTCCTCGGTGGACGAGGTGACCGAGGAAGGCCGCATGATCGGCGCCATCAACACCGTCTTCCTGCGTAAGGCACGCGACGGAAGCACTCGTTACATCGGCACCAACACGGACTGCGTCGGCGTGTGCGAGGCTTTCCTGCAAAACTTCCCGGACCTTCCCCGCAGGGCGCATGGCAGGTCGGCGCTGGTCATCGGCGGAGGCGGCGCCTGCCGGGCTGCTATCTATGCGTTGTGGAAGTGGCTGGGCGCGAGCAGGATTTATATGGTTAACCGCCTAGAGAGCGAGGTCATAGCGATCATGCAGTGGTTTGAGGCTGCCGGTTTCGGAGGCGACCTTGTCCACGTCTCCACCATGGAGCAGGCGGCCGCACTCGAGACGCCAGTATTAGTAGTTGGTACCGTGCCGGACTTCCCGCCCAAGGACGCCGGCGAGGTCCTAGCTCGCGGTATTATCAACATGTTTCTTGCGAGGCAGGACAAGGGGTGCATCCTCGAAATGTGTTACCACCCGAAACCACGCACCGAGTTCTTCGACCTTGGGGAGAAGGCCGGTTGGAAGATGGTATACGGTACCGAGGCCATGATCTGGCAGGGCGTTGCGCAGCAGACTTTGTGGGCAGAGATTCCACTGGATAGATTCAAGCTAGACAAAGTCCACAAGGTTATCAGTGACGCCCTGCAGACTGCAGGGTGTTAGCGATGCTGCAGTTATAGATTTCACTCTGTTTAGATAGCCTCAACATCGTTGTCTACATTTAGCTATTTCCGGGATCTTCGGCTCAGCGGCTCCATTTTGTAGGAGAAAGTCGGAGAATTTAGTACTCACCGAATCCTCGAAACTGTCGGAGCCTTGGGCAGATTTTCCCAACCTCGGGAGGTGTACCTTAGGTTCAGAAATCCGATTTCATCAGTCTTGTACGCTTCATCGTGGGAAAGAAGTGGCGTCGGCGTTTAGTAATCATGTCACAATGTTCTGATGTTGAGTAATCTCACAACCAGGAATGCCGTTTGTGAGTCTGACTTATTGCCTATTTAGATGGACAGTCTCGTGTATAAAGGGAACCAGGACCTCTCTTCTCTATTGCATGTCTCTCACCGAGGTATAGCATGGTCCTAGACCTCTTCCCAGCCGACATTTGTCACACCTGACCTTGCACAACATAACCCAGCAATCGTCATGGCTTCTCCAAAGAAGAAGATCTTTATTATTGGCGGCACTGGTGCTCAGGGCATGCCTGTCATCCGCGGCCTCGTGTCGGACGGTGCATATGCTGTCCGGGTCCTGACTCGGAACCCAGCATCCCCACGCGCCGTAGAGCTGGCGTCTCTATCCCCCGATGTTGAGTTCTTGACCGGTTCCTTCACGTCAGAGGCAGATCTCCGTGCTGGCTTTGCGGGATGTTACGGTGCTTTCGTCAACATCGATGGATTTCAGACAGGCGAGAAGACTGAGACGTTCTGGGCTATCAGGGCCTACGAGCTGGCCATTGAAAGCGGGATCAGGGCATTTGTTTACAGAAATCTTGACTTTGTCTACAAGAAGAGTGGATACAAGCCAGAATTTCGAACCGGGCACTATGATGGCAAAGGTAGGATCGGAGAGTGGATTCTCGATCAAAACAAGCGCAATAAGAAGTTACCTGGCTACGACATGTCGACTTCATTGTTCACCACTGGCCCTTATATCGAGATGGCAATCTCCGGTGGAGGGCCGATGGTACCGAGAGTTGAGCATGATGCCACAACTGGGGACAAAGTTCTCACATGGCGTGTACCATTGACTGCCGATGGTGCTGTAGTCCATGTTTCGCTCGACGACTGCGCGTATTATGTTCGATGGCTGTTCGACCATCCGGAGAAGGCAGACGGCCTCGATCTGGAGGTGGCGATTGAGCATGTGGATTATGCCGAGTTTGCCAAAGCCTTCGAAAAGGTTACTGGTCACAAAGCCCGGTTCATCGACGTCGACATGGACACTTACTGGCGTGAGGGGTCCATGACCCCAATGGCTGACCGGACCTCGGGCGTCCAGGCGGACCCTGATGATCCGGCCACGGTCACGGTGAGGCAGAATTTTACCGGGTTTTGGAATATGTGGAGAGCTTCTGGTCATAACAAAGGTGTAATAAAGAGGGACTACGATCTAATGGACAAGATCCATCCCGGGCGTATACGGACTGTGGAAGAGTTTCTGCGACGGGAGGACGAGAAGGAGAAGGGGAGGGGACGGTCTCTGTGGGAGAAGGTTCTTGAGGGGAAACCGGTGCTGAAGATCATTCTAGATGGTCAACGGTGATTATTTGGTATGGGCGCGAGGTGAGCTTGGGAAGGACAGAATGTTTTAGAGTGCGATCAGAGTCACTTGAGTAAGCGACCCGGACATGGCTTCATTCGACTTGATGCGCTTCGTCAAGAAGATCCGATAGTACACACATATGGTGAATTTCCAGGGGGCTAGGGTTCGTCGATCGCGTAAGAGGAGACGCATACTACCCTGCAGGTGTCACAAGATGAGCCACATCCTTATCAGACAGCTACTGAGGTAGTAAAGGTACCAGCTCATGGCCGATGTCTAGAGCCGCATGATTTAGATACCGGCGGTCGATACTGACAGTCCTACTTGCCGATAGTCCATCCAGAACCCACTTGCTCTAAACCAATTACACTCCAAATTTCCATTACAATCAGTGAAATATAATACTCTCTTCTCCGGAGATGAGTGCAACATTCTAACGTTGATGTGACATTGTTTTCTAAACCCTATTCAACAACTACCTGAGGCACATGAGAACTATGCAAGCTTCTTATAAAGGCTTTGTCCTCAACCTCAGACAACGATAAATATTCCTGTCTCTATAATTGTGATTTCACAGTCTGCCTTCGTTCTCACTCCGCCTTCAGTAAATCTGTACCGCAAGAATATGAATTCCTGGACTTTGCCTTTTCATACTACGTAACTCTCCTCACATTCCTTATCGCGTGGCTTCCCGAGTCACGACGAAGTTTGAAAATAACTTTCCGAAAACAATGGCCGGCCGCTGATTCTCGTAGACAACACACACCACCTCAAGGGATCGCGACTCAGGCATTTCGTTCACGCTGGTACGCCAGGAAAAAGACACCTGTCCAAAGGAGCCATGAATAGGGTCCAATGTGTCGTCTTGCGCGTCGTCGGTGTTGAGAGGCTGCACCACAAGATCTAATTTTCGGGCTTCTGCCAGGGACATTCGGTTTCCCCATAGACGGTCATCGACAATCGCTGTGACAAACTTTGGTGTTTTACCTGGAGAGATAGCATAGCCGGACACACTCGAAGGAGAATTCAGCGAGGCTATAGGCGGTTGTTCGAAGGTAACTGGGTCTGATGACGCCAGTGTGCTGTTCCACGTTCCAGGAGGCCTAGAACTGGACCCGTAATAGCTGGGGATGTTCCTCCTTGTGTTCAACGTTCCAGTAGGCACAGAAATAAGTCCGTGTCTGAGGGTGTTCCTGTTTAAGTTCCTATCTGGTTGCTTCTGATTCACCGGTGGCGGCTTGCTAGGTGGAGACTGAAGAAATTGAGCAGGCGGTGCGCCGGGGACTTCGCCGTGCCGGGCAATATTTTGGCCCAGGTCTAGGAGTGCTTGATCTTGTGCGGTCTCTAGTGAGGAGAATGTTTGTAGGCGGATATTTGACCTTCGCAAGGGTCGGACCGTCCCTTCCAGCCGTGCTTCAAGCATCTTGATTTGCTTCAATTGATTCCCGATCACACCCTTTAGGAGAGCGCTTCGTTCAGATGTTAGACATAATTAAGGTGTGGCCTTTTGATCTTGAATCCTGCCAGCGGAGCTTTTTTCCCTTCCACGAGCGGCGGGGATTTTAACTCACATTTCTTCCTTATCATCCGCCGAAGCAGAGGATGTCTTCATTTTCATGTCGATAGCCTCCCATTTCATAATGGATGTCAGTAACCATATTTGATTGATGACGCTCTCCATCTCTGGCAGGAAGGCCAGGGTTTCTTTCTTTTTGAGCCACCATTTGAAGGTGATGAGTAACTTATGATTGCTTGACAAGGAATCCACCCAGTGCCTGGCGCCCCTCATGTCATCGTCTGCTAATTGCGATCGTTCGCATAAGACATCAATGATTTTGTGAGTCCGAACGTAGGCTAAAACAAGGGAATCAGGATGAGCTTTGCAGTGCCGTTTGAGATCCCAGTAAGCTAATCCCAACCCGTCAGAGAAAGAGCGGAGTTTGAGGCAGAATCGACGCATCTCATCAAGGGCAATGTTATTGTCCCTGGAGAACTTATAAAACAATGTCGCTGTCTTGATGCAGGCGCCGGCCAACTCACGGATCGCAACCACGGACCCAATAACAGCTAACGCTTCTGCCATTATGAGTGAACGGATAGAACCTAGATAGTGAAAAGGTCGACGAGAGGCATTAAGGGATATGATACGACATAATAGGCCGCAGAGCATCGAGTTCAAAAGGCTGGTCTCTTGCTGATGACCGTTTGCGCGGGTAATGCGGGATCTCGTGGGCTTTCTCCACGCGAGCCTTACAGGCTGGAAATTCGCACAAGCATGCAAGATGAAGCGGTCAGTGCAGTCTGGGACCCGCTGAGCCATTCGCTCAGCCCTCTTCTGCAAGACTGGCCAGTGGGGGACGAAGGCACTTCTCAGGGCTGACACTGTCGGAAGCATATGGCAGCATTATGCATATAGACCCACTAATAGTTGCAAAATGTGCAAGTCAGGCCTTGAGCTCTTACACCACTTCACGAAACGCCAAGAAAGCTCAGAGGGAGAACGGAAAAGCCTGACTAGAACGACTACTCCTGGAGAGGTTGGAAGGAGTGCCGTTGGTGCTGACTGGACGAGCCACAAACAAAGTGACCCAGAAAAGGTTGGCATTGGCAGGGGCGACACATCTGCTGCAATGATCCCTTTATTGTTCGCCCTCGAAAGAGCCATCCGGCCCATCCCTACTGGGATGGACAGAGGTCAGGCCTAGGAGTTTCCATTGTTTGAAGCCGTCTTCCGTGTCGTCCTCACTCTAATTCGAGGCCTGCACTCTTCTCTGTTGCTTGCGCCGAAACGGGACGCAATTGTGCAGGCCAAACTCACTGCCAGTATACATCAGGGCTGTCAAGCTGGAAACCCTGCACCAACGTCGCCCAGTCTGGCCACCCATCCGCGCTGTTTTCAAGATCAAGGCTGGAGCCCCCTATATCTCCTCCAAACATGAATGCTGGGAGGCCTTCGACCTGAGATGCACCTTCCATGGAGGCTGTACCGGAGTCACGATTGCTGCCAGTAGCTTTCCCCGATGTGTCCAGCCTCCGAACTTTATCCCTCACCGACAGTGCTTTCGCCTTCAGCGCCACCAGCACTGCCGACTTAGATCCAGACCCCATAGTACATTCGTCCCACATCTCTCCAGATACGGCGCGCCACGCCCTCTCGACACTTGGCCCCTCGGGTTTCACACACAAATGCCACAGAACGTACATGGTGACGTGGTACTGCGGATAGGCCTTTCGCGCCCACGCGAACTGCTCCAACAAGACGTCTTCGTCGTGGAACCTCGGCTCCAGGATCTCCAGGGCCTCGACCAGGTTCTGCTCGGTGACGAAGTCGGCATGTGGGCCTGGACGCTGCAGCATGGTCCACTGCAGCCTCGTGATGAAGTCGAGCTTCCGGAGCAGGAAGCGGGAGCATAGGATCGTCAGGCGGTGTTGAGGTATCACCGGATTGCAGTATACCAGCCACTTGTCGATGCTCGCGCGAGTTTTCCCGATAACATCCGTCCTGACGTCTTCACTTGGAGGTGATGAGGGTGACGACGCCGCCGCGATGGTTGCCAGCTTCTGCATGGACTTGGCAAGGTGGATATTGGCCAGCGAAAATGTCATTTCCGTCCATCCCTCCTTCTCAGGGGGAAGCCGCTGCATCTCTGGCTGGAGATCTGAGTCGTTGACATTCAGGGGCCACCTGACGTCAGAGACAAGTAGCAGGCTGTTCGTATCTTCGAGGCCGTAGTCCTCGCCCGCGCGACCGTCGCGGCTCAGGAGATGCCACCAAAGGCGACGGCGAATCTCGGATTGGAAAGGAGAGAGACTCAGACGCTCTCCATCCCGGTGAATGCCCAGAGATTGAGCTATACGGATCGCGAGGCCGTTTAGGATCCATATTCCTTTGCCACGATTCTGGACGCGAAGCGCCGCCTAGTGACCGCGATTAGGATATCCGGAGGAGTCACGCGGCCGAGGTATCGGAACTCACCAGATAAATTGCTAGGGCCCGAAGACCCGTCAATGTCGGGCGATCCAAGAAGTCTCCATGGGCTAATGCTTGTTCTAACCCGATCTTGAACCGGAGCAGCAGCGGCTCTTTGTCCTGCCCAAGCGTCATATGGGCTTGTTGAGCGTCGATTGTGACCGCAGACCCAAAGTAAATCGCAAAGCTCAGTGCGAGGTTCTCCTGGGAAGCCGCTGGCGGGTTGTCAATCGTGGAGTATATCCTGAGCGAATCGGTGGGAAGATGCAGCAGCTTCAGCCCTGAACAACCGTCGACGTTGTCGACATAGATTTTGAATAGCCTCACAGCCAGCTGTTTTGATGGGTGAAACGTTGAGGGCGGCTGGGAAAGGGAAACGGAGGAAAGGATGCCCAAAGGGTTGAATGGAGAGGGGAAGGGGGTGGTCGGGGTCGCCGTCTGGGGAGGCGTCAGGACGGATTCGATATTTCGCTCCTATTCTAGACGTCAGAACATCAAGCTACACCTCGTCTGTTTATGATTAATGATTGTAACTAACTTCTCCTATGTATCTGGATAGTATGATCTCGTTGAAGTACTGGCTTGACGACCCTTCCTGGACGATAACGTCCTCTCGGGACCTCTCGCTCGTGCTGTCCGCGAGCAACGCCGCCGACGATGGGCCAGGATGTGATGTATTAGCGGCTTCAGAACCGACAGTGGTAGGGGTCGTTGTTTCTTGTTCGGCAACTTTGGCGACGGATTTCTCTAGACGGGAGACGCGGGATGCCATGTCCGCCATGATGGTCCTCCTCGTGCGCCGCTTCCGCGGACCTAGCGGCGGGAAGGCGCAAGGCCTGCCAGTCCGCGTGCATGCTGAGCATGGCTCTTTCTTGTCGCATCGGATCTTTTTCGCGTTACACGCATAGCATGAACGTGGCACCCAGCGAGGGCTCTGGGAGCCCGGGGCTGTTGAAGCTGTCTGCAGCTCTGGGTCGAGGTCGGAGTCCGGGGTGGGGCCCAACTGAGGGGCTGATGGCTCGGCAGACATATGAGCAGTCAGAGTCTGGCTTCGGAGAGTGCAGAATGATGCCTGAAGTGCTTTGCAAGAGGCCGCTGATCAGGTAGGTAGGTCGGTAAGTATGTACTCCGGACTGAATCCATGACGGCTCGGTCGTAAACGAGGCCGAACCTTTTTGAAGCTAACCTTGAAGGGCCTAGCATCAGAGAAGTTGGAGGTCGATATGCCAAACTGACTGGAAACTTACATTCATCGGGCTATTCCCGTAACGGCACACACATACAAGCTCTCCAGTACTTATGACCGACGAGGGGCAGGTGGGTACTTAATTGGCGCTTACTATGGAGCTTGTATCATTTGTTATGCGCTGCGCGATCTGTGGGCTGCTGTAGGTCGGCCGACTTCCAGTTTACGCCCGACCGAGACCCCTTTTTAACGTCGAGTCATTGTCTTTAGCTTCATGAAGCCCGGCAGCGGCCCTTTAGGCACTGCCTCTCTTGCCGGCGATAGCCTCCAACCTCGCCCGGGCTTTGATAGTACTCTAAGTCCGTGTCATTTCGTAGAGCGTGTCAAATTTTCATGTACTCTAGAACTATTATAAAAGACTAGAAAGGCAACACATCATGATACCATATGCACCCTCAAACTTCCTGTCTCAAGTCCCAATAGTTGTTGCCGCCGTTCGTTCGTACTCTAGTTTCGTCTTCTAACAAAACCATCATGTCACAACTACAACATTCCGCCCCACTGGAGGGAGACCAGCCCATCACAATAGATGCCGCACACGCAGAAGACCAAGCTGAAACTTCAGACACGCCGTCCACGTTGCAGGACGATCCTGAGAAAGCGGCCCAACCAAAGCCCTTCGGCAGTGATTCCCCAGATGGCGGTGCCGTCGCTTGGCTCGTCGTGCTTGGCGGTTGGTGCACTTCGTTCTGCAGCTTCGGCTGGATCAACAGTATGAATGTTCGTACCTCAGACATTGCCCAGCTAACACCCATCAGGCATTGGAGTCTTCCAGGAGTACTACCAGAATGAACTGCTCTCCGGGTACTCGCCAAGTACCATCTCGTGGATTCCCTCACTGCAGATCTTCTTCATGATGGGGATGGTGGGTTCAGTGGTGGTCGTGTCACCAGATCAAGCTCGCTAACATCGATTCAGGGACCCATTGTGGGCGCCCTGTACGACCACTACGGTCCTCGGTGGCTTCTACTTGGCGGCAGCCTCCTTCATGTTTTCGGAATCATGATGACCAGTCTAGGCAAGGAGTATTACCAGATACTACTCGCACAGGGATTGTGTTCAGCTATTGGAGTATCGGCAATCTTCCAGCCGTGTATGTGCATCTTATTATTGCTCTGTAGGCTCTTTTGATTGCAGTAGACTAATAAATCCTTCTAGCTGTCACCTGCGTCGCCGGTTGGTTCAACCACAAGCGGGGTGCCGCTTTTGGAATCCTGTTCACCGGCTCCAGCATCGGTGGTGTTGTCTTCCCGATACTCGTCACACATCTCATCCGCGACGTTGGCTTTGGCTGGGCCATGCGCATCTGCGCCTTTCTCATGCTCGGTCTCCTGGTCATTGCCAACCTAACCGTGAAGCCTTTCTACCCCCCGACACCACAGAAGGTCACAGTCGCCCAGCTCATCAAGCCCCTTACTGAAATACAGTTTGTCCTCATGACGGCTGGTTTCTTCTGCTTCGGCTATGGCTTCTTCGTCCCCGTCAATTACCTCCCCGCCCAGGCGCTCAGTGCAGGCATGTCGCCGGACCTGGCCCAGTATCTGCTGCCGATTCTCAACGCCGGTTCGCTGTTCGGGCGGCTCTTCGCTGGCTTTCTAGGCGACAAGGTCGGCCGCTACAACATCTTTGTTGTCGTGTGCTACCTGTCCGGTATCTGGATCCTGGCTCTCTGGCTCCCCGACTCTAGCGATCCGGCCCTCATCGCCTTCGCCGTCCTGTTCGGCTTCTTTTCCGGCGCTTACGTTTCACTGATCACACCTCTCGTCATGCAGATCTCTCCGTTCGCTGAGCTGGGGTTCCGCACCGGCATTGTCCTCCTGGTTACCGCGACCAGCGGCTTGACGACGAATCCAATCAACGGCGCCATTCTCGATGGTTCCGGGGGCTGGAACGGCCTCAAAATCTTCTCCGGCGTGTTCTGTCTTGTTGGTACCACCTTTGTGCTGGCATCGAGAATCAAGAAGACTGGCTTTAAGCTCTTGGTCCGTTATTGAAGGGGTCATTAGTTGAATACTCGAGGGTCAACCCTACACTTGCCACGTGGACTTATCTTCTGCCCATTCCAATATTATTGAAGCATTTTGTAATAATAAGTTGTAAAAAACCGACAACGAATCCTCTCCGCTCTAACGAATGGCATGCCCCCTTCATCAACTGCACAGGCGGAGCTGGGACCATCAGTCGCCGGTGCTGTTCGGTGCTTTAAATGTTCCTTCTCGCTACAAGTATATATGTGTCTGTCTTAGGGGTCAGTTGGTCTCGTGAAACCTGAACGAACCCGAAGAACACGATTAGGATGCCTTCAGGAATGTCCAGGTGATCTGACAGCCGCCTGTACCGACAAATTCCTCATTGGAGCCTGCGAACATGATGAGGAAGCAGATAGCGGATGTTGTCTATAGCACAGCATCGGACAAAGGACCTCTTACATTTGGTGGACAAGACGAGCCTATTATTCTAGATAAGAAGAGCCAAGTCCAAGGAAATTTATCAACCACCATCCTGAACTTTCGATCTAGAGTTCACCATCTCCGACAGCTCCGTTGCTCTCACCCGAGCGCCGAGAGCCGACGCGATAACGCAGCAGACTTTGCCCCGCATCTAGAAGTTGGCTGACCGCAGTAGCGCTGTTCATTAAGGTTGTTGAGCAAGTTTCCACTGGTGTGCTAATCCTCCCAGCCACTTATCTGGCAAATCGCGACGCATGTCTTCATGCGCTGACGCGACCTTTTCGCGAGGTCACGGGAAGGGCGCTAGATTGGCAAGTGCCCTCTGTTCTACTTAAGGGGCTAGTTGTCCGCCTCTCTGTCTCCTACCCATCTCTTTCTCTGGAGACCGCGTTGCTTTGCGAACAGCTAACCTACTTCCTACTCCAGAATGCTGTCCCGGCGTGGAGCACTGCTTGCAAGCCAACTGGATATTCCATGGAGGTTTGTCCCCAAAGGTGCCGGAGATTATGACCCTGACACAAACCAAGCTGGAGTCATATCTTATGCTCTTGCGGAGAATGTCGGTAGTTTTGCCTAATTGGTCTATCTTGTCATGGGAACAGGACAGCGTTGGCTTACACATCTAGCCAGGCGCTCATCCGTGATGAAATTGAGAGTTTCACAGCAGACAAGGTAGATGTTCTCGAACAGAGAGTGATCATACGGTCACTGACAAGGGAAAAGGTTCGAATACCAGGCCTCGCATTCACCTATGGCTACAGTAGGGCAGGCGGGCCCCGGCTGCCGAAAGCGACCGCAGTCCACCTAAATGAGTACTTCAGTCCAGTAGAGCCTCTAACTGGAGAAGAGATCCTTTTCGCAGGCGGTACGACCGCTGTAAATGAGGTCCTCGGGTTCTCTATCGGGGAACCCGGCGACGGAATTCTCACGAGCGTGCCGTGCTATGGCCGGTTCGAGCTCGACTTCGGTAACAAAGCCGGGCTTAAAATGATCTACGCTGAGACCGATGCGGTGTCATCTTTTCTCCCAAGTGTCGTGGACAAGTTCGAAACGGCCTTGGTACGCTCGCACGAGGCCGGCGTGAGGATCTGTGCCCTATTGATCGTCAACCCCAACAACCCGGTCGGAAAGTGCTACCCGCGTGACACGCTCTTGGCCTTGATGCGATTCTGCCACAAGCATCAGATCCACTTCATCAGCGACGAGGTGTACGGACTCTCCGTGTTCGAATCGGGCGAGGGCGATGCCGTCCCTTTCACGTCGGCCTTATCGATAGACTTTCCGGCACACCGCGACTTCATCCATGTCACTTGGGGCTTCAGCAAGGACTTTGGTGCCGCGGGTATGCGGCTAGGTGCCCTGATAACGCGAAATAGGGCATTGCGACAGGCTATGACTGCGATTGTGCGTTTCCACGGCACGTCTGGCATGGCTGTAGCGGTTGCAGTTGCCATGCTCGAAGACCGGGAGTGGTGTCGGTCCCTGATCTCCGTCTCCCAGGCAAGACTAGGCGAAGCATATCAGTTCACGACGAGACGTCTTAGAGAGTTGGGCATCCCGTATGTCAAGGGAGCGAACGCAGGGTTCTTTATATTCCTTGACATGTCGCGGTATTTACCACCGCCGGGGAGCTTGACTCCCGCAGAGCGGGAATTTGCCCTTGTTGAGAAGCTGATGGAAGCTGGTATCTTTCTGCAGCCCGGAGAGGAGCACTATTTGGAGCCGGGATGGTTCCGGATGGTCTACACGCAGAACCGGCGAATTATGGAAGAAGGCTTCCGCCGGTGAGTTTATTTCGGAATAGCTCACTTCCTGTCACAAGATCATTAACTCATGCGGCCAGGCTCGCAATCGCCGTTCGCAATATTTCCTGGTGAGGCTTAGGCAAACCATTGGAGCAGTCAGGCTATTGCTTCTTAAGCTAACGACGGAGAAGAAGGATATGTAGGTAAGATAGTGCTTTATACTAGACTTGCCTGATTCGAAAAAGCCCATTCTTCCCGAGCTTCCTGAGTTGGTACGTACGTCTAAGTCACATACGCAGATAGGATCAAACAGTTCGCCTGCGCCTTTACTCTGCGTACTCTTTGCGCGTTGGCTATTCTGAGGGTTACGGATACTGTCCTACCTCTATGCTGCATCCATGGACTACCAAGCTGATGCCTCTCATCACTGTTAAACTCGTTGCATAATACGGCAAAGGCTGGAGACCCAAAAGATAAAGTGTGGTTGAAAGTAACACGAGTTGTGTCCTTCTAAGTACAGTGTGAGCTGAGTCAATAGCGCAACGACCGCACGCAACCGCAGTAAGCAGGTGGTCCTACGAACGAAGATAGCTGTCGCGTGACCAAAGAACCTCCTAACCAGGATTCGCAGCGAAAACTATGTATGGAAACAAATGAAAGATCATTTCTTCATAGCCGGTGGGCCGACTGGGTCAGGTACACAACGACAGATCATAGAGACAAAATAACCTCCTCCACCCCTATTGTTCTGCATCTATGTACCTCCTTGGCATAAGACGTCGAAACGTGGGACGCCGACGCCACCTCGGCAGATCGTTATCATCAAAATTGTAAGGTCTGCGGCCATTGTCAATGACGTCGTCATCGTCAATCCCCTCGTTGATGAGCGGCCGCGATGGTGGCGGCGAGTGCCTGTGCCACCGCAGCCCAATGTACCCGTGCGGGGTCCACAGGAAGGCGATGATCAGGCCAACAACCACCAGGCTGGTGATTTCGCCGGCAACTAGAAGTTGTCAGAAACCTCGGAAACTACTGTACTTTGAGGGAGCTTACACAGTCTCCGCACCAGCCAGATCGAATCGTAACTCAGTTGCGAGTTTCCATCGTGCGGGAACTGGTTCACGGGCATCGCGAAGAGGCTAGTCATGAAAGACAGGGGAGTCTACGTCGATCGAAGCTCGTGGCGTTAGCTGTTGCGCTTCTGTATATATTAGACTGCTCTGGGCGTTGATATTAGGGACACGTACGAAAAGAATAGTTACGATAGTGAAAACCATAATGTAGTTGTTCAGCGACCGCGATGCCTCGGCCTCGTCAAGTGAACTTTGCGCCTGTTTCACTTGGACTAGGTAGTCAAGCTAAGATTTCCGGTCAGCATGCACTACTATAATGAACAGCACGCAGGTCATATCATGACGCTCAACATACGCCTTCTAATGTTCTGCTGGCATTCTCGTCCAGCCGAATGGTACGGGTGATCAGTGCTCGTGTGCCGCAGTGCTCGAAGTAGCTCTCTCGACACTGCCTGGCCGCTTCACTGGGTCCCGGCCAGAAAATACGGGTGAACTTCTCGAGAACCTCTGCTTGAGCTTCAAACACGCGTCGGATGAGATGAATCTCGTCGCGAATGTCCTTGAGCTCGTAGATCAGCTTGATCTCATCGGTGATGGATTTGACGGCTTCCCGGTTGAAGGCTTTCCGCTCCCCTCGATTTTTGATCTGCTCCCTGAAGAATTTAAAGCACCGGACTTCTTGGTCGGCCTACGTAAAGCGCGGTCAGTAAATACAGCTCGTAATAGGGAATGAAGAGCCTATAGAGATCCAATTGCATACCCTCAATGCCGCAGTGTTGTCAAATATGTCTAGAATGTGGTCTCCCACGCCAGCATAACGAAACTCGTCTAAATATGTGGCGCACTCATATATAATCAGTTCAATCAAGTCTTCGGGCTCTTGAAGGGACTCGATACCGCCTTGACGAATAGTATCAACCATCGTGTCTTCGACTCCAGCATGCCACCGGCTGGGACAGGAGGTGATCACTGTTTCTGTACAGAAAACAAAAGCATCGGGTTAGACTTGAACTGGTGGATTGAGAAGGACATGACCAGATTGAGCGTGCGCCCAACTTCAGGCTGGTTGGACTTACTGTCGTCTAATTTCCACAGCCACATCTGGTGGATCATTAGCAATTTTGGTATATCCTCCCCCGTATTAATACGCTTTCCGTTGTCGCCTTTGACTGGCGTGTCTTGATTGTCAGACGTGTCAGCTGGCGATGAAGTTTGCGTATCGACAGCATCTCTCGATGTCAACAGCTTAGACTTGGGCTTCAGTGATGCTTCAGTATCACTAGCCGTTGTTCCTGCTGACGTCTCCAGCCACAGGGCAGAGGTTGAGGGTGCTTTTGTGCGGTCCGAATCGTCTTCTGGTTGTGCCAGGACATTGGGGTCGGACTTGGGTCGGTCGTCAGGTCGAGGTGCAAGTGAAAATTGCGTCCAGTGTGACTCGGGATCTTCAGTGTCTAATTAATCAAGCTCTGTGTTAGCTGCTGTCTATGAGGACACGATCGCATCGATGCTTCAGAGGGAGATTTATGCATTTGGACATCATTAGCCATGTTGTGTCGACTCTCACCTCCAGCTAGAAGAAATGTCAGACATAAGCATATCTTCTACCATCAGGTAACATATCTTCGACATTGTTAATGACATACCTGTAGTGGTCTGGTCATCGGAACCAGAACTCGCTCGGTAGGTGCCCAAGAATGCAAGATATTCTCTCAGTGCTGCGTCTTCGTCCTCAATTTTCCGCCGCTTGATTTTGGTTTTGAACCACTTCAATACCACCTGGTCTTTGTCGCGAACGCCGATTTTTTCCTTCTCCAGCATATCGTAATATGAGCTGTCTAGTGTCGGCGGAATCTGTAAACCAGCCGAGCCCGAAAACCTGGGATATACCTCGTGGAGTCTGGTCATCTTCCTGAAGTGTGGGGTTTGGCTTCTTGGGTTAACCTTCTTGCGCTCAAGATACGTTTCTGCCTCAAAATCGATATACGGGAACTGGCCAGGTCACTGTCAGCGTAAAGAACCCCTTTGCTCCAATATGGTTGTCGTACAACAAGGGAAAGCCTCCTTCCTCTAGGGAAGTTCCGGAAGGGCTTTCGTTCATTTTCTATGTGGCCAGCATTGACAGCACGCAATTTTCGATTGGTCGTGGAGTCGGAAGATGCTTGGTCAGTCTCGATCATGCTTTCATCTCCCGGCTTTCTCAGGTTGGTGGTCGGGGCAGACTGCGTCCTAAGAACCCCATTGCCTAGACTTGGCCTGGTATTCGTTTCGCCGGACCTACTTGAATGGTCATCTATGGGGCGAGATGTGCCACTCCGGGCATGATGCCTGCCATCCTTATCCCCGAGGTTATCCACGCTTCTTGAATCTTCGGCCTGCCCATAATTAGTGACAGATTCGGTGTAGTCCTCAAATACAACGTACATGAGGTAGCCTCGTGCAATTCTCCGCAGTCACGCCTTTCTGGTCCATGATCGTCCGCTGAAAGAATTCCCATATGCGATTTTGCTCGTCAGTATCAAGCTTTTTGACGATGTAATATATCAGGTCCTGGACGGTCCGCATAGTCAGTGACACAGGAGCGCTTTAGTATGGCATATGAAACTTTATACCTTGATCCATGTCATCTTGTGTTTCGTTAGTCTCTCACGATTTGTCATGTAGGGTATAAGCCCACTTACATTGTTCGCCGGGAAGTGAATCCATCTCCACACGTCCTTGTCGTCCAGTGTCTCCTTTTTTTCAGAAGAGTCATCCAAGCTATCTAGGTACTTCTTAAACTCATCTTCAATGTCTTTCAGCTCGCCCTCTGCTCTGTAGACAAGCTGATGAATTGAAGTGGATGTTGCCCAGGAGACTCCGCGGCCACGCCAATAGTATCTAACGTAAACTTTGAAGTCTTCGCACGTCTTGACCTTGTCGTTGAGGTACACAGGAGGATCTCTTGGAATCTTCGTGATCTGCTTTCTCCTTCCAACCGGTTGCGGCCGCGAAAATAGGTGGGTAATTTTTTCAACCGTTGATTTTTCGAGGACAGGCCTGATAGCGTCTTGGGGACTGAGCCCTTCGATGTTTCTCACATCAGTATCTGCGCCGCATGATAGCAGCCACGCGATTCCTTCGTAGTCACCATTACTGCACGCATCATGCAGTGGAGTATCACCTTGAGCTAGTTAGAAATAATCTCGCTCTGAAATAATGCTGGGATGATCTGAAAAGCCCTACCAAAGTAATCCCTCGTGTTAACCTCCGAGCCTAAGCGGGCTAGATACTTGGCCATGTTGAGGAGTTTAAGAACTTCTTTTTCCTCAGAACGACGTCCTCTGAGCCATATGACAAGGTGCAGTGATGTCATGCCATATTCATCGGCCATGTCAACTGGCGCGCCAGAATTGAGCAACATGGAAACTATTTCCTCGTTGCCGCGGGCTGCAGCTTCGTGTAGGGCAGCTCTGCCATGGTGATCTGCCAGGTCGAGAAATCTAGAGCACTCGCTGTGGCTAAGAAGCTCTCTCACCACTTGAACTCTTCCCATTACCACCGCTTTGTGCAATGCAGTTTGCTTGGACCCCTCCTCTTGCAACGACAGCTTGTTCCCAGGCGCCTTAATAAGCTGAATCGCGAGCGAGTCTCGGCGTTTGACTATTGCGGTGAAGAGACATGCCGTCAAAGAGTCGTTGCCATACGTCGCAGTAGATATCAGCCCTGACTGTTGTATGTTGGCCTTTCGAATCTTGAGAAGATTCGTGACACTGATCGAATTATCAGTCTCCACTGCAATTGCCAGCTGAACGGACCATTCGTGCTCCTTCATGCGCAGGTCAAGGAACGTTTCTTGGTTCGGCGTTGCAGGACCACCACTTGGCCCTTTTGTAGAGCCCCTGCGGGTGTCATCCGTCTGTCCTGGAGGGGTTGTTAATGGTCCCTGCAGTGTCGCCCCACGGCTTGAGGACGCGGCGATCGGCGATGCCGTGAGTTTAGTCATTTGACGAAGTGACTGATTTGAAGAGATTTAGAAGTAAAGCCAAAAGATGTCAGATGAACTTAGAAGAAAATTGCGAGCCCGTTCAACGGGGCAGGCTGAGAGTCCCCCAGCCCAGGTGGGCGGGGGGAAGATATAGACGGGATGAAGCAGCCATCTCTCGTTGGGGTGGGCAGCCTCTTCGGACAGACTTCCTAAATTTGTCCAAGGGTTGGTTACGCAGACTTCTCGTTCAATCTCGCAGCCTCACCAGCTGTGTGCAAGGTAGGGAGAAGGCTCGAGGCTTGCATCAGGCTAGTCCTCAACGAGCGCCGGCGCTTGTGCAGTTGCGGTCTGCATTCTTGATTGGCCTGACCGGCAATTCAGCATGATCATATTCAGCTCTGGCGAAGTAAGTAGGGTGTGTCCTTCTCCGGACAGGTGGCACTCTGATACCTTGATTGAAGTCAGGCTAGCACAGCCGCAACTTAAAGATGATCAGTCAATGTAGGTTGCTTTTTTTTTGGTCATGGTTTCATTCGCTTAGTACCCATCCATCACATCTGGAAAGTGCGGCGAAGGATTCAGACAAGTCGTCGCCAGCCCTTTCATCCGCAGCGCTTGATCCCCTAGCCTCGAGCCCGGAGTTGGCAATGTGACCATTGCCTCGCTAGCTTCAAGGAGGCCAAGGCGGCCCGTTAATGGTCCAATACACGTGGCTCCAAGCGGGCCGGGCGTGCCCGGAAACCTTCTCCCGCGAAGCTCTATACCCAATACAGGAAGCCAGGCATGCCAGTCGTGGCCAAGATGCTGCCTCCTATTTTCCCCACGCTACGCTGCCAGACTCGATCTGGGGATTTACGGAGAAACAGGTCATCATGGAGGGGCAAAGAGGGGTCATATCTCCTGAGAACAGCCCACTGGATACACTGGTGGAAAATGCTCATTGTCTGCTCCGACTTTCTTTACGCAAACTCTGTGAAGCATCAAATTCGGCCAAGAAAGACTGTTGAATCCTAGCAACATGTCTGGAACAAATCAAAGCCCCATTATAAGGATCTATGCAGCACTTAAGCTGGGGGTTGGCTGACAAAGACATCTTAGGAAGCAGACCCTACAGAGGAGTTCAACCATTCGGATTCAGCCGTTGGCGTATGTGGGAGACAGCCCCTCTGTCACGTTATTTTTGTCTAGTTGCTGACCATCATGATCGACATCAAGTCTGTCGCTACGTCCCTGACTTCGCTAACAGAAAGTGTCCGGGAGTTTCGCCAGGAGAACGGACGTTCTTATCACTCCTTGAGCTCTGGGAGTGAGTTCATTGCCGGCTCCATCGTGTGTGGTGTAGGTGGATGTGCGTGACTGACAGACGGCTCTCGTTCTTTCATGAATAGAGTATTGGCTACCTAACGACGATGTATGTTTATGGTCTACAACATCCCCTGCCGAAATGTACCCTGGTTGCTAGCATGCTATTACAGGCCGAGAATGACAGGCTCGGTAAGTAAATGAAACGAAGCCGCCGTGTGCGGGCATCATCTAACCGGGGCCGTTTTGCGAATAGACCTCCAGCACCACGCTCACCGTCTGACATGGGATGGCAATCTCTGTGTGTCCCCGAAGAAGCACGGTGCGAAGAGAGTTCTCGATCTCGGCACCGGCACAGGCATTTGGCGATGGAGTATGGTGAGCTGCGAGCAGAGCAAGCATACTGTCTTCTCCGCTGACAATTGACCTAGCTGATGATCACCCTGACGCCGAGGTCATTGGCGTGGGCCTGAGTCCTATCTAGCCGGACTTGTAAGAATATCTCTCATGCGGTCTGCCGTTTCTTAATCATGAGTGAGCTGATTCTGAAGCCAGTGTTCTACCAAACTGCTCCTTTGAAGTGGACGACCTCGAAAAAGAGTGGACTTGGTCGCAGAAGTTCGACTTCATCTATAGCAGGGCGATGCTAGGCTGCTTCGCCGACTTACAGTCCATTATTCAGATGTGCTATGAGTGCGCAAAATCCCTATTATCTCAACCCGATGAGTCCCAGGGTTGGGTGCCCCTAACTGACCGCTAGCGTAGCAACCTCGAGGCCGGCGGCTATCTAGAGATGCACGACGGATCATTCCAAATAAAATGTGACGATGACACCTTGAAGCCCGACAGTGTGCTTCTTAAGATCAGCAAGTTGGCCGCAGAGGCATCCCGGAAGCTCGGTCGGCCCATCGACCTGTCGCAGAGCTACAAGGAGATGCTGGAGAAGGCAGGCTTCGTCGATGTCACGTTTATCCCTTACAAGTGGCCCACGAATCAGTGGCCCAAGGACAAGAAGATGAAGACTCTCGGATTGTGGTCACTGGCCAACGTCGACGGTGGCTGGGAGGGCTTGTGGCTGGCACTGTTCACCCGCGGTCTGGGGATGAGCAAGGAGGAGACCATGGTTCTATGCGCGCAGGGCAGGAAGGAGCTGCGTGACCAGAACATTCACGCGTACTGGCCGGTGTGAGTGATCTACTCGTCTCAAAGATGAATGCTTGTGTTATAGTACGAGGACTAATATCGTTCAGGTATTGCTGCTACGGGAGGAAGCCAGACACATCCTAAACTAGCGCGCCGAGCGCAACCCCTAACCTGCAGACAGCGTGCGTAGGCTGCGAAACATATTGCGTCCCTTTAACTCCTCGTGGTGTGTGCCTCTCTAGGGGAGCTTAGCTCGCTCATTTGGTCTCTAGACAATGTCTTTTTGCCCGAGCTTCTATCTACAAAATTACAATGTTTGGACAGAATGGGATCTCAAGCTGCAGCGAGAGCAGAAAATTGAACGGTTCAGACTATCACAAAGGCGACAATCTGCCATGAGTATACCTTAGGAACAAAAGGTGTTTCCTGGGGGCCAGAACCGCAAGCATGCATCAAACGCCCCAATCTCCCTCCTCATGACTTAGCGAAGCTGCCAACATTTTGACCTGGGGTTATAAGCTAAACAGTATGCCTGCTATTTGCTATTTGGGATCGTGGATAGGATCTCAATGTACAATCCTAAGCCCCGAGATATTTCGTAATCAGGATCCCAGTAGCGGCCGCAACCATAGCGGTCCCCGCCGTCTGTAACGCTTCAAGCGTCTTCGCCTACCGGAGGAGACCAATGGACAGCCTCGATGTTATTCCCTACCGGGTCCAGCACGAAGGCTGCATAGTAGCCCTTGGCATAAGCACGCTCTCCTGGCGGTCCATTCGGAATCCCACCGGCCTTACTAGACATTAGGACGCGGGGTCAGTACGACAACGACGTAGGCAAGGGGCTGAGCAACTTTATAAACGTACATCGCCGTTTCATACCACTCATCCACCACCTTCCTGCTATCAGCATTGAAGGCAACGTGAAAATTACTTTCACGGCTGTCGAGGTCAGATGAGTCGGCCAATGAGATGTCCTTATTCCCACCATGAAGCCAAAAGTCGGCTCCCTTCCGCGTCATCAATCCACAGTAATCAGGGGCATGCTCCTTATACACAGTGTAGCCTAGAGGCTTGAGGATAGCGAGGTAGAAGGCCCGCACAGTCTCAAAGTTCTTCGGCCCCGTGGAGAGTGAGATGTGCGCGATAGACATGTTCTAGGCCGCAAGGAGATGCAAGTAGCGTTGATTGAGTGAAGAAAATAGTTGTGGCTTTGGTCTTGATCTTCTGTTTCTTTTCAACTTTTCGAGCAGAACCATCAGATTTAAACACGAAACCCCGTGATAACGCGTTTCTTTCGCTGACAAAGGACCAGAGATGATATGACTCTTCGTGCTTACTCCGCGTCCCTTTCGGCTTTGGTGGCGGCTGACTGGCGCCATAGTTGCCTGGCGACACCTGACAGACCAGCCAATAGGGCCGAGCTTGGATGCGTATATCGGCATGGAGTCTCGTATCGTTGCAACTAGGCCGCAGATATTAGTGTCGTTGGCGCGGAGAACGGGGTTACTACTGCAGGATAATCACACGGGCGCTGATTTCTTATCAATGGGAAGTTCGTAACCTGATCATGAGTTTTCTTTTTCTGGCTAAGGGCACCTAACATTATCCGGCACGCTAATTACTTCCCAGCTCCGAAGCCGTTCAAGATAACAATCAAAACCTTCTGTTCCTCCCATGGCCGCTCGTCACATACTCGTCTCTGTCTAGCATGGGGTCTTGTCTTCTCGATCTAGTGGGGGTATCGTCCTGGATATAGCTCTTCCCTTTGGTACCAGATGCTGGTGACCGGCCCATGGCGAAGCCACTACGAGGCGCAGACTTGGGCAGTTCTCGACCATGCTGGCTATCATCCCAGTCTTGGTGGCCGTCATCGTCGTCAGAGTGTCGGTTCAGGTCGTCCTCATCGTGAGAGTCCACAGCACCCCGCTGAGGGGGTGCGTTTGCGCGACGATTTGGAGGGTTGACTTGGCCCCTTCCGCCACTCCTCATCTCATGACTAGAACTACCGTGGCGCATGTCCATGTCTTCACCGTCTTCACTTGGGTCATGATCATCTTCCGGTGTCTGCGGCCGGTAATTCTGACGTCGCCGGTCCGAGGAACGACCTGACCCTCTGCCATAGTCGTCCTCGTACCCGCGGGGTGACAGGAACTGGGGTGTGCCGGATCGGACGTTCCGCGAGCTCATCCGACTGGAGCTCTGAGGCTCAATAGGCCGTCTGTTTGCCTGGCCCCTACTTCCCCCGCCACGCTCCCGGCGGTCGGCAAACGAAGGTTCGAACTGGATCGGCTCATGGCCCTGGGCGTGCTGGTCATCAAACTCATCGTAGCGGTCCCCTTGCATGTGCGCGAGCTTGGCCTCGTCCGCGCGGCGGGCCTGCTTCAGATAGCGATCAAACTCGGCCGTCGTCTCCGCCACAGTCTCAAAATGCTTCTTGGTCAGTACAGCGGGGAGAGTCTTGATCTTGGGGTGGCTCTGCCTCTCGTAGAAGGCGAGGCAGCTTGCAATCTGGACAGCGTTGCGGATCTGCCTCCCGTTCCACGGCCCGCGCTTGTGCTTCTTGTAGTGACTCTTGAACTCGGTCTCGATGAAGTCGTGGATCTCCTGGTCCATGACCTGGACGTGCCCTGGACCGGGCTTCTCGTTGTCACCTGCCTTCTCGACACGGGGGAGCCGGTCCAGATTATCCTTCAAGATCGCGAGTGTGTCGCTACATGAGAGGTGTGGGTAGTAGAGGCTGATGTGCACACGAGATCGGAAAGCCTCGTCCAGCGCCCCCACCCTGTTTGTAGTAAGGAAGAGGATGCCGCTGTAGTACTCCAGTACTCTCAGAAAAACTACAATTGCTTAGTACTCGACAATGAAAACGACGAGGGTGGAAACCTACCTGAAACGAGAGCATTGCGCTCAATGTCTGTTCTGTCTCTCTGAGTGAGGAATACGTCTGCCTCGTCGAGAAGCAAAATGCAGTCCCATAAATGAGCGTATCGGAAGATCTCCTTGAGTGTGCTTTCTACCGAGTCGGGCTTGACTCCTAGATCACCACAGGTGATGGGAAACAGGGGCTTCTTGTTCTCGAGCGCCACTGCCTCCGCGGTTGCGGTCTTTCCTACTCCAGGGGCACCGTGGAGCAGGATGACAAGGCCCCGACCCTTGCCCTGGATGAGGTCAGGGTTGTAAACAGGCACATCACTTGTCCTCTCCTTCTCTTTCTTGTCGAAGTGCGAGGAGACGGTGGATCGGATGATGCTACGGTGACTCGGCTTCATCTTGATGTCGTCCAGAGTGACCTGCCTGTCCTCCTTCTTGATCTGAAAGTTCTGGATATCGAGGCGAGCAAACTTTCTTTCTCGCAGTACATATCCCAGAACCCTCTTGGGGAGAATTGCCAAATCGACAGGCTTCCACTCTTCGTCCGGGGTATCCTCCTTCTCGTGCACCCACTTATCATCTTCGAAGTAAGCCTCAGCGTACTTGCAGTGGATGTTGTCCTCCCGGATGATGATGGTGTCGGCGCCTTCGTAAATCTGCTGGTTCGTCCCGTCCTTGGACCAGTATGTCATAGGGCAGGCCATGTCAGTTTCCTCCTTCCAGGAGCCATGCCAGATGGGTTCTTCGTTGGGTGGCCACTCCGGAATATGACGGGCTGCCTCCTTGAAGTCGACGACGACCTCACTCTCTATGTGCTCAGGGTCCTCTTGCTTGGACTTCTTCTCGTCATCTGTCTCTGGGAACATGCCCGTTACAAGTGTCCACCCTGAGTAGTACTGGTGCCGAACGCCTCCCTCTACGCAGTCCCTGAACCGGATACCCATATCCGTTTGATGCTTGAGGAGGACGTCGTAATGAGGGTGAAACCTCAAGGGAAAGCAAGGCAGTGAGGTAATCTCCTTCTCACCATCGAATGAGGCGAACTCCGCCTTGCTATAGACGGCCTTGAATCGATCGCCGTCATAGTCTAGACAATACAGCATCCAGAAAGTGTCCTGCGAGCGTTTCTTCCAACCGCTCCCGTCCCGGAACTCGTGAGAAAGATCCCGCGGAATGCAGTACGCCATCTTGAATATGGTCTGGAGCGCAGAACGATGAAGAGCCTTGGAAGTCGTGGGTGGTGCGGGAACATACGCAAGTTCGCCGGGCTTAAAGAGGAAAGGGATTTCTTCGTAGAGGATCTTTGGAGGTGCTCCCTTGTCCACCTTGTCAAACCGCTTCCATAGAGGCATAATCACCTTCTCGACAAAGTTCACGTAGACGCGCATGTCTTCAAGCGGTGTAGGGCGGGGAGGGGCCGGCTCTTCGTCTGCTTGCTTCTCGTCCGTCTTGTCCGCCGCGTCCAGAGACGGGGAGTCAGTCTGCGTCGCTTTTGTCAACTCGGATTCGTCAGTTTTGACCGATTCGTCCGCTTTAACCGATTCTGCCGGTGCAGCTAGACCAGTAGCATCTTCGTCTGTTGCAGGGACTGCCTCGGCCTCGGAGCCAACCGCATCGCTGGCAACCATCACAGCCTCGGGGGCTTTAGGTGCCTCGGCGGCGGCAGCGCTTTGAGCCGCTTCCATCTCGGCGAGCTTCTTCTTCATGTCCTCGTGGAAGTACTCGAAGGCGCGGAAGGGGCGACAGAATACTAGTTCGTCCGTGGCTTCAGCCAGGTCGCCACCCCAATCGGCAATCTTGGAGAGGTGTTCAAGCACGGTAGGTGAGCGCACACGCACGCGGTGTAGCTTCCTATTCTCGCCGAGCTTCTCGGAGGAGGAAGACATCTGTGCGGCCGTGGTGCGTCCAGGCACTTCTTGTGCCTCCGGCTCGACGATGGCCTCGCGCCGCGCCCGCTCGTCAAAGACATCTTCGGACCAATCGGGCTTCGCGACGAGCACCTCGATAGTGTAGTCCCAGTTATCGTCCATGACCCGGTTGACAAAGCCATGGTAGTTGTAGTATCGGACGCCCGAGTTGATGGGCCGCTTTGGCCGTTTCGTCTCCGGCTTCCGGGTCTCGACTGATGACGTGGACCTGGCGTCGTCGTTGCCTTCACCCCTCTCCGACGCGCCATCTTCCCGAACATCGTTGCCTTCTTCTCTGACATGTTCGGCTGGCGCGTCGACGGGATCGGCAGCCACGGTCACCGGCTCCGGTTGGTGCGTGTCTGCTGCCTCATCCATGCTTGCTCGTATATCTTCTGTTCTCGATATGGCTTCGGGGGCGCTTTCGCTGGAACTTGTTAGGCTTCAGGTCTAGGTATGCTTCTTCTCGCACCTCACTTGCCTGGTATTTAGACAGATCAATTGGTGCCGCGTTCCTCGCAGACCATCTCAGATCACGTCGAGTAGAGACGGGACCAAAAGAAGGCACAGTGGAACAGGAGGTTGGGAAGGAATTGGTGCGACCAAAACAGAGCTCCGGTCCCTAAGCTCGAGCTGAGGAGCTCCTGCAGGAGGGGTAGGGTAGCCTCCAGCCGCTGCAGGAATCCTGGTAAGTTGCAGGGGCCTGGTGCAGGCGGAGAACCAGATGGATAAGCAATTGGTGATGCCACCCTGTAAGTTAGTTAGATAACTAGCTCTTCTGTGCCCTGAATCCGAATGACCTGAGGGGATTTCAACGCCCGAGTAGAACAACAACGTCAAGCTTCTCGACACATTGATCGCCCCGACCCGTGTACAGCACGTTGCCCGAGACATGACATTCTCCCGAGTCCTAGCCACACTATCTGCAACCACCCGGGGCAGCTACCCTTGACAGATGACGCCCCCGGCGCTTATGCGCGTTTTGCGACCGCAGATCTATTAGGGGCTGAGCCAGTCCGCATTGCATTAGCTTGTACGGCTGCGGAGTACAAGCAAACAAGTCAATGATCAGGACGAAATGCCAAAATGGAACGAGCATGCCGAGCTGCAGCTCAATTATTAATGGCGTGTGTGTTCGTCGTGGGGGCCAAGTGACGTGTCGCCAAAGGGTTGGAGTCGTGGTGGGAAGGGAAGGCGACGAATAGCACGCTTATCTCCATCTCCACTACAAGAGGATCGTGTCCCCGGTCGCCGACTCCTGCAGTCAGCTGAAAAAGCAGTGTTTCGGCCCCCAGAGCTCGAATTCGCGCGCTACCAGCCATCCGAGCCATTCAATGATCCCCTGTTAAGCCACACCGGGAAGGGCCGGCAACTCCGTTCTGAGGTGGAGAAACTCAGGTGTTCCCGCGAGGGGAAGCTGCTGAAGAGGCGCAGTGACTTTGTGCCGGCACAGTGGTGGCTATGCTGATGTGCGGGAGGCCCTGCGGCGTGCGTCTGAATGACATATTGTGACTTCGGCGGCCATTGTTGACGAGACCATTGTTTGCTGGAAACACGAGCGCGGACGCAATGGCAACCGCGAGCGAGACCAAGAGGACCGGTTTCTCACGGTTGCTACACCGTCGGGAAAGGCCGAAGACGTCGACTGCGAAAAACAATACGGACCCCGATCCGCAGGCTTCAGAAGCATGGTTTCGAGAGAAGGGAGGGGATTTCCACCCCGCATTCGCGGTGCAGACTCAATGGGACGACCAAGAAGGGAGCTTCAAGCCCGAGGAGCGGCTGGCAATAGAGTGAGGAGTCACCTTTAAGTTGTGAATACACAAGCACTAAGACAGTAGTAGGTATCTCGAGGAAGTACTTGTGACTCATGATGTAAATACAGCGCCAGACGAGCCCAAGTTCGGCGCCTGTTCTTGGGTCACGGTCTTTGAGCAGCTCGCCCAGGCTACCGAGGAGCGTAGCTCTCAACGTGACCTGTCGGGAGCAACATTGCTTGGGATCGACTTGACGACGCGATATGTCGAGCTTATCCCGGAGGAGTACGGGCTCGGGGTCATAAAGGGGACTTTGGGCCTGATATTTGAGGTGAGACGACAGTTGGCATCGTGTTGGTAGGTGCAGGTCGCTAACGGTGGTGCAGTCGACGAGAAGAAACATCGAGAACAAGGCCAAGATCATGCACGCCTTTGAGACAATTCCAGAAACTATCCTCACTATCAACGTAGCCTGTGCTTATCTAGATGCTTCTGAGACCGACCTAGCTGTGCAACGAAACTTCTATAGCACCGTCGTGCTAGAGTTGCCCAAACTCGTCGAACTGCTCCTAGGCAAAGAAAAATGTGCGCATACCAAGCTCAATGGCATAGCTTCTAGTAGTTGATGCTGACAGGGTAATAGGGTATAAGAAGGTTGCGAGTTTCTTCGAGCTCAGGATCCGCGAAACTATGGTCATTGATGACATCCTTGCACGCTGGAACGGCTATATCAGGAGACTTCATGAGCACGTAGAGAGAATGAAGACCAAGGTGATGGCTCAAGGACTCCATCATAGTTCCGAGGCACACCGACATGCCGAAGAAGCTAACGGGAAGCTGGATGACGCAAACAGCAAACTCGATGATGCTAACAACAAGCTCGACGATACCAACATGGGGATGAAGAGCATGGACACGAAGCTCGACCAGGTACTTGTGGAACTTGGGAAGCTGCAGACGAGTGAGCGCTCCGCGCAAGCCAAGGAACAGTGGCTTCGCTCGAAGGATACCGGTGCAGAGGCCCAGACCGGCGTGTACAATGACGTGACCGTTCTCATCAGACAACACGATCGCGACATGGAGTATTATCGTCACATGCTGGACGCTCAGCAGAAGGACAATAACCGTCTGCGACAGGGTAAGGCACAGCGCCCAAAGACTCGTCAGATAACTACGGCTTGCTGAATAACTATAGAAAACTCTAACCTTAGCCACGAGAACGAGGTTCTGCGCGCGACTACTCCTCAGCCTCCCGGATCGGAGTGTGAGCTGGAGCCTGAGCCCGAGCCCTTGATCAGCCTACTGGAACTGCTGGGCATACTACGCGTCACTCCCGAATCTGCTTGGGACGATCTTGATTTCGTTCTGCGAGAGGAGAGCAAGTTTGGTGGTAGGCAACTAGGTCGTGCGAGGTGGCTTCTAAGGACCGAGGAGTTCCTATCCTGGTTCCAAGGTCGCCAGTCATCCATCTTGCTTGTCGAGGGCAAACTACCTCAACACTCCGTCCAGAAAGTCACGCCGCTATCAGTTTTTGGCTCGACTTTTGCGACCAGCCTTATGAACAGTCCTTCCACCATAGTGCTCTTCTTCTTTGGCGGACTGCACTGCAAGGAAGAGGAGGAAGAGGCGGAGACTAATGGACCCAACGCCATGCTTAGGGCGTTGATCACGCAACTCCTCCTCAACGACAAGATGCCGCAGCCGGCACTCGACTTCATGGGAGAGGATTTCCTTGAGGCTTGTCAGGCGCACGATATCCGAGGCCTGTGTGAACTTTTCGAGCAGCTTGTCCTCCAGATCCCACCTTTCACTCAGGTCTATTGCGTCCTAGACGGCCTCGGATGGTACGAGCAGGAGCCATGGAGCACCGATCTCGGCTGTGTGGCGGCAATGTTCGAGCACCTGTCGGGACAGATGGACCACGACAGCTTCTGCTTCCTCAAGGTTCTGATGTTGTTTCCAGGTCTTAGCTTGGAGGTTTCGGACAGGATAGAGGGACGGCCGGATGTCTGGACGGCCGCTTCGCTGGCGGCAGGCCACACAGACCCGATGCACGTCTCACCCCTTACGGAGCTTACCGAGCTCATCTACGAAGAGTATGACTACAACGAGTGAGGTGGGCTTGGCTATGTGCTATACACGTTATGGGAGTTAAGCGAATGACTTTTCTTGTTGTGGGGGGGGTGTTTGTCAGTGACTGATTGCGAGGCTCAGACGCCGTTGGTTAGGCCTGCTGCATTGATTGTTATTCTGGTGATGTTCTCGTGTCGCGGCTTGCACACTCAAGTTACCGTGCAACGAAGTACGGGCGTTGTCTGCTAGCAATGGACACATTTGCATCCTTCATTTTGAACCCGCTAGTGCTGCTCTAGGAAGTGATAAGTTCTGCGGACTTCTCCAGGAGCGGCAGTGCATTTCGGACCTAACCTGGCATATGATAGTAGTCGACGCCTTTGGAATACTGAGCCCAGTTGACACCGGCCTGCAGCTCCGCATGGGAGGGGTCAACGCCCACATTGTGTGCCGGGCATGGTGTTGGACTATCGGCGAGGAGCTGACAAATGCAGTACGGATAGATGCTATTTTAGCTAATTGAGCCCTTCAAGTCGCAATTTCTTGGAGAGAAGACGCAATGAGAACTCTTTTAATCTTCGTCGCACCCCTCCCTCCACAGTGTTTCGTTCTCGGTCGCTCAACTGACTTTCACAAAGCGACGCTGATTCGAATCTATTTCGCTTCCAACTATGGGCAAGACTTTCGAGAAATTGGCCGGCAAGAAGATTGCCGTGGTCGGAGGATCATCCGGGTATGCTCCGCTTCTCCTCACTTCAGGAGGTCCCAAGCCTAATATCGAGCTCCTAATCAATCATCGGCAGCATCGGCTTCGGCGCCGCCAAAATTCTTCTTGAAGCTGGCGCACATGTCATTGTGATTTCGTCCTCTCAAGACAGGGTCAATGATGCCGTGAAGCGGCTGGACAGTCCAAACGCGGAAGGGAAGGTCGGAGACGTCCGAGATGAGCAGGCTTTCACACAGCTGCTTGTGTCACTTGCTCCGCTGGATCATATCGTCTTCTCGAGCGTAGACAAGATCATTCGTGGCTCGCTGGCCGAGGCCAATCTGGATGAGGCCAAGCACTTGTTCGACGTGAAGTTCTGGGGCAGTGTCGTCGTCGGCAAAGGTGAGCCTAACGAGCAATTGCCGCATTTAGCAGTCGCCGAAGTCGAGATAATATCCGCTTCTCTTGCCTCCGCTGGCTAACCAAACGCGTAGCTCTCGCGAAGTACGAAATTGTCAAGCCCGGTGGTTCTCTGACGCTCACGTCCGGCGGAGCCGCCCTACGTCCTAGAAAAGGAGCTACCATTGGCGGCGCGCTCAACGGAGGCGTTATCACCCTCACCAAGGCACTTACGGATGAGCTGACTAACAAGAAAATCCGGGTTAACACAGTAGTCCCTGGTCTTGTCAAGACAGAGCTGTGGGACAAGCTTGGGCATTCCAAGGAGAAGCAGGAGGAGATCTTCGAGAAGGGTGGGAAGGAACTGAGTGTCGGCTTCGTTGCGACCCCAGATGACATTGCGGAAGCCTACTTGTACACTGTCCGAGCTGATTACGCCAATGGGACTATTGTCATTATTGGTAAGTATGAGTCTAAACTCGTTCCGAGGTCGAGTTATGCAGCTAACAGGTGTCTCTTGCTAGATGGCGGTGGAAGCATCTAGTGACATATCCAACCGCTGGAATCTACCTTTCCTACCTTTCCAACCCTCGTCGTGACTCTTTCATGCCATGTGGGCGCCGCCTCCAACGTGGATGGTCTGGCCTGTGATCCACTGCGCCTCAGGACTGGCCAGCAATGCCACGACGCCAGCAACGTCGTCGGGATAGCCTACCCTATTCAGGGGGCTCCATTTAGCTATCATTCCATCAATGTCCTCCATGGACATATTTTCTCCACCAGGGATGTATTCTCGAGCGTTATGCGTGTACATATCACTCTTGATACCACCTGGAGCGATGGCGTTTACTGTGATGTTTCGAGATCCAAGATCCCAGGCGAGGCACTTGACCATGCCTAGGACTGCTGCCTTGGAGGCGGCATATATAGCATGCCTTGGAATACCCTAGAGCACGTCCTGTCAAGACCGTTCCCATCATGACGTCGAAAGCTCGAGTGGTTTCATGCTCACCTTGACGGCCGAGATGCTGCTAATGAGCATCAGCCGGCCGCCGTCTTCCATGTATTTGTTCGCTTGCTGCGCGACAAAGTACTGAGCCTTTACGTTGACGGCAAAGACCCTATCTATCTCTTCACCGGTGGTGCCGGCCAGGTCGTTGAAGTGTTCGATCCCTGAGTTGCTCATGACGATATCAATCCGACCCAGCTCGCGCTTTGTCGTTTCGAACAGCCGCGCGATGTCTTCCTGCTTTGACACGTCCGCCTGGACACAAATAGCGCCGACGCCATGCTCAGTTCGCGCCTTCGCCGCGACTTCCTCCGCGGCCTTAGACGACGCGAGATAGTTGATGACGACAGACGCGCCGTGCTCCGCTAGTCGCAAGGCGATGGCTGCGCCGATGCCACGACTAGAGCCGGTCACTAGTCAATGTCAGGTTCCTAAGTATTACGATCTGAATGCATCATGGAGGTCTGGTTGGAATGGACTAGGCTGACCTATCGCAACCTTGCCCTTGAGGTCTTGCTTTACTTCACTCATGTCGTCGGCACGGACTTCGATCGGATATCAATACCTGCTGCTACGATGAAGGATCGTGAGCCAAAAGCCAAACCTTGAAGTAGCTAGTCGCACCCGCCTGTTACCGCCTGGTGAGAAGATGGCATATAATGTCGGGCGTGGTGTGATGCCGGGAGACCCGCTGCGTCCTGACGTGACTTGATGTCATGACTCTCCCGCTCGGCTTCCGCGCTAATGCTAAGGTCCGACAGCGAGAACGCGATGCCGATGTCTCTCATCCACCCAATCCGGGTGGCTGCAGCGGGAGTGCATAATGCATCGCACGAGTTTCATCGAACTGGCAACCCGCGTTCCGCTGTTGAACTGGGGCAATCTCACATCGGCAAACAATTGATTGGACGTCATGACAAAGCATCATCAGCTGTTAACTAGGTGGCCTGGACCTCTAGGCTTTGAGATATCTTGAGGATAGCTAAAGGCGTCGCCTGCAAAGCAGTGCATCACTACGCCCTATTGTAACCTTGCCGCGTTCCCTATATGATCTCCTCACCGGAGATCATGCTTAATCCCAATACGGGAGATTCTTCCTAGGAAACAACTTCCTTAAGCCATTTAGAACCGCAGCGTTAAATTTCATTCCAACAGATTGTTAATTGAGCCCTGGCGAAACTTCACCTCTCAGATGCCACTGGACAGTATTTAGAAGTGCTTCTCGCAAGTGTCAAGCACATTCTACCTATAGCGTTGCTACCTTCGGCCTCTGCCTAGGACTGGGCTCCCTTCATGGCCCTTTGGAAGCTAACAGGCTTCACGCTCACCAGAGGCGGTTATCGCGAACTATCGAGACTACTGATTAGGAGAGAACGAGCGCCCGCAGGTTAATATAGATAAAGAAATGTCCCGCTAACGGATCAGGAAGGCATCGGCGGCAACAATGTTAAGTGACCGCGTGCAACCCGCTTACACCTCATCTGTGCCGCGACTTTGTCGTCGCGCCTCAACACTCCCTAAGGGACCACGGTGCCGCCTCCGTGGTATCAGCCTCAAAGTTCCTAATATGAACCTCTAGGCCCTGCGAGTCGACGCCTTGCTAGCCGACTTGGTGATCCCGGACACCACCGGTGACGGCGTGTGGTGCAGAGAAGATGGCATGTCTACAGTATTAAACGTTGCTGGGTAACATATTTAATCTCTAGTGTTGTCCACCGAACTGGGGTAGCGAGTACCCTTATCTTATATTTAACACTCTGCCGTACGTGGACATTATGTAGCGGAACTTCCGGCGAGCCCGGCACCAGAAGAAAGGTTTTCCAACAAAGTTCCAAATTCGTTTGAGATCGAGGGCTATGTATCTGTCATGGGGACTTCATGAGCGAGTACGATATGGTGGACACGGTAACGTTGGACTGGGTTGATTTCATTGTTGTTTTGATGGCATAAACAGTCCGGCCGCATTCGAGGGCAAGGTCGCAGTCTACTCCACAGGAACAGACCTGGCGGCTTAGCGGCTCCTAGAACCATCAAGGTGTGTGATGTCCATCTCTCCTATGGCAGTCAATGTCGATCATTTACATCTGATGCGCTTACCAATACCCATGTCCGCGGACATGGAGTTTGTATGCTAATTCCGCAGATCAAATAGTTTCGACAGCTAGATTCACCCTTAGATGAGCCGAGTGAAGAAATATTCTTGGAGGCAAGTTAATGAACCAGTGTGCAACTCACTTAATGTAAACGGGCTATTTCTGAGGTTTGATTCAGGTTCAAGACTTGTTCTGACTGGATGCACGCATCACGACGACTTGGCATTTACTTTCAACCGCTGCTTCTGTTCGTTCGAATATCACCAGCCTCCTACGCTCAGATACATGATCGATCAGTAGATTTCGATCCCCTCGTTCCCCCAATTGCGCTAATCATGTACAGCCATCGTTAGTCAGGCGACTTTTACACTTGCATCATGAGTCTCTCCTTCGCTGATAAATCTGTCCGACTCGCGGGCCAAAGACTCCCCGTCAAGCTTGCCTATATATGATATCTGCAATCCCACATTTCTCCTTCACTGCACTCATCAGACAAGACATGCACTAGATTCAAATTGTGCAATGGCTCTTCCTGTACTGACAGTTGTTGGTGCAACTGGGGCTCAAGGATTGAGTGTTGTGTCCGCATTTTCTAACATCAAGACCAAATATCACATCCGAGCTCTCACTTCCGACACCTCAAGCGCCACTGCAACCAGGCTAGCAGCCCAGGATGACGTCTCAGTCATCTATGCCGACCTCGGTTCAGTCGATAGCTTGCTGGCCGCATTCAAGGGCTCCTCCCTCATCTTCGCAAATACCGCTTTCCATCCTGAGACGTTTCTAACCAAAGGAGCGTCAGCAGCGCAGTCTCGGGAGGAACAGCAAGGACTAAACATCGTTCAGGCGGCATCGCAGACAACATCCCTGATTCACTTCGTTTGGTCAACCCTGCCTAACGCTTTGAGCATCACCAAGGGCGATTATTTGATTCCTCATTTCCAGGCCAAGATACCAGCGGAAAACTTTATTCGCGACCCAGTCAATGGCTTGGCCGGAAAGACGACACTTCTTCGTGTAGGTCTCTACGGATCAAACCTGGCCATGGATCCGTATAAACCATTACATGTGGTATGCCTCTCCTAACTCCATGGATGGACACACAGGAACTGAAGAGAACTAGAAAACGGCGGACAAATACCTCATTACCTTTCCCTGTTCCGCGGACGTGGCCATTCCCTTCATCGGCGACGAAACAGTCAATGTCGGCTTGATAGTCAAGGCGATATTGTCGCAGCCTGAGAAGACCTTTGGTCGCTATGTCCTTGGTGCTTCAGAGATCATGTCCTGTCAAGACTGGGCCGAAAGCTTTGCTAAGGCATTGCGTCGGCAAGGTCACAACTCGGATGCTGTGTTCCTAGAGTGTTCTCTGGAGCTTTTCGAGCGAATATGGGGCCATGTGGGCACGGAAATCGGGGTCATGTTCACTTACTTCCGAGACATAGGATATACCGGGTACGAGGCAGAAGCCGGGGGATCTCCTATATTAACGCCGAAGGACTTGGGAATTGAGGCCTCCTTACACTCAACAGAAGACCGCTTAGCTACTCTCGACTGGTCTCAAGATCCACCGGCATCGACTTAGATACCGTTGGAAGTACTCAATCGTTAAATCGACGTTATGGTCTTATCAGAGCCCCACGTACCGAACTTGCGTTCTTTTGCATGTGAATGCGAGCAGTAGGGTACCCTTCTCTGTCTGCTACTTCGCCACTTGAAGAATTTGCCCCTAAACTGAGCTTATCTGGGAAGAACTGGGAGGATCAAGGTTATTAGAAGCACCACGCAACACGTAAGATACCGATATGAACCAGGAACAGCGAAGTTGAGAGTTGCTTAGAGTTATTTAGGTGCGCTGGGCGAGCATGTCCAAAAGAATTGTTGACATATCAAGCTAGCCTCGCTTCATGCTCCTTCAAAATTCCAGGTATCTGTAGATCTTTACAGACGGTTTTCTATCCGCTCCTCAGAACCTTCGTCCCTTGCGCCCTCTTTCTGTGCCGAGTCATTGACATCCAATCGCAATTCGGTGGCACGCTCCTTCTGCATGCGCCTAGCGACGGTGACGGGATTCGTGCTCTCCGAAAAGATGAAGTCGACTTCTTCAAGATCGAGATTCGACGTTTCGGGGTAGAAGAAGTAGATGATAGGGACGAAGACTAAGTTTGTTGCCATGAAGATCAAATAGGCCTTCCACTTGAGGCGATTGATGATAATAGGCGTGATCATGACCTGCATTTTCCTCTGTTAGTGACATGATTCATTCTCAATATAAATACCTAAATGTAGGCTTGCGAAAATTGAGCTCTGAACCAAGGAGTGATGGAGGAGAAACATACCACTGTGAAGTTCCAGAGCCAGTTTGAGCTGACACCGATGGCAGTCCCCCGAGTCCTAGCATGAAGCGGAAGGATTTCGGGAACATAGACCCACGGGACACAGTTCATGGATGCCCCGAAGATGAGCATGTAGGTAAAAAAGAACGCGACGGAAGCAGAGGCAAAGGCTTTTCCCCTAGCAGTATCATCGGCCTGGGACAGAAGCGCAGCCACCATGAGCATTGAGAAGCTTAGTCCGGCCGACCCCCAGATCATAGTGGAACGGCGGCCCATGCGGTCGAGCGCTAACGATGGAAGAAGAGAACCCAAGGGGAACATGATCTGGATGCACCCGGCGATGATCTGAGCGAGCCTGTGCTCCAGGCCAACATTCTCCTGCAGAACAGCTATACCGGGTTAGGGCTTCGTCATACAAGAGGAGTAATGGTTACCACTCACTAAGGATGTAGTAGACGACCAGGTTGATTCCACCTGCTTGGTTCATAAACTGGACGAACCATGCTAGGAAGACTCTGTATCTTGTTCTGACTTTGTCCTCCCTGAATGTTGACGCCCAGGATGAGCTGCCTTCAGCCTCGGCTTCCATACTCAGGGCAACTTCAATAGCGTTGGCCTCTCGGACGATGTCTGGGTGGTCGACTGGCTTGTCGTATATCGCAGAAAGCACGTTCAGTGCTTCTTCCTTTTTCCCGTGGTTAAGTAACCAGCGAGGCGATTCTGGAACGCCGAAGACAACGAGAATCACCCAAAACGCGAATACCACTTGGAATGCAAGGGGCCAACGCCACGCAAAGGGACCTCCGACGAAGCTGAAAGCAAAGTCCCACCAGTATGCGAAGGCAATTCCGATGCCGACGAACATGACCTCAGCAGAGACGAGGCGGCCCCTCTTCGTGCCCTCACATAACTCAGATTGATACCTGTTGATTGCATCGTTGAGTGGACGGACTCTTGTTTGAGATACTCTCAACAGACGTTTGGGGATGGACTTACATTGGCACTGTGCTCGTTTTAAGCCCTGTACCGGTGCCTGTGACGATCCGGCCAACGATGAGGTGGCCGCGACTGAAGGCCGATGCCTGTAGAGCAGCACCGATTATGACCCAGAACATGGCCAGCCAGATTGTACGCCGGCGACCGAGCCTCTCGCCAACGACAAAGTTGGCAAAGCAGCCTACCATACAGCCGAGGTTGTAGCTCGCGGTGATGAGACCCGTCAACGTGTCGTTTGGGTTCCCGAACTGCTTCAACCAGTCCGAGTTCTCAAGGATACCACCGAATACGCCTTGGTCATATCCGTAGAGAATGAAGGCACAAAGACAGCAGGATGTCACTGCCAGTTGCAGCTTCTTGCCGCGACCGAACCAGGCTCGCATCTTGTAAGTGTTCTTCCTTTCCCCGATAAGCGTATGCGACAGAAGGTAGAGGTGGGAGGCTGGTGGTTTGTATAAGGAGTGAATGACTGATGTCAGAATTATCTCCTCTACTTACTCACTAGACGAGAGCAGAAGATCTATTTATATACACGTGGCATGATAGACCCTCATTCCAAGTTATGGGACTGTTGATATTTTGAGTGGACGCGGGGGCCCCAGAAGACGCCCTGCCGAAACCCGGGGAGCTGACAGTTGTGGGGACAGCCAAAGATCTCGCCAACCTTATTCTGGTATCTGATCTACCTTGAGAGTGGTTCTACCTTCTGTCCCGGGCGAGATTCGGGCGTTATTGCGTCACTCGACCCACGCGTCTGACCGCCTGTATTAAACAGAGTCTTGGCTTTATTCGAAATGCCAACGCTCCGAAACAGGGAATAAGAAGCGTTGAAAAGGTCCTCGTAGGATGAAATGCACGGGAATAAGGGTCAGGCTTCCACCACCACTGTAGAGTTGGTGCCAATACAATCGTTCAATACCTTCAGACCCAATGATAAGCAAAGTGGGATCGATCCTTTTGGAAGAAAAGCCAAGGGGGGGCCACAGCAGCAGTGCTTCGTACCAAAATACCCGACATGTTGGCGCGCCGCGAGGAATGGTCACTGTATCTCCAAAGCGAACCCCTGGCTCAATACAACATGTACAGTAATGCTTCCCGTAGCTGATCTGTGAATATGGGGTGTTATATCAAGAATTTCTATTCTATTATATTGCTATTGAAAGAATATCTTAAGGCACCTAATCTACTTCATCAACTATTTGGACTTTGATGCTTCCGTTGCTGAGATCAGAGCAGACATCAAGAGCCTTGATAGCCTGCTCGAGAGGGAATGTGTGAGAGACAAGCTCCTTGAGACTTAGAATTCCTCCGCTTAGACAGGCGATGCCGGCTGGCCAGGTGTCTCGGTACCTGTTGATGAATTTCAGGTCGATCTGTGTACGATTCATCAGTCGTGTACCGTGAAGACGCAGGTCTCCTCTCAGAGTCGACATGGGGGCGAGGCATCGGAAGAGTTACTTACCTCTGCCAGAGAGATGTGCATGAACGGCAGGTTGTTCATGATAGCCTTCCCAACGCCGATAACCACTACTGAACCGCCCCTCCTCACAGTGAAACAACCCGTGATGACGCTGCTCTCCACACCAGTGCACTCAAGGACCGTTCTTGGGGCAAAATAGGGGTTCTCAGAAGCTCCAAAAAGCTCCCTTATCCCCCGTGCCTGCTCTTCTGGGCTTACCGACCGATCCACCCGGTATGTGAGACACCCCGGGACGTATTGTTGAGCGAAAGCCAGTCGTTTCGGCTCCAGGTCGGTGATGACGATTGGGTGCGCACCAGAGGCACGTGCAGCCGCCAGCGCGATGAGGCCGATAGGCCCAGCGCCGCATACCAGAGTCCCGTGGCCGAGTGACAGCCGCGCCGTCTCTACGCCGTGTAAGACCACGCTCAGAGGCTCAAGAAGTGCCGCCTCAGCGAAGCTGACGTTGTCCGGAATCCTAAGAGTGGTGACAGTCGGTCAACACTCAAATCTCGACAGGGAAAATCGAGTAGAACGATGAGGAGCCCGAACTCACTTGTGCAGCCACTGTGCCCGGTGCACCTTGTATCTCTGCAGCGTTCCGTCGTAAGGGTACACACCGGCAAACTGGACGTCTTCACAGAGGTTGTACCTGCCCTCCATGCAGAGGAAGCAGGTCCCGCAGGGCACGCCAGGCTCGACGGCGACCCGATCACCTGCCATTATGACCTTATCAGCGGGTGTCATCAGGGGTGACTACGCCGCAGCATGCCCTGATGAGTGCATGCACCCCATTGGCATCAGTACGCACCGGGTTTCAAATTCTTAACGTCCGGCCCGCACTTGAGCACTACACCGGCAGCTTCGTGACCTAGGATGCAGTCGCCTTCAACGACCAGCGACCCGATGCACCCTGCCTTCCAGAAATGGATGTCGGACCTTATCATGGCAGAGTCAGTTTGGCACACCCGTCTCCGGTCGAGACACTGACGGTGTTTCGAATGCTCACCCACAAACGCCCGTCGCCTTCACATGGATGAGAGCCTGTCCCGGGCCGGGTTCTTGGACCGGTGCCTCCACCATCTTGATCCTGTGGTCTGCAGTTACTTGCAGCGACGGGTTTGGCCGCGACGCTTGGAACTTGCAGCCAGCACCGTTCGTGCCATTCCCGAGGCTTCCCATGGTACTCGTTTCTTCTTTGTTCTTTAGCTTCAGTGTCGTTTCTGCAGTCGTAGGTACCTTGAGTGCGCGGTACGATGTTCGGGGAGGTAGCGGAATGTCGGAAAATAAAGCAATTTGAAGAGCACCAGCAGGTAGGTAACGCGACGAGACGCCGTGCAAGCATCACCGGATCAACCGCCCCGCAGAAACTACACAGGCGTGGGCGCTTGGTGACCCCGAGAAAGCGAGAGAGAGGGTGATTTGAGTGTTTGGGATTTCCTGTTCCGTCATCCTAGGAGCTGGTGCTTAGCATTACCCGTTTCGGCAGTCCGGGAATCGCCCGGTCGTGGCCGCTACTGCGCCCGTGATCGATTCCTCCTCTACTTGAGAAAGGAGGGAAACGGTACGACGCAGTGAACGAAAGAGCTAATAAATTCATTCCTTCACGTCGATTCAGTCCATGTAAAGAGCCGCTTCTGTCTCCGGCGATGCTACTCTGAGTTCCAAGCTGAAGTATTGTTGTTACAATCAATCAGCTGCTATTCAATCAGACGTTCCCATTCTCGTGTGTGGTCAATATGGCCCCTGGCGTTATCGAGACGACGTACGGCGACAGTAAAGTCGTCACAAACGGCGCGACTGTCTCCAAGGCGCTCGGGAGGACGTATCGCGAGTTGGAGGATCAGGGTTCGCACGACATTGTCCTCAAGAGCTTTCGGCTCCTTGTAGCGGATCTATGTCAGCAATTCAATGGAGGTCATCCAGGGTGAGTCGCCGGTGTTTTTATCTTTACCCCAAACCGACATTCTTGCGCTGATGCACATTGTTTAGAGGAGCCATCGGCATGGCGGCCATTGGCGTTGCCCTCTGGAAGTATGTGATGCGATATGCGCCTCACACCCCCGACTGGTTCAATCGAGACCGCTTCATCCTGTCGAACGGGCACACCTGCCTCTTCCAATACTGCTTCCTCCATCTCACGGGCTACAAGGCAATGACCTTTGACCAGCTGAAGTCTTATCACTCCGAGCGGGTCGACGCCCTGTGTCCTGGGCATCCGGAGATTGAACATGAGGGGATCGAGGTGACTACCGGCCCGCTTGGCCAAGGAGTCGCAAATGCCGTGGGCATGGCCATGGCGACGAAGAACCTTGCTGCCACTTTCAACAAACCCGGATTCGATGTTGTGTCGAACCATACCTGGTGTATGGTCGGAGATGCTTGTCTCCAGGAGGGTGTTGCTTTAGAAGCAATCTCCCTAGCGGGCCATTTCCGGCTGAACAACCTGACGATTATGTACGACAACAACCAGATAACCTGTGACGGTTCTGTTGATGTAAGTCTGGGACCTATACTTGCCAAAGTTCTTTATTCTGTGTAGTCGAGCTGTATGCTGACCACCGGTCAGTTGACAAACACGGAAAACATCAACGACAAGATGCGGGCGTGTGGATGGAACGTCATTGATGTTGAGGACGGCTGTTATGACATCCTCGCCATTGTCAATGCAATGGAAGCGGCAAAGCGCTCAGATAAACCCACATTCATCAATGTGAGGACGGTCATCGGACTGGGCAGCAAAGTGGCCGGCACTGCTGTGGCGCATGGAGCTGCCTTCGGCAAGGAGGACGTCGCGAACATGAAGCGGGCATACGGCTTCGACGCGGAGCAGTTCTACGTTATCCCTCAGCAGGTCCGAGATTTTTTCCAGAACCTGCCGAGCCGAGGCGACCGATTTGTCAAAGAGTGGGAGCAGCTGGTCGACAAGTACACCAAGGAGCACCCAGAGCTGGGGAGCCACTTCCGGGCCCGGATGGCGGGCGAGATCGATCCGAAGTGGTTGAAGCTGATTCCCAGCAAAGCGGAATTTCCAACCAAGGCGACTCCCACACGTGCCTCTTCGGGTCTGGTATTCAACGGGATAGCGAAGGAGATCGATACCTTCATGGTCGGCACTGCAGACCTATCCCCATCTGTACACATGAGCTGGCCTGGACAGGTCGATTTTCAGCATGTAAGATGATGCCTCTCCTATCGAAGTCCTTGTGTCAATCTCACTGACCATTCACAGCCTGACCTACGTCCAGCTCGCGGAGACCCCGGTAACTATACAGGACGTTACATCCATTACGGCATTCGAGAGCATGCCATGTGTGCAATCGCAAACGGCCTTGCCGCCTTCGCGCCAGACACAATTGTTCCGGTGACATCTTCGTTCTTCATGTTCTATCTCTACGCAGCACCGGCGGTGCGGATGGGTATGGTGCTCTTCCCCCTTAAAGAACTCTGAGTTTCGGCAGGACTAATGACGACAAAACAACAGGAGCGCTCCAGAAGTTACACGGCATCCACGTCGCCACGCATGACTCAATCGGCATGGGTGAGGACGGACCCACGCACCAGCCAATCGAGCTGGCCTCCCTGTACCGCGCGATGCCAAACCTCAACTACATCAGGCCGGCGGACAGCGAGGAGGTGGCGGGGGCGTGGATCGCTGCTATCCAGGCCAAGGGCAAGCCCACAATCATATCCACGAGCCGGCACGCCCTGCCACAGCTGCCGGAGACGCGGCGCGACGGCGTCCTCCGTGGCGCCTACGTCCTGCGGGAGAACGAGAAGGCCACCTTGACACTTCTTGGCGTGGGCGCCGAGCTCTCGCACGTGGTCGAGGTGGCGGCCCGTCTGCAGGAGCAGCACGGGATCCAGACGCGCGTGGTCAGCTTCCCGTGCCAGCGGCTGTTCGAGGCGCAGCCGCTCGCGTACCGGCGCGACACGCTGCGGCGGCACAGCACGACGGTTATCGTCGCGGAGCCGTACGCGCCGAACGGGTGGGAGAGGTACGCCGACGCAGGGGCGTGCGTCACGAGGTTTGGGCACAGCCTGCCGTCCAAGGCGGCCTACAAGTATTTCGGCTTCGATGTCGACTCGTTGACGAAGAAGGTGCTGGGGTACCTGGAGCGTGTCCGGGCAGACGAACTGCTCGCTCGCGAGTTTGTAGAACTGTAAGACTGGCTAGACTACATAGAGAACTTGATAGGGTGAATATAATACTGCGAGGGGTTGTAAGCAGGCTAGCGAGCTAGATTCAAGAGACGACGACCTTGAAATCACGCGTCTTGTTCTTTGTCGCGGACTCTCGATATCCTCACTGCGAGCCCAGTCTCTTTCCTTCAACAGGTGATACCAGTGAAGACGCCTCTAATCTGCCTTAGCAAGGAATGTCAGCCTATTGCAGAACGGAGCTTTGTCGGCCAAGCGGAGGAAGCAAGTCATTGTGGGGAGGATGATCACGCGGGCGCTTGAGCGGGAGCTAAGTTACAGAGGCCCACAAGTCAGGAACTATCGCCATTTTTCCAAAACAGGAAGCATTAAGCGCCGGCACATTAATACAGGGACGTCCGAAAGAGGAATTTCAACCACCAGTGGGATGTTCGATATTGAAGACAAACTTACAGGGCAAAGATATAGACACCATGTAAGCCCTACAGTTAAGTGTTTCGTGATTCATCTTGGGTGAACTTCAATACCGTGGTCATTACAAATCTCCCTCCTCAGTTATCTGTCAACTGGTCAAGAAATGGCAAAGCAACCTACTATCAAGCTCGCCTCAGGCTATGAGCTGCCCCTTGTCGGACTTGGGCTATGGAAAATACCCAACGATGCAACAGCCGATACTGTGTACAATGTGAGTAGTTCTGTCCGACAGCACCGGAGGTTGAGGGCGGGCTGAAGAAGCTCAAGTACTCGAGGAGGCATTGGCAATCTCATTAACCAAGCGAATAACAGGCCATCAAAATTGGCTATCGCCTCTTCGACGGAGCGTACGACTACCAGAATGAGAAAGAGGCTGGTGAAGGGATTCGCCGAGCCATCAGCGAGGGCCTCGTGAAGCGCGAGGACATCTTCATCACAACAAAGCTCTGGAATAACTACCATAGGAAGGAGTATGCTCTTGAGATGGGTCGCGCACAGAACGAGGCTTGGGGGCTTGGATACATTGACCTCTATATGATCCACTTTCCGGTGGCCCTGAAATATATCGACCCGGCTGTTCGCCGGTATCCGGTAAGCAAGTAAAGTCTCGAGAGCACAAGGACAGAACCCTGACAGCTGGGGGGTATAGGCTTGGTGGATGGATGACGATAGGAAGGTGGTGCAGCTGGACAAGGTGCCAATCCGCGAGACCTGGGAAGCACTCGAGCAGCTGGTGGACGAGGGCGTGGCGCGCAGCATTGGTGTTAGCAACTTCCAAGCGCAGCTGCTGTATGATCTAGTCAGCTATGCGCGGCACCCTGTGTCTTCGCTGCAGATCGAGCACCATCCGTACCTGGTGCAGCCAGGCCTCGTCCAGACGGCCCAGAGCAGAGGCATCGCTATCACGGCCTACTCGTCCTTCGGTCCACAGTCATTCCTAGAGCTGCCGGCAGAATTCTCTGAGAAGGCAAAGGGGATTGGCCTGCTATTCGATGCTGAGCCAATCGTGAGCCTGGCAAAGAAGTACAACAAGACACCTGCCCAGATACTCCTCCGCTGGGCTACGCAATCGTGAGCGCGTCTCTATCTGGCATCGCCCACTTGCCATCATGACGAATCGCATGACTAACATTGAGACTGTGGCAGGAATATTGCCGTCATACCGAAGGCTACTGACAAAAAATACCTCCAGGAGAACCTTGATGCCACCGGATTTGACATGACTGCGGAGGATCTGCAGTCAATCAGTGCCTTAGACAAGGGCTTACGCTTCAACGACCCAGGCTTCTACCTGCCGAACGCCCCGATCCACGCCTTTGCATAAGGCGAACCACTGAATCCTTCATGAGGGATAGGTTCTAGATAGCTTAGATATCGCGGTTATGGTAAATTTATAGAACGATAGACTGTAGACTTCTGCCCTGGCCGCGCATCGCCTTTCCCATAAGGTAACAAGAGTAGGTGGGTAGCGGTGGTAGACATTTCTTATTTTCATCCCAACTCTCACCTCTTGACCTTCCCGTATAGGATCAAAAAGGGACCAAAAGTCTGCAACGGGACAGGACCATCAGAACCACGCAATGCCATTAGACGTCGGTGGCCACGTTGAAACGTGCACACGTCCATTAAATGGCTCCCCATGAGGAAAAAATAAGACTTTTCCGGTCGCCCAGGCGATTCTTTTTGCCCTCCGTTCGATTCCACCTCGGCACACACCTTTTTCCTTAAATACTTTCTTCCTTTTTTTTTTTTGTCTTTCTCTTCTTCTCCTATTTCTCTCACAGATTCCAGCAGTAAACACGACTATCTCCGTATTACAGTAACCCTAACCCCAACCGGAGAAATAACCTGCGCATTACGCCGTATTTGCGTGTAAATCACGGAGGAGTGGCGGGGAAAATGCGGGGTACTCCACGCCATAGTTACGACGCGGCGCTTGCAAGGCCCTTATTAGGTAACGCGCCCCCAGCGTCTGGTCTCGCGGTTCTTTTCCCGAGGCATCATCACCTCTTTACCAGGGGAGGGAATTGACTCTGGACCCAGCGGCTCTCGAAACCGTATCCAGCTTGAGAGCTATTCGCGAAACTGCGCGCGCGTGTCGAATGAGTACTACCACTCCGCCCCACGTGGCGTGACCGATGGAGCTGGAGTCCGGCGCCTCCGCAGCCCCGGGCGCGGGCTCTCCGGCGAAGCCCAGGAAGAAGAGGACCAAGACGGGCTGCCGCAGGTGCCGTATCCGGCGACGAAAATGTCGGTGAGATGAATCTACTTCTTTCTCGTCCTCCATTCCTTGTTGCGTTTCTCGATCAGGGTGTTGCGCATGTCGGACAGGAACATCCATGGCGAACGAGCTGAAGGACGAATGCTAACCCGGGCTGTGTCCCCCGATCCAGGTGACGAGGCCAAACCGCGCTGCACGCGCTGCGCGGACCGGAACCTCGAGTGCCAGTATCCGTCCGGCGTGACGTTTCTCGAGAAGAACATCTTCACTGCCGAGCTATCGGGCGCTCCGACAGCGGCTGCCCCAAAGTATCATCGCTTACAGGCATGTCTCAGCTCCCTGCCGTTACCTTTCCCAAGGGCCGTCTCGCTAACGCTCTGGAGTTAGTTTGTCGATGCAAAGTCACCTACTGCCGGGTCGACCAAGCCTGACTCGCCGAGCCAGCATTCGAGAGATGGCGGAGCTCCGGTAGATATAGACGAATACCCCACGGTGACGGGACTGCTTGCCGGCATGGATGGCGCATCGCCGGGCATGGAAATAGATGTCACGGATCAGGCAATAGACTCAATGGGTTGGGATCCGTCCGTGGGGATGGAGGTTATACCTGGAGAGGACGTCCCAGGAACGACCGCGAGTGACGGCTTTGAGACGGCATTGCAGGTCCTGCTCTCTCTCAACGCAGACCCCGTCGGGGCCTCTACTAGCGCCGATATCCAAACGCCTGTGATTAGGGAGAGAGGGAACTCCATTTCCCCTGGCCAGGCGGAGAATGCGGTGGCTGATGAATCGCTCTCAGCGGTGGTCGCGTCTCGGCGAAAAGGGGAACCTCAAGCGGTTATACAACATGCTAACCTTGCCGCGGGTGACATATCGGGCGAGACCATAGTCTGCCTTGTGCGGCATTACAGGTACAGGCTGGCACCCTGGGTAAGTGCAAGGGCCAACATCCCACAATCACGCGGCTGCTGACTGCCACAGCTGGACATCTGTGACGTGCGGGAGTTCTTCGGTACTATCGTTCCAGGGATGACATCAAGCTCGGTTGCCATCCACCAAGCGCTCCTCGCCCTTTCAGCGGCTTCCCTCGATGCGCGGGCCTTGGCACGGGAGTCCCAAGCACCGCGGTCACCCTTCGGTTTATGGCAAGATGAAGTGATCTGTGGTGGAAATTGTATCGCTGGACTGCTATTAGCCGTGCGAGCCTTCATCTCCAGCGCTCCGACGGCATGGCGCAGTGTGTGGGAGAACTCGGGCTACGCATCTCTCGCAAGCCATTATTCCGGCCAAGAGTGCGCACAGTACTTGTCATGGCTCCATCTGAGATTGGGTTAGTACTATATCGAGTCCTAGACTACAAAGTCACATCGGCTTCCACACCTACTGACGGCATTCCAGACCTCAGTGTAGCGCTGGTGGCTGGAACCACTGTCTCGCTGAAGCGCCTGCCTATCGTACAGCCGATTCTACGATGGGATCCTTCCGACTTGGCTGATAGCATGTTCCAGTACGCCAACAAGGCGCTCCTCCTATGTGCGCAGGCCATAAACTTCTGCTCCCAGGACCCCGCACGCACAGCCCTCGACCACGACCTCGACCTCGGACCCCGACTCACGCTTGCCCAACAGTGGAGGCTCATCGCCGACGACCTGAACGCGTGGTACGGCATCCGGCCGCACGAGTTCCAGCCGATGGTGGAGCTTGACCTGTCCTCACACGGCACTGAGTCCCTGTTCCCGACCATCCTCTTTACCAACGGGGCGGCGGTGATGGGGAACCAAATGTACCACACCGCAATGATGCTCATGCTGGAGCACAAGCCCAGGACGCTCGTGCTAGACGACCGAGGGTCGCCGGCGTGGTCACACCTGTGGCACGCGCAGCGTGTCTGCGGCATCGCGCTCAATAATGACCGCCGGGAGTGCTGGGATCTGGCATTGGTCGCAAGCTTCTACGTCGCGGCCAAGGGGATGACATATGAGCCGCAGCAGAGGGAAATCCTGCGTTGTTTTGACGGTATCTCCCGCTTAGCTGGGTGGAATATCGGCCAGTTTAGAGCGATGCTGCGTCACAGCTGGGATATGCCGGATACCGGAAGCTGACCTGACATCCCAGCTTTCTCAATGAAAGCGTCCAGAGAACACATCCCAAGGCAGTGGCGACGAGGCCAGTCAGCGATAAGCCCTGTACCCCCAGGCAGCTTCGAGGTCTGCGATGCGCCAGGAAGCGGCCCAACCAGTCATGGCCTCGATGTTCCGAATCAGCTTGACGACCAGCGCGTGCTCTGATCGGTGGCTGAGAAGCTTCCCCGCAACCCACAGAGGCTGCACCGCGTTGTTGAGACACCCCTCGTGCGGATTTGTGAGAGAGATGCCACAGACGCGCCTGGCGTGCCACGTAGCCGAGCCGGCGAGGCCCTCGGGGGCGGGGACGGACCTGGGCATCATGTTGAGGAGGAGGATGCAGGCGGTGTGATAGAGCTGGCTGGAGGAGATGGCGGCCCAATGTGCGAACAAGATCTGGGGGAACGGCCTCGTCTCTAGCGTCTGGGCGGGGAGCATCTCGGGGGGTCGCTCGTCGAGCCAGACCTGTAAATCATCCCACAGACCCTGCCATCGTACGGCGAAGACCTCGCTGTCGCAGCCATTAGTCTCGCCGAGCTCGACGAACCGAGTCCGGTCGGCGGTCAGCCAGCACACCTTGGCGCATAAGTAGACAGCATAGTTGGCATGTGCGTCGGGGCTCTCCGCGGCCCGGAATAGTTCGCGGGCCCTCGTCTCGTCGGCGCCTGGAGCCAGCCACTTAGCCGGGGGCACGAGCGTGCCTTGCGTGCCGTCTGATATCAGAGCGCCGCACACATCTGTAAAGAGAATGTTAGTTACCGCAATGTAAAGACAGCCCGTGAAGGACTGCGATGATGCTCTCTCTCTTCGCACTCGTCCGTCATGCGCACACGTCCAAGGGCATGTGAGTGACTTACCCATCCTTGCGTAGCACCAGAACACAGCCTGGAACAGCCCCCCGCTGAAGCCGTGCACTCCAAAAGCATCAAACAGCGCTGCGCACCCCTCGAGGTGCTTCCGCCAGTCCCTCGCGCTGGCGGACATCATCTCCATGACGCACAGGATCGTGCAGATGGGCACGCTCAGCGGGTCGCGCGCCTGCAGCAGCGGCGTCAGCAGCCGGATGGCCTCCTGGTACAGCTCGAGGCTGTCGAAGGACGAGTGGCGGCGGCCCTCCCGGCGCTCGCGCTGCCGCGCCGACAGCGCGAGCAGCGCGTACAGCAGGGCCGGCGAGGTGCGCGCCAGCACGGGCAATTGGATCGCGAAGGCGCGCCCGCCGCTGTCGAACATGTCCAGCCAGGGCGCCACCTGGCCGACGTAGATCTTGAGGTACTCGAAGCGGCGGCCCTGGGAGAGGACGGCGGCGGTCTGGCGGTGGAGGTCGTGCTGCGCGGAGGGGTCGAGGGGGGCGTTGCCTGCTGCCGCTGCCCCCGTAGAGACGGCAGAGGCCTCGGCAGTACCTGCGGTCACGCCCTCATCGGCGGCGGCGCCGCTGTCGGGGCTGGGAGACGACACTGGCGTGATGTCCCGGGTGGGGGCGGCGTTGGTGGCCGTGTGGAAGATGAGGTCCCGCAGCTCCTCCTGGTAGGCGATGTAGCCCGGGTCCTGCGCGAACTCATCGAAGCGCCAGGCGGCGGACGGCGACGACCCGTCGTCTAGGAACTGCGGCGTGTCGGCTGGCCACGTGTTGCTGCTGCTTCCGTACGGCGCGAAGCCGAGCGAGCCGTCGGCGCGCGCACGCGGGTGCCCGGGGCTGGGGCTGTCGGCTGGCAATGGGGAGAACATGTGGTGCAGACCGGTAGAACGTCCCTTGTAGGAGGAAACGGCTGTCTTGTTGGTTCAAGTCCTTCTCTCTGCTGTTAGAGACTGGTCTGCAGATGTATCTTTGGAGGAGGACACCATAAGCTCACATGCTGCACAGCGGGTGCGGGGGCCTGCGTTAGAGCCGCATGCCCGCATCACTGTCCACGGCAATCTCGTGTTCTCCCCACTTTTTTCCTCTCCTCGAACCTACCTACCTATCTACCTTACGTAGGTATATAAAGAAATATCTAGCCTAACTTATTTAGATTATCAAGATCAAGATATTCTTATAATCTAGGCATGATCTCGATTTCTTTTCGTGTTTCTAACGATAAAGTTGACAAACAAACAACTCAACGTAAGAGTTGCGAGATATACTAGCTACTGGAAAGTATACATATGTTCTTATGTTCAGGACTGGTACTCCCTCTGCTTCAATGTATTCCCGCTGTCATTCTAAGGCTCTCCGTGGCTATTCTTGGTACATAGAAGTGAAAAATGTTCCTGATAGCATATCTAAGTTCCATGGTGTCAAGGACGGGTAGGAGAACGGTTGCTCCATGCTGGTCCATCCGTCTGAATTGAACTCAATGCTATGTGATCGAGGCTCAAGAGAACAGGCAGGCTCCTCACCCCCTTCCTGAGTTATTGCTGGTATAAAATAACTGTTTGTCATTGCAACGCTTGAGTCTGATAGGTCTTTCTGGAGTTGAGTCTCATCAACAGGACTGCGGTCTGCCCAAACACGCCGTTGTGAGGACATTACCTCTTCCTCAGACAACTCTGAGGCTAGCTGTGCTCTTCGATATACTTTCTCACATGCCATTCGGAGTTGGGGAAGGTATGTATCGGTACACCCCTCGTCCAAGACAGCGATGAGCTGAAGAATCTCGAGCACAGCGTTCAAATCATCGCTTGTAGTGTCTAAACCAGGGTCGCGAAGCACATTGATGGAAAGGATTATAGCAGCGCTTGCAGCTATAGGAACGACGTCCCTGCAGGCAAGTCAGATATGTACACGCAGAGGTATGTACATGTCAGCTGTGGGGTGACCAAAAGACCTACCAATAGAAGCTTTTCTGCTTACAAGGTGTCGCCTGTCTTAAGCCTGCAATGGACCTAGCTGCTTTTAAACACCGTTGGACGGAGGCTTTAATGCTTGTGGGTAGGTTTAAGGGAGCTGTAAGATTAGGAGGCACCCAGTATTTGAGACTATGTGCCCGATTTGTTACTATGACGCAGTTATAGTAGGAGTAGTGCAAGCGCACCAGGCCGTGATGTTCATCACCCCGGACAGGCTGATTCGGGCGGAAGGGAGGCGCCAATGTAGTACACCAATCATCTAACTGGCTGTTGAGCTTTGAAACAGAGTCTGCAATGTATCTTGCGTCCTTGGCCGAAGGCTCGCTCGAATGCAGTTTTCGGTAGATACAACCCTGGAGAACAGCCAACTGTGATTGGGCCTTGAAAAGGTCCAATGTTGAGCCGTCTGTGGCTGTAATAGTGTCCAGGCCGTCAGAAGAATCCGCTGGTAGGTCGACATGATGATGGTGCAAATCATGAGCTGGAGGCCTCCCTGTCCGGAAACAAAGCTCTCGATCTAGGTTCAAGGTAATCCAGAAAACCTTTCTCCTCATGTCGAGCTCGATAGGGCCCCAGGACGAATCGTAGTTGTTTATGTGAAGTCCGATAGAATGGGCTAGGCGTAGGGCACTTCCGATCAACATGAAGCTGGGTTGTGGATTCGGAGTGCCAAGGAAGAACCAGGCAATACTCAAGAGCGCTTGGACAGATAGCAACTGTGTACTTCGCATGAGAACATCCAAGGTTGCTCCAAGTGCGTTTGCGGCGTAATCCCACGCCAAGTCTTCATCTTTCGAAGGATCCTGAGCCCTTTCCGCACGGCGACGCTGAGCTATTGCTAGGACGGCGTTGAGGGAAACCCACCAGGCTGGGCTTTCAGTACAGGTACTAGAATACTGTTGCCCTAGTAGAGCTATGAAGGTAGGCGGATGAAAGCAGGGGAAGGCTTGGTGTTCCTGGCTGAAGAATTCGCTCACGAGGGCAAAAGCCTCGGACCAAGGCGGCAGAGGCTTGTTCGCTCCCTTTCTGAAGACACTTTGGATCGAGGGGTGTGTCCATGTAGACCAGGATCCTTCCTGGGGAGAGGGTTGAAAGGTGCGCTGAGACGATTGTTCAGGTTTTTGAGGTGTACCAATGGATACAAGAGAAATTCCTGAAGGTGGCCCTGTGAATATGACAGTATTAGATGTCATGTCTTTAGCTTCACCGACATCTCCCATCAGCTGGAGCATACCAAAGTAGCGCATATCTCCACTTCCGCCGACTATTGTATCGGAAGGACTCGCGTCTGTTTCACCGGAGATTTGTCCAGGACTTGACTGACCAGGGTCGTGTATTGGAGCCGTCCCGGGCCGAGCGTTGCGGTCCAGTTGAGGCCGAGAAGCATCCGGCCTATCGACGATAGCATCAAGAGGAAGTGATAGATCGGAGGGATTAGCGTCGGTTCTAGCTATGGTGTCCTGCTGTGCTAACAGGTCCGGAGCGTTCTGGGATGGGGCTCGGGACCGGTGACGGCGCAAGGGTTTGTGGACGTCGGCATAATGGCACGAATCGCGGAGCCCCTGGCAGCGGGTGCACACGGGGCGGATGCCGTCGCATCGGAGTTTCTTCCCTCGGCAAGGGTCACAGGCCTAGAGTTTAGCCAGTTGGAGCTGCCGGTCACCGCATGTTAGAGACAAGGAAGTCGTACCTTGGCGAAGCGACGTCGGCGGTCTCCACGTGTGGTTGGCATCTTACACGGCCTTGGGCGTGGTTGATTCTCGATTGGTTGATGGATGCTCGGTGATAAGAAGCACAACTACAACACATAATGACGGCATTCTATCGAAGAACCGTCCACCTGTTCCGGGTTTTTGGTCAACACTCCGTTAGGAGTAGGTTCACACCGCCTGTTCCCGTCGCCGCTCGGACAAGGCACCGGATTGTCCGGGGTACAAATACTTGGAGAAAAACCCACTGTGTGGCGGCTTTGTCGCGAAACTCCGGGGCATTAAACTCTAGCAGCACCACAACTCCGACAAGGCACCGAGTAAGAACTCCGAACCCACTTAGTGTTAAATGGACAAACATGGTGGGAATCAGTTCGGCAGTTCCCAGCGCCCACCTAGGCTTGGTTTCCCGCGGCTCCACAAAGGGCGGAGAAGTTCATCCGCAAATTGCGTTTTTGCTTCACTCTAAGTAAGGTATATGACGGGTGTAAGTTTTTGGTCCTCCTCTTGCCTTTCCTCAAGTCGATTGTCCGGTAAGGGCTCTTGTAAACTCACAATTTTGGACGCCGAGTCAACATCTGGAGCTAAGGTTCAAAAACGCTCGTAAGCATCTTCGCACCGGCATTGTTTACTCCAGCCACCCTGGGAGACTGGCAGTCTCCTGAGTCTGAGAAGCTTTTCTTCCGCGGAGCAGAACAAACCACAGCTCTTATTATTGCAGTGGGTATACTCTGCGCCTACTCCCAGCGAGTGGATTTGGTCACCGCATAGCTACTGGGCACTACGGAGATGATTCAGCAGCTAGGTTCTCATTGCCTAATTAAGCGATGACGTAATATGTCCTAGATAATAGAGTTGAAGGAATGACTAGATTGTCTCACTGTGAAATTTACTGCAAATCTATGACAAGATTTGTGAGATACAAAGGTTCCAAGGCTGGAGATCTTAGGCCATCCACTCAGGCTTCGACCGTCCCCTACGTCCAGTGGGTACGTCCCATCCGATGCGTGATGATTCAAAATTGAATGCGGGTGCCAATACTCTAATGTTCTCGTCAAGGCCGTATTCTTCCCCGCTCATGTCCCAGAAATACTCGGGGTGAGTAAAAAGATCTGGACGGATCCTCTCCCAGGACTTGTGCGTCTTTCCCACGAGGGTGGGCATATCGTCATAATGGCGGGGGCTGAATTGGGGATCGCGAGCTCTCAACTCCCGTTGTTGCTCTTCAGAGTAAAGGCCAAGTCGGTAGTACCAGATATTGTACTGGGTCAAGCTGATGTCGATGTCAAATGTTACGTCCTCCTTCGTGCGAGCCAGCAAGGCCTGAATAGCAGCCGCGGCACCAATCAGACCCGTCTGATAATCCGAGTTGGCTAAGGAAAGGTAAGAAACACTAGCCGGGCTTGGAGAGGTAAGTGGACTTACGGAGAAGTGGAACGACTGGCTCTTCGAGGCCAAGGAACTTGCCCTGAAGGTAAGACACGCCAACTAGGCAATCGCTGATCTGCTGCCAGCCGGACCGATGGGCTAGAGGGCCCTTAAAGCCATAGCAGTTCTCCCGCATATATATCAGACTTCGATTCAGGTCGCGCAAAGAGCTGGAGTCAAATCCCAATTTCTTGAGAGCGCCGGGGCGATATCCATCAATAAGAATATCGGCCCCTTTCACAAGCTCGGAAAAAATTCGTCTTCCCTCCTCTGACTTGAGGTCAATATTCGTGTCTCTCTTTCCCGTCTGTAGATCTGGCATGGTTGCCGAATATTCGGGTAGCTTGTTGCATGAAACGCGGAGGACATCCGCCCCAAGAACACTGAGCAACTTAGATACCGCTGGTCCTGCAATGACACGAGAGAAATCGACGATCCTGATGCCAGCGAGGGGTTTGTGGCCCTGGTTGTCCTTCATTTGTGGCCAAGCCTTGCGCGGCGCTGGCAAGGTAGATGTATTCCACAGCGGTTCTTGCGACATAATCTTGCCGTGTTCACTGGAGAAGAACTCGTCTGGCGTATAGCAGACTACGCCGGCCTGCTTGTACTTCTCGTTGGCTATCTCTTCGATTTCTCTCGAATCCCACTTGGCAACTTTCTCCGCATAGAGTTTGATCGCCTCTTCTGGGCTCACGTCGACATCTTCGACGCCCATCATCTTCATTGTGGTCTCGGCATTCATAGAGCCATGGAGGTGGTACCATCGGCCATCCTTGGTCTGATATACGCCGGTAGCGTAGCGCCTGATGGGCTTTGCTGAATGATGAATGTCCATTTGCGCAAGTTCTTCGGCCATCTTTGGGTTCAGCAGGAACGGCTTGCCGCCGATAGTCGGGAGCAAGACCGACTCTAGGAACAGGGTGGCAGCGTCAATGTTGACTTGGACGTCTTGGTACCCAATCCCGTACCTCTCTGCCGCAGCGACGTTGGCAGCGGTGGCCACGAGGGCAGTGAGGGAGGCGCTGGATTCGGTAATCTTCAATGGCGTGAGAACGAAAGGCTTATGGTCATCTCCGACGAACTTGACCTTCTTGGCGGCTTCAATGAACGAATCTGGAAAACCAAGACGAGCATCTGGAATGAGGACGTTGTTGAGAATCCTGGAAGCCTCGGCGAAGACGGAATAGTTAGACATGGTGTTATGCGGTGTGTTGGGTTGCGAGACTCCAGGAGCTGGATGTGCGCTTGCGTCACCGACCAGAAGTCACGTAAGTACTAATTCCTGGGTACGATTTCCATAGATGCTTCGAACATGATATATCGCATATTAGCAGCCTGAATCTGGAATCCAGTCCACGTATTACGATGTTTTGTATCTCAGATCGCGGCGGTGTGGACTGTCGCTGTCGTTTCGTCCCAAAACTCCGATAAGCCAGCATTGCCGATCCTGTGTGCCCAGCCCGGCGGATGCCTATCGGCGACTTCCTACAGGCTGCAAGCAAACTCTTTTATGGATAAGTCCGCAAGGACACCCTTTATCACGTGGCAGAGTCGTCAGTCTTTTCGATCCTCCTATGATCTCTCTGGCAGGGTACCATCCTAAGAGGGGGGAGGGGAAAGGGGAGCGCTCTGGGGCTCGCAGCTCGGACTGTTTGTCTCGGAGTTTTGGACAGAGTCGAATGGCTGTATACCTGGATGGAAATGTAAAGGTCTTGACTCCCTAGGTCTGTCTCTCTTCCTTTCGGTCTTGATTAGCCGCAGGTCTCTCGTTCAATATAAATGCGGCAGACAGTGCTGATATTGGTATAGAAAACACTTCGCTATAATTATCTTTCCCGCCGCACCATCTCCTAAATTACCTATCGGAATTTATATCTTACAACTTGCCCAATAAGATTCCAATTTCTGATCTGTCCTATTAAGCTAAACATTTTGGTTTATCATGACTGCAAAGAATGATTGGCGAGTTGGTGCGCTCGGCATCAGGCCTGTGCGTGTAGCTAACTGCTCCGGCTACCATGGTATGAGAGCAATGTCTTGGCCGCAAAGGAATGTGTAAGATGGGCTGACAAGCGAGCTCACAGGCGATCCAGCTAGGGAAATGTATAAGCAGGCCACTCTCGGTGATGTTGATTTTATCACTGGCGACTACCTTGCTGGTTTGTTTCCATGTTGATGCCCACGAATCTTACCATCGCAGCCTCGAGCATTTGCTAACAAGAATCAAGAGGTCAACATGGCAAACAACGCTGAAGCTTACACGCAGGGAAAGCACCCTGGCTACGAAGAGACTGCCTGGGAAGGTCTCCAGCAGACAATAGATGTTATTGCCCAAAAGCGCATCAAGATTGCCATCAACGGAGGCGCCCTCAACCCCGAAGGTCTCGCTGTTAAAGTGGCAGCACTGGTATTTTAGCTATCTTTCTTTCGTTGAAAATGACCGTCTGATTCTGTCTTAGGTCAAGGAGAAAGGATATGATTTGAAGGTCGCGTATGTCTCTGGTGACAACCTGCTACCCAAGCTCGGGAAGTACATGCCTCAGCAAATAGAGAAGGCGTTGCCTCATCTCGATTCTCGGAATCATCACGTCACTCTGACCCCCGAGTCGTTTATGTTTGCCCGGGAGCGTAAAGAACCTCGAGAGATTGTTTCGGCGAACGCCTATCTGGGCGCTCGTGCCATCTATGGGGCTTTCCAGAAGGGCGCCGACATCATCATCTGTGGACGTGCTTCGGATGCAAGCCCCGTTATTGCCTGCGCGTGGTACTGGTGGTCTTGGAGCGCCACAGACTACGACAAACTGGCTGGGGCTCTGATTGCTGGTCACTTGATTGAGTGTTCGGCATACGTTACTGGCGGTAACTTTGCCGGGTTCGACGCCTTCGATATTGATCGCTTTATTAATCCTGGCTTTCCGATCGCCGAAGTTGCTCAGGATGGAACTTGTGTTATCACGAAGCACCCAGGCACTGATGGCATGGTCACCGTTGATACCTGCAGATGTCAGTTGGTCTATGAGCTCCAGGGCAATGCCTATCTCAACAGCGACGTTAACGCCTACCTGGATGATATCTCGATAGAACAAGTCGGCGAAGACAGGTATGTTGGCAGCACGTCGAGAGCGCGAAGTAAAAGTACCGTATTGACTGATCTGAAGAGTTCGCGTTTTTGGAGTCCGCGGTGCTCCGCCACCGGACACCACCAAGCTCGCAGTCTTCTACAAGGGTGGATACGAAATGCAAGCGCTGTTCAACGCCACGGGTTATGCTTGCGACAAGAAGTTTGCACTCTTTGAGAAACAACTTCGATTCTTCTTAGGCGAAGAGACCTTGGAGGACTTGGACACTTTTGAACTCCAGCAGTACGTTGCCCTAGGACAAGTTTCTAGCCTCACGCTTGCTAACACTTAAGTGCCTAAGAATCGGTGTCCCCGCCACAAATCCACTCAATCAGAACAGCAGCACCGTCTACTTCCGCCTTTTCGCCCAGTCAACCAAGGCCGAGTCCCTACAGGCAATCAACCGTGCTGTACGCGATATCTCGCTGAAGCATTTCTCTGGTTGGTAATTGGCCGCCGTTGAATTGAGCCACTCTTGCTGAGATATGATGCAGGTTTCCACAGCTCACTGGACGTCCGCACAGCGACACCCCGTCCTTATCTGGCATACTACCCAGCCCTGTGGCGTCAGTCCGATCTTGAAGAGCGCTTTCATTTCGTGAGTGCAGATGGTACGACTGATTCGTTTGACACAACCCGACCGTCCAAGTTCGAGGGTCTTGGCGAGCGTGAATCTTACGACACCGAACAACCTGTCAATATGAAGGGTGAGCTTCGCAAGGCCCGCCTCGGGGATATCGCGCTCGGCCGCTCCGGCGACAAGGGTGCAAACTTGAACTTCGGCCTATTTGTTCATACTCAGGCCGAGTGGGAGTGGCTGCGTTCGTACATGTCTCGTGCCAAGGTCCAGGAGCTTTTGGGAGACGACTGGTTGTCGGGCTTCTCTATTGAGCGGGTTGAGTTCCCCAAAATTTTTGCTGTACACTTTGTTGTGTATGGTATCCTTGGTCGTGGTGTTAGCAGCTCCAAGCGTTTAGATGGCTTCGGAAAGGGCTTTTGCGACTACTTTAGAGAGAAGGTTGTCGAAGTCCCCGTCAGTATTCTGAAGAAATGAGTTAGGAGTACTTTGATATCAACCCTGGGATTGAGTCTGGCAAGACCTCGGGTACCGATGTTAGCTGGCTAATAATTTACAAGATCTACCCGTGGCTCGATTAAAGTCGATAATTAAAGATTCCCTGGCATAATGTGTGATCAGTATCACTACAGCCATCCCGCGGTGGCCATTGAGAAAGAATTTGGTGTATCACTTCCATACCTACAGCACATGACACCTCACATCAAGGTTGTTTGTCCACTTCACTTCGCGCCTCCTTATAGTCTAGAATTCTCAGATATTTCGTAAGTAATTTACTGAACCCTCTGTCTTGCGGACTCCCCTCAACTTCTACAGCTTGTCACGGGGTTCAAGGGTTCGAAAGGCAACCGTAGCGGTGAGTGGAATATGGCCTGCGAGACGGTCCTAAACAGCAGTTCTAGCCTTCATCTCACGCTTTTCTTTGAACTATTGAGCACTCGTTCATGGCGCGTAGAATCTCCAAATCTGGCAGTCCTCAAGCAGTGGAGTTCTCAAGAGCTGCATAGGCCTCCTCAGTTGATATCTAGCGTTCACTGTCGCAGCTTCGCAAGGTCGACAAATTTCGCCGCGGAGAAAATACTTAGTACTTCCTAGTCCAAAATTCCCCCGGAACGGCTGGGCTTCAGGTGGCTTGGAGATTTTCGACCCCCGGATTGGTGGTTTTGTGCCCGCACGCGGTACAGGCTAAGGGGTCTAGTCTCGACTCTATCTCCACCGTACCTCGTCTATGTTTGCGATGCTACTCTCAGTCACGCAACGAGCTCCGCCTGCCCCCGGACCCCAGATTCCGGCAGACTGTGGGGGTTGCATTGTCATGACACGCCAGACACTCTCTGCCCAGTTCGGCGGTCTCCTCCTCTTCAAAGGCCAATTCAGGGAGCATACGCATATATAATCCACGGTGTTGCTACCGAACCCACGATTCGTCTATGGCACCATACGGCCTCCCAGCAGTTCCTGGAAGCATCGAAGCTCTTCGTCTTAATAACATCATAAGCATTCTAGTTGCGCATCGATAATGCTGACTCTAGGAGGAAAGGCTGAGGCTGGGCCTACGCCCGCTGTCGCCGCAACTTCCGAGCACCTGGAGGAGAACCAAGTATCCGGCTCCCCCCGAACCGCCAACGTCACCTTTCACGATGTCTGGAGGCACAGGAGAGTTCTGGCTTGGTGTGAGTCCCTCTTATACCTTCACTAGCACAATCGTCTACCGTCCACTACTTACAAAATGGTTCGCCTACACCCCAGGCCTCTACATCTTCCTTATGCCCGTTAATTTCGGCTATGAGAATGGAAACGTCGGCAACCTTCTCGCCGTCGAGGCTTTCCTTCGACATTTCGGAAAGGAGGCAGATGGGCAGCTCGTCATCTCGGCCAAGGACCAGCAGATCCTGAACGCCGCTGCCACCGTCGGCATCTTCGTCTCCGCTTTCGCTACGGGCTTCATCGCCGATTTCCTCGGCCGCAAGAAGACCATAATGCTCGGATGCGTCGTGTGCGTGGCAGGCGTCCTCGTCCAATACTTCAGCAAGACAATCCTGCATCTCTTCGGCGGCAAGGTCGTTGCTACCTTCGGCTTTGGACTGGGCCACTCCCTAGGTCCGGTCTTCGTGGCAGAATTGGCGCCCGTGCAGCTCAGAGGGATGTGCCTGACCTTGGTGGTACGTGCTATCTATCATCTGCTTCCCCGCCTGCTGAGTTTCACTCGCTGATTCTCGTGTATGAAGAACACCATGATCGTGCTCGGCCAATGGCTGAACTCCCTTGTCGTGTACGCCTGCTCCGACCGGCCGGACGACTTCGCCTGGCGCATACCCGTCATCACCCAGATCATCCCGCCCGCTCTACTCCTTATTGGCATGCCGTTTCTGGCTGAATCACCGTCTTGGCTCATCATTAGGGGCCGATTCGAGGATGCGGCCAAGTCATTCCGCAGGTTCAATGGGCCCGACTTCGACGTCGACGGCGCCATGGCCCTTGCTACAACTGCTGTCGAGCAGGAGCGCGAGCTGGAGCGGGCGCAGTCGTCGTGGATGCAGTGCTTCAAGGGCTCCGACGGCCGGAGAACGCTCATAATCTGCATGGTTTACATCGCGCAGCAGTTCATAGGAGTGAACTTTATTGCTGGCTATTTGACGTGAGTATCATCCATACATCACTCATAGCGGAGCGTGAAGATGAATGAACAGGATACCGGGAATAGATGGAAGATGCTGACAAGCCCGCCAAATAGTTATTACTACCGACTCGCTGGCGTGAACAACCCCATCGGCATGGCACAGGTGGCCTTTGCAATCCAGCTCTTTGGCAATATCTGCTCATGGTTTCTGGTGGACCGCGTTGGCCGCCGGCCCATGATTGTCGGGGGCACAATCGTTATGACTTGCGGCCTGCTTCTCATCGGCGGCATTAGCACCATTGGCACCAAGCCAGCACTCACCGCCACGGTGGCGTTCATGACTGTCTGGGGTTACCTGGTACGTGTGCACTCTCCACCCCTCTTAAGCAACAGGCCGTCACTAATCCATCTCCCCTACCGAACAGTACCAGGCTACCCTAGGCGCCGTCGCTTACGCCGTCGGCGGCGAGACACCGAGCCCCGTGCTGCGGCAGAAGTCGTACTCGATCAACATCATGTCAGCGACGGCCGTGTCGTGCATGGTGCTGCAGGTCATGCCGTACCTGATCAACACCGACGAGGCTAACCTCGGCGGCAAGATCTGCTTCGTCTTCTTCGGCCTATCCTTCCCCATGTGCTTCTATCTGTACTTCTGCCTGCCCGAGATGAAGGGTCGCTCCTTCGTCGAGATCCAGGAGATGTTCCACCGCGGCGTACCCGCGCGCAAGTTCGGGACTTACGTCTGCCAGGTCACTGAAGACGTTACTCTCGCTGCGCACGGCAAGCAGGAAGAGGCTTAGAGTGCTGCTCTTGCAGAGCAGACAGTCAGGAGTGGACCACAAGGGGTTGAAGTTGGTAGGCGAACAAAACACAAATACGGGTTGAATAGGTGTCTGTTAGAGGGAAAGCTTGCGCAGTGCGAATAGTCAAGGGAACAAATATAGCCCCTACGGCAAATCTCACAACAGACTAGTTCAGTGTTGGATGGCGGCTTTAACGTATGCTAAGTTGGCGGTAACCCTTTTGGACACGAGTTTCAGTCTATGATCCTTCCTAACCGTGCTCAAGGTATACTTGAACCACGTCGAGGAGCCGCTGAAGAGCGGTGCCATGACTGAGGCAAAGGTCCGCGAGCTCGGACGACCAGTTTTCGCATCCGGCAGTGCACAGCGCGCGGCAGTCTATACGCGGCCATCGTCTAGCCTCTCGATGGTCTATTATCCCCTGTCTAGCTCTCCCGGTACAGCTGCCTGAAATGTTCATGTCGGATCCCACCGACTCACAACGGCTCCTGTTCGAGTAATTAGGGCGCGGACACCAATACCAACGCGGACTGTAGAAATCCGCCGCTAATGGCGATCCTCCGCTCCATGAGGGACAACCCCAGCCTTTCTGGCGTTGCGGCCGAGCTGCTCGACCGCGTCTTGTCGCTTGTGGAATATGGTAGCCACGCCGTCTTGAAAAACAGCGAGGTAGGCGAGTCGGCGGGGAACATCTGCAAGTCCAATGTTGATTATAGAGAACCAGATGCAAAAGTCTGAGCTTAGACGACTGGTGGCGAGGGGGTGACGCCATGTGCAGATTATAGTTTGCATCGAACCGTGCAATGAACTTAGGGCTTGTGATACTTGTGATGGTTTGTAGAGTCGGCGAGTGAGCAAGCTAACGCGGATCGGGCCTGAGGATGGAAGGATTCTGCGGTCATCGTGGCCGCAGTCACGGCTGTCGAGCCACCGAGTCCTCCGGTCCTCCTCCCTCACTAATTCCATTTGCTCTGCAATGAAGTCTGTAACGACTACCGTTCAGGTGGGCGATCAGTTCGTCGAGGAGGGTAGCCTGCGCCCTGCTCGACGTCCTCCTGGCATGCCATTCTCAGCGAAAGGTGAATATCCCACCTCGTCCTCACGGGCGACGCGGGAGACGAGCTACCAGAAACGAGCATGGTAGTATTCCTCGGCACTGGACCATCACTAACAACAGAAACTCTGAAGTTTTTTGTCGATGTGCCCGTTATTTTGCGGTAATATCCACCGCGGTGCCTCAATGGAGACTTGGTCTAGTTCAGGCGAGTTCGGGTTAAAGCAGCGGAGATTCTGGAATCTTCTCCACAATGGTGATTTCAAGGGGAGCCCGTGCGAGACGTCTACTGCTCTTGCGGTTTGCCTTCCCCTGTAATCATTCCAGTCACTACCAGCCGTCGCTTAGGCGTGCTGCCGCATCCGCATCGACTCATTCAACACTAGGGGCGGACCTGGCAACGACATGAATTTTGCCGACATCGAGAACAGCAAATACAAGGATTTTTCTGACACCGGGAGCAGAGCAGCGGTATGAATATCTGCGGTGGGAGAGGGCGTGGTAGCGAACGTAGTGACTCTCCTTTTCGTGCAAACTCTAGGCCAGCGTGTCTCAACGACTTTAATCCTCGGGTGGAACCTTTGCCGTTGTGCCAAGTTCCATGTTGATCCTCGCCACCTACAGTTAAGTCCTCAGACAATTTCGATTCCTTGTGACTGGAAACAACATGTTCTCCGTCGTCTGAAGTAACGCTATGGGGTGCAGGAATGTGACAACTGTCGGCATGGCCGTTATACGTCGGCGATAATAATGACCTATGCTGGGACTGGTCGTCGCACTCTCGCTGCTTCTCGTCCTCGTGTGGTGTTTTCTGCTCCCCTTGCCCCTTGCCTTTGTACCACATGTTGGTGTTTGACCAGGTAAGTAGGCAGTTAGCTCTGCTCCTTTGCTTTGTGTCTTGTGGTGCGAATGAGCGCTTTGGTATTCGGGCGGTCGTTGTTTAATTTAGCGAATCTTGCCACCAAAGATTGAGCGTGGGCGTCGTTGAGGTGTCAGTCACCGCTTCAAAATTCGGCCATTGGGTCCAAAGTGCAACATTGGGCAGAAATATGCTGTGTGTGCCACGGCTGCCATGCTCATTGGACAGCGTAGACCTCACGATTCGCAGATGCCTAAAGGTGACATCAAATATGACAATCTGTCGAGAAAGAAATACGATTTCACCGTAGACAGTTCGTCTCGATTGACCTCTCACGGTCAAGAACGTACGAATATCTGCGTATTATCTCCTAGACATGGCTGTCGCAGCCAACATTGAGCTTATTGATCTCGAGGCACAGACAGCCGAGATAACCCAAGATGACCTGGATTTGAGACCCTGGTCCGTCATCACTTCATCCCAATCAGATTGCTCGAGACTAATGAGACAGGAAATATATTGGTTATAAGGGCTTTTCCAAGTTTGCCGCAGCCGATGATGATCACTTTGCCCTTCGCCGGTTCGACAGACTTCACACGAGGACGCTTCTGAGACACCAGGCCAAGCTGTCGTCCCTGGAAGCAGAACTTGATATGATCGATGACAGGCTTAGTTCCAAGGATGCCCCAGATATTGACAATGGCTATGTGATTGGAGATCCAGATGGTGGTCGAGTGGCTCTACAAGAGATGATCAACGAAGCACTCCAGAAATACGGTGAATACAGGTACCTACGACGCATCAAAATCCAGTTGCTGATTACCAATGTAGATAGCCTGCTCTATCATTACATGCAGCTCAAGAACAGGCCAAAAACGACCCCAACAGTCACCCGCAATATCGGGTTGTGGTTCAATAACCGCAACAATCCAATCCACGCCGACGAAGCGGGGTTTCTGTCCCAGCAAGATTTGATCTCCGTTGCTAGGTTTGAAAAGCCTCCTTTAAGAACCATCTTCGAGCAGCGGGTCCTCCTTCCCCTTGCCAAGCGCTGGAATCGCCATTACCCAAGAGACGAGACTCTACTTTCAGAGAATACAACCGCAATCGTCGCCCCAGAACCCATCGACACGTTCCTCACCTTCTTCATCTTTCTGGTCGCTACGGCGATGCTGGTAGTGCCACTCTGGGCTCTTGCCATTGTCACAGGCATGTTTCGGAAGCTGGGAATTATCACTATATGTTTGTTTCTCTTTCTAGGTGTGCTTAACTGGGGGACATTGTCGAGGCCTTTTGAGATCCTGGCCGCTACTGCAGGGTAAGTTGTGTGTTTTCTACACAAAACTTTCATCCGTAACGTAGTAAATAGTCTCATGTGAAACCTCCGTCAGGTACTCGGCTGTTCTTGTTGTCTTTCTACAGTTGGGTCAGTCCGCGGCGGACAGTTAAGTTGGGGTCTCAGCAACTTAGGCTGATCGATTCCAATCGGCTATGAGGTGATAAGAGTTTTCGGTCGTTCCAGGACAAGAACATGCGGAAGGTAGGAATCGGGATCACTATGTCATGGGAGATTAGATTGTTTGTGGTATGGCTTTTTGTCATCGTTATGTTCTGGATAAGTCATCTATGGATGGGCCGTGTGTCAGTGGAGAGCGAGTCAAAGTGTCCAATGATATATAGTACTAGTGACAGGGCCGAGGTTACCTACCTATTTTGTTGGGTGCTGCCTCCTTGACCATATGATTGCTGAATATAGTAATCTTAACCGTCAGATTCCACGGACCAGAATATGGTTAGACATCATCTTATATGCGAACCCTCAGTGAAAAAAACATTCTGGAGCGACCTATGTTGATATTTCAACGATATTGCAACAGTCTACAGACGACTACCTTCTTCTCCTCTATTTCAAACTTATCCAGACTACTAGTAAATGTCTAAAAGTACACATTGATATCTACCGACCCCTCGTTACCAACGAGGATCTCTCTGTCTTCTCCATACGCCGCCCCATTGACCAGAACGCTGGTCTTTCTCTCCCACACCTCTGCCGGCACCACCACAGTTCCATCAAAACCTCTTGGACCCTGACAAGACAACCGCCAGCTCACATCCGACTCCTCCCACCGCACCGTGATGACCTCCCCAGCCGGCGTCGGCACCCTCCCCTGCGCCCACTTCAGCCCATCGATCCTCAGCCGCGGGCTCACAAGGTATCTCTTGTATCCCGGCGCCAGGGGCTCGACGCCCAGCACGTACCGCGACAGCAGGTACGTCGGGCCTACGCTGAACAACTGTGCGTACGAGCAAAAGTCGCCCTTGAAAGGCGTCCCGTCCTCTCCCCGGAGGAACTCCCACGTCGTGCCCGTGAAGTGCGGGCTCGACTCGTTTGCCATGGGCGCCCACACCGTCCGCAGCACGTGCTCTGCCTCCGCATGGCGACCGGCGTGGATCGCTGCCTGCGCGTGGAAGGCCGACATGATGGGCGAGATGACGGGGGGCACGCCGGGGGTCTCGGCAGTGAAGGAGAGAGGGGCATTGTTGTGGCTCCCGGTGCGCAGGGCTGGGAACTTATCATCCAGAATTTTGGGGAGGCGAGCCTGAGGGATGAGGTCCTGCAGGATTAGCCAGGCGTGGGCCTCTTGCTGGAACCCTGTCGTGCGGGCGTGGGTGATATTGTAATGGCCTGTCTCTTTGTTATAGCAGTGCTGGTCAATGGCCGCGGCGGTCCTGTCCGCTTGTGCGAGATACTTGTCACGGGCATCCGGGTCTGACACAGCCGGGGAGAGGACCATGTCTGCACAGGCGCGCAGGACTGCGGTGAAGAGGGCGTTGCGTTTGGTGGAGATTCCCTCCTGGATGCCGTTATAATAGTCGTAGTCGCCGGCTGTGTTAATATGTTAGCGGACATATCATGAAGAAAGAAGGGAACGCAGTGCACACCGTCCATGCCGTGGAGCTCGAGCAGACCGTCTTCGGTGACGTGCTCCTCCAGGTACGACAAGCACTCCTTGATGCGACCCCAGCAGATGGACAGCAAGGAATCATCCCCAGTGTGCATCCAGAAGTCGTATATAACCAAGATCAGATACATGGAGTAGTTTCCTGTCAAGATCGTGAACATGCCATCCTTTCCGGTCCTGCAGGGATCGCGGCCCGGAGGACATCCACCAGACAAAAGTCGTGATGGGCTCACGTCTCTCGTCATGGAAGCGACTATGTTGCCCTTGATGTATTCGATGCCAGCGGTCGAGTAGTACAATGAGCGCCCGCCGATGATGATGTCTGCCGTCCAGGGGTATCTGTCCCGCTTGGCTCCGTCCGAGATCCAGGGGAACTGATTCCAGCCGACGCCGAAATCAGAGAGAGCGGCTGGATTGTTGAGTCCCGACTCGTAGAGAACTTCGTCTCCGGCTATTGATGCCACAGTCAGGTCTTTGAAGCGGCAGAGCTGGTCCCTGCCAGCCCCAATGCCCACAGATCCCTTGGACGAGAAGGGAAATTCTTCGCTTCCTTCCCGACCAAGTTGACCAAGAGCCGCCAATCCATCTACATCCTGTTAGCCACACGAACAGTGATATTAGGACAACGTAACTTACCACCCCTAATCCCGCCCTGTCTGAATTTGCCCACCTCAACACTGTTAATGCTAATGCGGATAGGCTCATGTCCTTCGCAGACAGTCTCGACCTGGAGCCATTCACCCCCAGTTAACCCGATATAAGATATATCCACAACCGTGATGAGCTTCGGCTCCAAGGTGGTCTGTTTCGTGTTGTAATAGCCAAACCACTGCTCCAGCCGCGCACCATGGCTATCCAGGTTTAATTGAAACAGCAAGCTCGGCATTCCCGGAGGAACCCTGACCGCCCAGGCCAGGCCACCCTCAAGAACCATACCGCTGAACTTCATCACGTAGTCCGTCCACTCGCTACCCCAGCCATACGCGTTGCACCGCTGAGAATCGACCAGCACACCCATGTCCTCCGACACCTGCCACGGCGGCGGCACCGTCCGGGCGGGGATGCAGTTCAGCTGCAGCGTGCGGGCACCGTAGCCCCAGATCTTTGAGAGGTACTCGTCCGAGCACTGGAAGTATCCCGGAAGCTTGTCCAGGGGCACGTTGGAGGTCGTGGGAATGAAGCCGGCCAGTGAGACTTTGACGGTGCAGGACACTGGGGAGACCAGCGTCAGGCGCAGCCATCGCTGGCTGCCCTGGACGTGCCTGGACTCGTACACGCCGGTGCCGCGCACTCGGAACCGCGTGCGGCGGCTGGTATCGGCTCCGGCGGAGAACGGAAATGGACCATCGCCATCTGTCCTGAGAATCCCGGGGTAGCCCTCCGAGACGGTGAAGTCGATGATGGCCTTGCTTCTCTCCTTGCCAGCTGAGGAGGACACGATCTCCTGGATACGGATCACGGGGATCCCGGCAACAGCAACGCCATAGTCGAGGATGAGCGACGGTTCCTGGCGATCTTCCGACTGCCTGGACAGAGTTGCACAGGACACATCATCAGAGGAAAGAAGGGCTTCTGGGTTGGTGACATTCCCGGTGACCGAGTGGACACTCTTTGGGGTGAGGTACTGCGGCCACTCATCTCTCACAAAATCGTAGTTGGGTGACACTGGCTGGGGCATCGGTGGGAAGGAGAACTTGAGAGAGTCACGCGTCATGGTGCGAGTTGGGATTGTAGCCGCTGCGTCTGTATTGAAGATGGAAGGCGTAAGCAGCTACACGACTTGCTAGAGAAGCATCAAGGACCTCATAACAGTCTGACAGTAGATACCTAGCTAGAGGGGCTTCACTTTTTCTACTCGCCATGTCGCCCGTGGTAGGAGGTCACAGTACACCAACCGCAGGAAACATACGCTCGTGACGATGAAAGGCTTCTCGAGTTTGACCGCGGAGAATTTCTCACATGACGACCCCGGAGGACTTGACATTCCCCGGCGTCGGCTTTCCGACTAGAAAATGGGAATCACACTGTGCAGAAGCCACAATGCAAGAATGGTCTGAGTTCTTCCCCGCGATCAACACGCCTGACCCACAGACACCAGCGTGGCGGTCGATGAAAGCAGTGGACTTTAGTCCGAGTCAGGTATTTCTCGTGGCGTGAGGGGGCTGCAGAACGCCAGCTATCGGCCGAAGGGGGAACAAGCGGCTAAGCCATTTTAGAGATGATATATCACCGCGGAGGAACCCTTCAAAGACGTCTATCTATGCCTTTGCCGCGCCGGATTTCTGTCCCGGCATCCTCTTCAGGCCACGTGGAAGGGCGCGGAACATTACCCATCCAGGAACGAACACTCACGTTATGCCGTATCATGCCGTATCATGCAGTCAGGTGTGATTGTCCGTGATCTTCCAGGCGGGGAATAAGGGGCCTGACCATGGGGAACTGTGGAGAAGATCCCGGAGATGAGGGGATGGGCGTTAGTTATTTCTCCTTTTACTCCGAACAGCAGTGACGCGGAGGATTTTCTTCTCTTTAAGGAATTTCCCCGAACAGGTTTCACCGCGGCCGAAATCACCAGCCTCACAACCCGTACTCTCCCACTGTCACGCGGCGCCCGGCCCATCAGGTCTTCGGCGCATCGGAGAGCCCACAATGAGCAGCCGGGCGTGCGACTCGTGCCGGCGGCGGAAGATCAAGGTAGGCGTTCATGATGCGATGTCCAACTGCACACAAAGTCTAGCTCGACTCATCTTCGATTTCCCAGTGCGACTCGTCGAGTACGCCGTGCTCAAACTGCCGCATATCCAGCCTCGATTGCGCTTACACCGTGCCTCCCAAGAAACGTGGTCCCAAGCCCACTTCGGTGAGGCGACGCCGTGTCCAGCATGCTGCTTCTTCCCCCGTGGCGGAGACAGCATCTCAGAGCCCTGCGAGAGCCCTCACCGATGACCCGGGACTGCCCAGCAGGGGCTGGCACCAGCTCGTCGGAATTGAGCCGGATGTCACATCGCCGGGCTTCTCCTGTCACAGCCACGGCCACTCCAGCGAGACCCTGTCCATAGGAAGACACCCTATGCAGCCGTACGGCATCGGGGCATGGCCAAACAGCAGCATTCCCGACGTCAGAGATGCCGCGATGATGATCTACAGCCAGCTGGTGTCTGTCATCCACACCGCCGTGCCCTCGCGGTCTATCGGGCAGATAGTCGATGACTGCATCAACTTATACTTCCAGTTCATCTTCCCAATCGGCCCCATCTGCCACGAGCCTACACTGCGCCGGGATGCCGCTCGACTCTTTCCAGACTCACCTCGCGAGGGCTTACCTTCTCCTACGGCGGCTTCTCCCAGCGCCTTTTCAGCAGACCACGAGCCTAAGTCTCATTTGGCGACTATTAGGGCCTTCACCCTCCTGACGAGCCTCTGTGCGGACACCGCCATGATTATGCCTGATCGCCTCCTTCGCCTTCCCAACGTTGTCGCTAGTTCTTTCCTGAACGCCTCTCGGGGATGCCTCAAGCTCTTCGAGGACTACGATATTGAGCACGCGAACTCTACCTCCATCGTCATCCGCATCCTCCAGTCGGCTGCCCTCCACAGCAGCGGCCGCACAGGACACTCATGGCACGTCCTCGGCCAAGCCATCCTCCTCGCCCAGGAGCTACGGCTGGACCACGAGCGCTCTCTCGCTCGGCACGCCTCGGATCCCCTAGAGGCCCAGCTCCTGCGTTCACTCTTCTGGGTCCTCCACATGTCCAACCGCTCCGCCGCCGTCCTCAACAACCGGCCCATCCTCCTGCGAGGGTCTTTGTTTGACCCGCCGCCCGACGTTTCCTTCCTCGCCCCCGACCGCATCCCACTCCTCGACCCGACCCGCCCCTTCAACGCCCCACCCTTCGAGGACCGCCTCCTCGCCGGTGCAGACCTCTGCTGCCGCCTCTGGTCCTCCGCCTCAGATCTAATCCAGGGGATCCAGGATTGTGCACACCTGCAGCCAGATGGACCAGAGCGAGGACCCACGGTCGCAGCCCTGATGCGCTCCTATGTCGCCTTCGCAGGCATCCTCGACGACCTGCCACACTGGTTACAGGTGCCTGATAGCGTCATGTCGGACGACAAGGTTGACGCGGCGGCGGCGGCGTACCAGCGCGGCACGTTCTGGCGCCTGAGGGTCGACGTGGTCGTCACGTTCCACTGCCTGCGCATGGTGCTGCTCCGGCGGTGCGCGGAGCACGGCTTGGTGGCCGTCATGGGGCTGAGTGAGGAGCCGCTGATGCTTGCAATGAGGACGGCTGAGATCGCGCGGGATTGCCTGGACGCCGTAGAGGCGATCCCGTTCGAGTACCTCCAGGCGAACGGGGAGCCACTGGTGAGTTGTCCCTCGTCCAAAGACCTTGTATTGATGCTGGCGAGGCTTACCATATCTGCAACGCGTTCTAGATGGAGAAGTTCCGTCAGATCGGAAGTGCGCTGCTTGAGCTGAGCCAGAACACCGATTACGACATGATTGAGAACCGTGCCAAGGCATATCTGACGAGACTGCTGAACATTCTTGCCAGGCTCGACTCTAGAGCCGTTGACTTGCTCAACGGTGATCAGCCGTGAACGAACTGGAGTATAACCAGGCTGTCCGTTCCAGTGACGAGATATTCAAGGCGGCCGGAGATAAGACCTGTAGGAGAGCAGAGGGCACTCTAGGGATATGCTGATCACTAGCAAAGGTGAGTTCCTACAGTATCGTCCTCGGATCCGAGGCATGCCCACTATCACCGCAGCTATCCTGTAGTGGCCTTTGAGAAGCAACTTGGTGGGGATACAACTCCGCATCTCGGGAGATCCGGTGCGAGCTAGCGGTACAGCGAGGTCGGATGCTTTAGCCACTGCCCCTCACATCCAACACCTCAGTCAAGTGGCGCCTTCAAAAGGACGGAAACATCGTCTTGGTGCAATATTTGTGAATCTTACTTCGGCGAACGAGCTACAGTCAGCTAGAAGTGGTTAAAGTTACCGGTGCTCTCTCTACTACAACTTCTCAAATCTTTATCCGAATTAGCTTTTCCCAGGACTCAGACTGGAGCCATGGCTACGTCACGACCCTACCAGGGCAAGCTTGGAATTGTGACTGGAGGATCACGCGGTGAGTGAAAAATCTACACTCGAGGGCTTTGACCGACGGCAACGGCATCTCTGACTTCTATCATAGGAATCGGTGCCGCCGTGGCTAAGAGGCTCGCCTCCAAGGGCTGCCATCTTCTCCTAGTCTACACTTCTGATAGCTCGAGCGAGCCGACGCGCCAGCTTTGCCGCGACCTTGCGTCGAACCACGACGTGTGGTGCTCAAGCGTGCAGGCCGACCTCTTGCACCCCACGGAAGCATCCTCGAAGATTATTGAAGCCGCCAAGGCTTCCTTTGCCTCGTACCGGCGCGACGGCGGGGAATTCCAGATCGACATCCTCATCAACAACGCCGGCGTGTCCTCAAACCAGCACCTGAACGATGCCGGCAAGGGCCCCATCGACGAGGCCGAGTTCAATAGGGTCTACGCCGTCAACGTGACGGCTCCGCTACTCCTCACGCAGGCCGTGGCTCCCTATCTCCCCAAGGACCGCTCCGGCCGGATCGTCAATGTCTCGAGTGTCTCATCCAGCATCGGCTACCAGGGCCAGTCGGTCTACGCCGGCAGCAAGGCCGCCCTGGAGGCCATGACCCGCTGCTGGAGCCGCGAGCTGTCGTCCCGCTGCACGGTGAACGCGGTGAACCCCGGGCCGGCGTGGGGCGACATGTACGCGGAGGCGGGGAAAACCTTCTGGGACATCAACCAGCCGTATGTGGACGCAACTCCCCTCGCTGAGTACCATGGCGAGCCCGAGGTGAAGGCCAAGGCGGGTACGGACGCCGAGCGCTTCGACAATATCGTCAAGGAGTCTATGGGAGGACGGCGGCCGGGCTTCACTGACGAGATCGCGGGGGCGATCGACATGTTGTGCTCAGCCGAGGCGGCCTGGACCACGGGAAGCGTAATCTGTGCTAACGGGGGAATGAAGATGTCCATAGCATAGCCTAATAATCGGACACTACGTCGCCAAACAGGCACTTCACTAGTCCAGGACGCATTTCTAGGACATCGAGTGACTTGATTCGGAGCTAAGACTACATACAGTATCTGCAGAGCTCTAAACAGGTCAACATCTTAGTTAGGCATGTATGAACCGGTGGAATCTTCTCTCTAGAAGCCAATATGTACAACGTCGCAGACTCCGCTGCAAGGGCATCCTTCAATGCTCGTAGCAATATGGCGAAGTGATGCGTGGTTCCCCCAACTCCCATACAGGAGCTGAGCGTTAATCCTTAGCAATTGCACTCGCCTTTGAAGGACTTCGAAACAGTCGGTATGGGGTTGACAGCCAAGACGCTCTTGTTCACAGCCTGAGTGCTCTGGGGTACGTCGAGCGCTGGATTACGTTCGAAGAAGTCGGCCGGCTGCGTTGAAGGTTAGCTGCTTAAAACCAATTGGAAGAGACCATCTGTCCATACCTTTAGGCTGATCGTCGTGATCTCCACAGGCATGACCGGAAAGTCCTCGACTCGAGGGTTATGGGTCATACCATATGTAAGCCACACCACCAGGTCAGCGTTCCTCACTCCCTCATTCCTCGAGGCATAGTCAAATACGCCGTCGATCTCCTTCAGGCTCTGGTTTGTCCACCTCCCACCGGCCCACAGGTCGCCGTCTCGATACTTGGTCACCCAGAGGTGATGCTCGGCAAACCTCGCCCGGCGTCTGGCAACGCTGTCCTTGCCGGCCAGGATGAGCTGGCACGGCTGCGGCACAAGCTTATATCCAACCGGATTCCCGGACACCTTGTTCTTGACGGCCTCGTTGACGATCTTGAACACCCGATTCGTCTCCGGTTTCGCGTCCGAGGGACCAGAGGACTCGATGGGTGTCTTTATAACCCGCCAAGCGTTCGAGAAGGGATTCTCCTCCTCAGAATACGGCACCGGGATGCTCTCCTCCATTAACACGGAATTGTCCTGCCCGTCCATCATCGGATCGATTCGAAGGCTGAACAGGTGCTGGTGGTTCGGCGCCAGCACACCGGGAGCCACGACGTTGCCCCAGTCGCTAGTTTTCCCGGCATCGATGAGCTGCGTGCTCAGGATACCAGTGGCCCGCGTCTCCAGCTCGACGTTGCCGTTCTGCATGAAGCACCACGCGAAGATGTACTCGTAGTTGCCGACAGTGATGATGCTCTGCAGGATTAGGTTGCGCGCGCGGACGACCGACGGGTGGTTCGTGCGCATGTTCGTGTGCTTCCACCCTACGCCGCCATCCTGCTCGTGCAGGCAGATGACGTTCTCCGCGGCGACGGCCTCGCCATCCTCTCCGTTCAGCCAGCCGCTGAAGTAGAAGATGCTCCCCAGACAGTCACAGCCCAGAGAGAGCTGGTTTGCGCAGGACCCGGCGCCGGCGTCTCCTAGATCAAAGGCCTGTTTGCGATGAACGGGAGAACGGGGGTCTAGGTGTAGTGGAGGCCTCGGTCAGTGCCAGGAGCGCACGCGACAAATGTCAAATCAGCACAAGTAGGCGAGGGCTAGATCCTTACCGCCGTATGGGACCGTCATCTCGCTCACGCTGAGTCTGTAGAAGACAGGCCGGCCATCATAGCGCACGTCGTGAACAGTCATTCCCTCCCGGTAGTTGAAGCCGACCCGGAACCGCCACTTCTGCCACGAGACGCAGTTGCCATCCGTAACAGTAAAGCTTGCGCCTTCAGGCTGAACTACGTGCAGAGGCTTCAGGTCGGTCCGTGGAGGTGGCAGAAGATCCGGATGGTACTCGCCCGGTATACAGTGCGCCATGGGATGCTCTCCGGCCGTGTCGTACTTCATGCCATCCTCCTTCCCCCCGGTAGCAATCTTGTCGATGGCAATCATCTTGGCCTCAAAGATGTCGTACCTGGGTGAGATTGGTAAGGGGTAAGAGTACTGGTTGCTGTCAGGGTGGTTCCCTGGGGCTCGAGCGTAAAGCAGAGCCTGGATGTACTTGTGAGTGTCCTCAGCGCAGAGTTTGTCCGCGCCATACATCCACTACTTGCTTGTCAGTAGAAAGTCGGTCACTGAAGCGAAGGCTTGACTCACGGGATCACACTGCACCACCGTGTCCTCTGGCAAGTTCAGTTTCTTGATTGCATCGAGGACCATTGGGTCATTGAGAATCAACTCTCCAATTCTCCGAAGTTCAGCCCTATTATTGTTATCAAGTTAGCAATCAGCCACCACTCTTCGGCTCTGCAGGTCTAGTATCCATCCTTCTCCTCTACTGTCCTCCTCTACCTGACTAGAACCTACCTGTCGTTGCTCCCATGTTGACCTTTCGCAATTGAGTCCCGCTTCACCTCAAGTCCCGTCTGCAGGTCGACCACGCTCTCTGTGACTCTCCTCTCATTGTCCGCACTCCAGATGCACGACACGCATCGCGGGACAAAAGGCCGGGCAGACTGGCTCACACCAGCGGCCTCGGCATCGAGGTAAGGCAGCAGCAGGGACTTAGGCGGCTCTGCAAGAGAGATGTTCTTGAAGCGGATCTTGAGTCCGGGCTCCTGGGTGGCGACCAGCTCTTTGACCAGGGCACTGGCGGCCTGCAGCTCCGCATCAGTGAGCAGCGCGAGAGGGTGGGGCCGGGGGCCCTCCTCGGGGGCAGTCATGGTTCCAGTCTCGTGGGGTGTTCAATGAACGAGAAACGAACACCTTTGTTTCAGCACCAAGCGAGCGTGTCAGGCATGTAACTCAAGCACGTATTCAGTGACCGACCGGCAGCACAATAACTCTTATCGCGACGCCTAGTCCGGCTTCGGCCAGGCTGCTGCTGTTCCTCCTGCCCTCTTGAACTGATGACGAAAGTAGCGCTGAGCCAGAAGATAGCAAACCCAGATAGGTTAAGCTTCAGCAGGGGGAGGTTGCCTTAGTTAGTGTCGGGCAAGAGTTAGCCGCGGGAGAGGTAAGGCGGAGGAGGAGGGGGGAGGGCGACGGCGCTCGATAAGAGCTGCGGGTCTCCCGGGTGCCGCCGAGGTAAAAGGGGGGAGAGGCGGATTACGCGCGCCCTCCGCAGTCCGGCCCGGCTACACCTGCCTATCTTGTACCTGGTCGGAGACGCAGCCCGGGCCGGTGTCTCCTCTGAATTGCTTGATTTGACTGGTGATAAGCAGCCGGGCGATTTACAGCTGCCCGTGCCAAGGAAGGGTTACATTCGCCCTGTCACCAGGATCGGCTGCTGTGCGACTCGGTAACTTGTTCCCGACGGGCGCATCTCCTATCTCTGGTCGGGCTGCGGGTAGTGTACCATAGTATCGGCTAACTGCCCTCTTCTGATGACAGGGGTGGACTAATTGACTGTCACACAAGCATTGAAGAGTATCAAGTGGCTTCACTAATTACATGCTATCATCCAGTTCGGACTTCATCATATTGGCCGTAAGCATCAGGAAATAATCCCGAGACAGTTAGTTCACTTGCCCCCACTCTTGAGGGCACTTTCGACCAGCTTCACTGCCTCGAGGACTCCCTCATCGTTGAAGCGCTTGCCGACTAGTTGCAGAGCAATGGGCACGCCGTCGAACAGGTCCGGGTCGTCTTGTGTAACGTTAGCAGCAGCACATCATCTTTGCTTTAGTGAACAGAATGATTGTTTGGACTCACAGGCTTTCCAGTCGGCCTCATCTTCCTCGTTCCTAGGCACATATCCCTCGTCCTTCACGTCAACGGCCTTGTCAACCTTCAGGCCACTGGGAAATACAGCAGACGGCTGGTCCAGGATGTTCCAGATCGCGGTGTAGTTCCAGTACTTGGCGCCACCTTGGAGCACGCCTGCGCCTGGATAGGTCGGGCACAGTATAAAGTCGACGCCCCTCGAGTTCATGAGGGCGTGGTACTCGCGCCGGTACTTCTCCCGCTCGTAGTTGAGAGCCCAGTTGTCAGCCACGCTCAGGGGTGTCTTTCCCGACTTCTTGGCGAAGTTCAATGCATGTTCTGTCAGGGGGAGGGCAGGTTCGCCCGTTTTGGCGAACTCCGCGAGATACCTGTCTCCGCCATCCGGGAAGTAAAGGGGTGCCTAGTTGTGTAAGTATAAATTCTTTTGAAGTTCTCTAGGAGATACGGTGAATGCGTGCGTACGACGATGTCCCAACCCTTTTTGTGGTCCAAGGGCTCCCAGTCTACCACGTTGATCCCCGCATTTTTCAGCTTTTCGGCGGCGGTCTTCAGAGCTCGGATCATCGGAGGATGAGGCTTTACAATCCTAAGGCCTTGTTAGGACTGTTGTCAAGGTGCGGCAGACAGCTATTGGCGCTTACCCGTCATCCCACAGAACCCCTATTGTGACGTGGTCCAGCTCCACGTTCTTCTTCCAGGGAATTGGCATCAGGTTAGTCTCTATCTCCCACGGTTCCTGGTCCAGAATAGCAGCCATCCAAGCCTGCAGGTCGCCAACACTTTGACCCAGGGGGCCGACGACACCACGGATGCTCTCCTGGCCAGGGTTGAGACCGACGTTGCCGAGGCCGGGTATCCGCTGCGCGGTTGGTCGTAGACCGTAGACACCGTTGAATGCTGCAGGGGCACGGACACTGCCGCCGATATCTGTGCCGACACCGAGGATGGCACAGCGGCTCCCAATAGATGCGCCTTCACCACCAGAAGAGCCGCCAGGGGAGAGCAACCGGTGGCTGGGGTTGAGGGTCATGCCGGTGATGTTGTTGTTGCAGTCCAGGTGCTTGGTTGCTTTAGCTCCCTCGTCCGCGAGACTATTATAATGGTTGACAGCTTACCATGAGAGACTGCGGCTGATTCGTCCTCACGTGGATGACAGCCCCTGCCTTCTTGAGCAGTTGCACGACGTGAGAGTCTTCTGATGGCGGCTCATTCTCGATGAAGCTCACGAAGCCGGCATGAGTGATACGGCCTGCGATAGCGACGTGCTCCTATCGGCAACAAGGTTAGTATACTAAATAGTTTGGCTAGCAGACTACCATGCCTTCACAGACACCGGCACGCCATGGAGAGGTCCGATCAGTTTCCCTGTAGACTTGAAGTACTCGTCCAGTTCATCCGCTCTTGCAAGCGCATCCTCAGTGAGGAACTCCGTAGCGAAATTAGTCTTCGCGGTGCATTAGCGGGGTTCTTCACGCGGGACGGTGCCGCGGCTTTGTGTCTCACCAACTGCTGCATGACGGTTGCCCGCTTCAGAAATGCCGTCACAACTCTCCTCACCGTCCAGCGACCGGTCCGGTAAGCTTCTAGGAGGCTTGAAACATCTTGCTCTGTCATCTCAAGCTCTTCCGCATCTAGGATGCCGGACTCCGCTGGCGCGCCAAGCACATTGTGTTGGCTCTCTTGCGGGAGCGCCTTTGCGGGGAGGAGCCATTGCTGCGGAGTCGACTCGTCTCTGATCTTGACGCATATGGCGGCGAGATCTTTCCAGTTTCCTACTGACCCCATGGTGGATATTTATTCTTGAAAAGACCTCGTAAATCTCGTACGACACAACACTCTTCGACGTCGTCCTACGTGTACAGGGGAGAACAGCTGCTGTGGTTGATGCCTGCGGCACGAATGCGGTTGCTGACGCTTTACCTGGCGTTGTCTAGTGCCCTTATCTCCGGTCCCGGGCCCGAGACATTCCTCGGCAACGGTGCGGAGCCGCTCCTTATCTCTCCCCTCCCACCCTAGTCGTTCGGCGCCAGGGGCGCGCATCCGCCGGCACGCCCCCTTCCCCGTACACCGTAGCTAAGCGTCTGCTCTAGGTCCCCCACCCGACACTTATCTCGGACCTACCCGACGCGTCGGTGAGGGTGGAGATCACCCGTTTAAACCACTTGGAGGCAAAAGGTCCTTATCATGGTACCGTGATGCGTATCTAGAGTTGCTATTACCTGAGTGCAATCAGTCGTGACGAATCCCACCTCTTGGCACGGCGACCATGTCGCCCTGGACCTGACAGCCGGCCAGGCGGATCTCCTAAGCACAGATATCGGTTGAGCCCCTTGTCTAGTGGCATACGGAGAGTTTACTAAACCCGTCGCCTCCCAGCACGCAGAGTGGCGACCATGTTTTCCTGTCATTTCTATCCTCATCCCTAGACTGAGCGGCTTTGAGAGAGCCTTTGGGGTGCGCGCATCCCTGGAGAAGCAGCATCTGCGAACTCAAGACCATCCGCGATGACTACTTACGAGGAGGGAGTTGAGGATGGCCAGCGCCTGCCACCCGGCACGGTGCATTTGGTTGATCTTGATGGAACCATCGTTACGAAGCACGCCAGTGGGGAGAAGGACATCATCTTGGTGCCCAAGCCGAGCGAGGATCCCGAAGACCCTCTGAATTGGACATTCAAGCGCAAGCTGTTGGCGACATCGTGCGTCGTCGTGTACACCATCATGCTCGCCATCCCCTCGAGCGCGGTGTACTCTGTCGTCACGCCAATTCGCGCGGCTACTGGACTCTCTCTGACGGACATCAACAACGGAACGGGCATTATGGTACGCAGACCACTACCGGGCCTCGACATCACCTCCCGCTGACCAGTCTTCTATAGTTCCTCTTCTATGGGTGGGGCTGTGTTATATGGCAGCCTCTCGCACTGCAGTATGGAAAGAGGCCGGCATACTTATTCTCTCTGCTTACGAACATCATCATCCTGGCGACTGCCCCTCTCTGCACCAACCGCCACACGTACCAAGTGAACCGTATCCTTCTTGGGCTCTTTGGCTCTCCGGTGGAGTCTCTTTGTGAGATCTCCATCACGGACATTGTAAGGAATTCCATACCCGAGGACTGAACACAGATATCTAATAGTCACGCAGTGGTTTGCACACGAGCGTCCCAAGTATCTGGCCTGGTATGGCTGGTCTCTTTCTCTGACTGGAAAGCTGGCGCCCATGCTGTCGGGATTTATCAATGTCGGCATGGGATGGAAGTGGACTCTGGTAAAGATGTCTGGTCTTGCGCGTCCGAGCTCAATTGCTGACGGCTAATAGTGGTGGTGTGCAATCTGGAACGCGATTGCTTTCGTCTACTGCTTCTTCCTAATGGAAGAGACGAATTACGACCGGAAGCATACCGCTGTCCATGCCCACGAGCCGTTGACAACCGAGATGACGAAGGTAGAAAGTCGGAGCGACCCCGGAGAGAAAAGCCCAGCGAAAGATGACAGCAATGCAACAAGGACAGTCTCTGCTGATGTTGAGCCTGCCGAAGTCGTCTGGCCAAGGAAGTCATACCTGCAAAAGCTGGGCGTGATAGACAAGCCGCGGCCGAACCGACTCTGGGATATATTTATTGCGCCATTCAAGGGCTTCACTTACCCTGCGGTTGTCTACGGAGGGTAGGTCCTCCCTGCTGTCGAACTGTCGTTCCGTCCTCAGACTAATCGGCATCTGCAGTCTCATGTATGGTGCAAACAACCTCGTCTGGTCCGGTACCCAGAATGCCACGGCGGGTACAGTATACACGAAGCAGTATGGATTTTCCACGGCGGGAGTTGCGGCAGCTTACGCTGGAGGTGTCATCGGCACAATCATCGGGTATGTCTCGTCCCCCCTCTGGCATCCAAAAGAATCCTGAATGGCTGATTCGACGCACAGTGGCTACTACTCCGGCAAGGTCGGCAGGATTCTGACCGTAAGGCTGGCTCGCAAGAACAACGGCATTTCAGAGCCTGAGCATACGCTATACCTCTTCATTGCGTCCATGATCTTGGTCCCCTTCAGCATGATCTTGTACGGCCTGGGCGTGACGTACCACGTCCATTGGTTCGGTCTAGTCTTCTCGCAGACCACGCTCGCCATCAACAACGCGCTCTGCATTGCCGCAGGCCTGAACTATGCGATCGGCTCGTACAAAGAACTGAGCGGCGGCATGGTCGTGACCTGCGTTCTCATCCGCAACACGATGTCCTTCGCCATCAACTACGGCATCACCCCGTGGATCGAGGCTCTAGGCTACAGGGATACCTACATCAGCGTGGCCGTGATCGGGTTCGTCTACAACGCGAGCTTGTTTGTCATGGTCAAGTATGGCAGGAAGCTCCGGGAGCTCACGGCGGCGAGGTACTGGAGGGAAGTTCAGAAGGCAAAGGAGAAGGGACTGAGCCATTAGCCCGTAAAGAAAGAAATGCCACGGGGGCCTGCCTTAGGTTGAGCGGTTTAATCTGGTAAATGTGCCCTTGTTATTCGACTCGGATGAGATCTTCCCGCCAGTTTACTCAAGATCGGCCTGATTAGGAGCAAATATATAGGGATATATTTATTGGTGAATATCGCTACTTGTCTCAAATCAGCTTGCGCTCACTGAAGTCGTTTGATCTTAAAGACAAAGTTCGAAATTATGCCTGCCCCTTCTCATTTCCTCGGAATGTCTCCAACTAGTGTTGCCACCAAGAGATCCAGAAAGCGACTTGCATCTATGTCTTTCGCTGCTTTAATTCTCGTTTCATCTTTCCATCGATGATCCTTTCGTTCTCTCCTGTCCACGATTGTCTGTCCCAAGCTTAACGTGCTTTGAGTTTCGACTGCAACACTGATCTCCTCGCAAACCACCAACGTCGGATCAATCGCAATTGCCACAGCGACAGAGTCGATGAGGCAACACCATGACGCGAATTGTCGCGACTCGCCGAAATTTACCACATCTAGTAGAAACTGCGGACATGCACCGCCTTGTATGTCCTTTGCTCCTTCGCGTAATCTGGCGCGGTGTTCCGCAGACAGTTCAATATCAGGCCTTGTTGTGATGTCAAGGCCCAGTGCAACAAAATTGAAATTAGCCTTGTAGACGATGTCGGCTGCCTCGGGGTCCACGTAAACATTCCATTCGCTGACAGGGTTGCCACCAGTTGCTCTGACCGACCCGGCATTGTTGAATCCAAAGGAGCCACCGATATGATACACCTCGGACACCTTGCTTGGTAGTGCAGGGTCCTTCATGAGTGCCAAGGCGATGTTTGTCAGTGGGCCCAGACAGATGATCGATACACCCTCGTTCTTATACTTTTCGACGGTTTCCAAAATCAGGTCAGCTGCGAACTGCCCGGTCTCAGCCAAGCCTCCGTCATCCGTGATGCCCAAATCGCCGAGTCCGTCTGCGCCGTGTGAGAAAGGGTCTCGAGGATATGGTCGTACTAGAGGTCGAAGCGGCCCGCGCGCAACAGGGATCTGTCGAGCCTCATCACGCCCAGAAAGATGGAGAATCTTGCGTGCATTGTTCGAGCAAGTATCCGCGAGCAGATTACCCGAGACAGTGGTGATAGCACGAATATTGAGCAATGGGTGAGAAAGTGCAAAAAGAATGGCGACACTATCATCTATGCCAGGGTCACAGTCAACGATGACATTTTTTGTTGAGTCAGTCATTGAATCGTGCCTGGTTGGTCGGGAAGGACCAAGAAGTCTTGGACTCGATGAGTGTAATGATTATCTTGCCCAGGACAGCGACGTATTATAGTCGAGGAGGTATTCATGTTTCCCCCTACACTTGTGCAGCCTTTTATATGTGATGGTGCTGACGGCTGATAAGGTCTTGGAGAGCGTGTCATAGGCCGCTTTGTTTCGCTTTGCCCTGCGCATGTGTCAACGACTGCGACATAACCCACGTACGTAGTGGCTCATCTTAGCCCACTCATTAGATCCGGAAGGGAGGCACTGACTCGGCCGTGAGATGCTAGCTGGGCCGATAGTGCATGCAATCGTCAAGCCTAGGATAGAGTAGCTTTTGCGCACTGCAGTTCCGAACTGAAAATGCTAACATGGAAGGTACAAGTCGTCACTCATCTGAGGACACGGGAAATCAAGTTTTACAGCATAATTATATACCCATTCTCTCTGTGGTGATCTTGATCTCTAGGCCCCGGAAATCGACGACTTCCTAGATGTGCACTACTCGATCTGCTACATTGGTAGATCCTAATCAAATTGACCATATCGAGAAGTATACAACTAATATTGCCACATCAACATAAGAGATATCAGGTTGACAGGCAATCAGGCACCAACCAGAACGGCACGTCCACCTCGTCACTTCGTATTATGTGTGGCTTCGAAGAATGTATTTAGGTTCTAGAAATGCAATCATATTGGAACTTGAAGGTCCATCTCCTTCAGTTCTTGTAAAGGGGGAATACTTTCCATCATGCCTGGCTGTAACAGAGGCCATAAGACTCCACACTTTGGTTTGGCAGCTGCTGTGACATTGATGACCTTCGTCGGCGTGACAACAACATCGCAGACCGTGTCGAATTCCTCCGGGTACAATTCTTCCTCCAAAACCTGACAGTCATGCACAACACTGATCGCAACTGTGCTCTGGTCAATGGTGCCTAGTGTATATAACATGGCCCACTCCAGATCGAAGAACCCATGCCCTTTACCGAAGCGTACCCCGCGGAAATTGATGGCACCCGTGCCTGTGACCATCAAGGGAATTCGCCAGCCCTTGGACCGGATGTTTTCCAGTGTCGTGAACTGACCAAGGCGTTCCATACCATCCAGCATTGCAGCATATCCGTAGTCAGCAGCGGAGATTCGTTGTGGGTCCAACACCCAGAAGCCTCGTCGGATCGCATAGGTAGTGACTAGGACTGTTTTTCCATCTGTGAGAGCCTGAAGACGCAGGGTTTCCAGGCAGTTATCTGGTGTAATGAAGATTATATCGCTCTTGGTATAGGACGGCAACTGGACCAGTCGATCGATCGCACTGTCTGAACCTTCGAAGTCGGCGATGAAACTGCTGAAATCGAAATGGTGGCGGGAATCCGGGCGTGCGACTTTAAGTAGCGGTTCCCACACGCGCTTTCGAACGTCGACTTTTCCTTCTGCAAGTGTCGCCATCGTACTGAAGTTAGATGACTTGCGCCGCTGATGCAAAGTATTGAGATAATGAAATATCCGATTAGGGCGAGCGAGCAGAGAGTATCAATTTCAGGAGCTTTTCTATCAAGAAAGCGAAGCTGGTGCCTTTTAAGGAAGTTGCGATATCTACTGTAATGCGAGCAACTTCGGACCTATGGCTCTGTGCAGGATATATCTTGAGCCTTCGCGGACCTAGTCTAGCCCTAATAAAAAGTTTCTTTCTGTAATGAGCATCTGTCATAGAAGCCCATCATCGGGTGAGATTTCCAACTGGTCAGGAAAGATTACTCGGAAGAGTGCCCATAGTCGGCCGAGAACTAGGCACACGTAGCTCCACTCACTAAAAGTAGCATGCATGGCTGGGGAACGGTGTGGTCAATTTCCCTCCCTGACTCCGTCCGCTCTTGCTTTTCAAGCTTGAACACTTCACGATATATGCTCTAGCACCTGTGTTAGACGAAGATCATGCCTGAGCACTTGCCTTAGATGCATGTGTGGACCTCTGTTCCTACTTTTCTCGCCTGAAGCATACAAGATTCTCGCCGCTTTTGGGTTCCCGGGAACATCGCCATCACTCGAAGTATACCTTTTTATAGCTCGCATTCAACATGAAGTTCTATTCCAGTCCTAGTGCTCTCTCAGATAATCATCTATGGAAGATCGAATCCCCTCAGACCCAAAAAGCCCTTCAAACCATGTGTCAAAGTCTTGGCCAAAAGGTCCCACATCTAAATGCAAGTCCGTTGCCAAAGAGCCAGACCACTCGTCTTCAACCGAGTCCATCCGCAACATATCCCCTTGTAGGAATTCAGAAACTATATCTTGGAGATCAATGCGAGCCCCTGAGGTGATCCTATGCCTGAGCTGTTGTTGCGCTGGCACGAGGGCTGATCCAGAAGTGAAACCAGGAATACCGCCGACGGATAGCATCGTGTCTATCAACCGAACACCCCGCTTTGCGATGATGTCTCCTCGCCGATCAGCGAGAAGCTCGCGTGTAGACTTGACCAGGTCGTGGTACTTTTGAGCAGCACCGTGGCTTGCAATGCCCCTTCGCGGATACAACAACTCGAGACACAAGATTATTGAAGCTGTAACGCAATATGCGGAGTGTTCCCAAAGTGAAATGTGATTTGATGCAATGATGTTGGAATACTCTCGAACAATTGTTGTGGCGGCGCTCACGCATGTTGATCGCGTGCGGGGATAATGCGATGTTTGAAAGGAGAGGAAGAGGAAAGGACGGTGAATCAGAATGATCTTTGATAATGATATTGATGTTAGACTGGTATCGACCACGAGCAAGGTTCATTGGACTTTGACTGACCTTTTCAGCCGCAGTAATTGCAAGACTACGACGGGCAATGTCAAGCCACGGCTTGTCTATCGTCTGCTCGGTCATATCTTCCCGGAGCAAGAAAGTCGGAATCTCGCCTAGAGTTTGACGCATATCGTGGTCACCTCGAAGTACGTCTCGATATTGCTCAAGAACCGGTTTACGGCTCCAGAGAGGCCCGAGCTTATCAAAAAGTCTCGGAATGAGCATTGCAACTGCTTTGTCTTTAGAATCCTACATTATACGATATCAAAGTCACTTACTATTGGCCAAAGTCCGCATGTAGGATGTGATTGTCGGGACATTCCTATCAAGTTCTTCAAGGTCGTGATCATCAGCGTTCTTTGGGAGCTCGGTCAAGCAATGGTTAGGGTTGATGTCTGCTAGAGCATTAGTTGAAGTGATGCAAATGACCAACAATCGATGCCCACTGTAGGAATCCGTGAAACATAAACCAAAGCGATCCTGTATCACGAGTTGACACCACACTCTCTTGCCGATTTCGGTCTCAATCACCTCATGCCACTGCTCGGTATCATCGAGTTCTGACATTGGAGGGTCGGTGATCTTGTGCAAGCCCATGCACTGTGACAGCCTGATCGCAGCAGCCGTGAGGGTAGCACCTAAGTCACTGAAGCCCAGACTGTGGGCCACTTCAGTTGAAAGTACAATGGCCTGAACAGAATACACTGGGATCTTTAGTGAAGGCCGGCTTGTAATGGAGGGCGGCGCTTACTAGATACCGCTTCCAGGAAATTTGCGGCATGAAGAAGGCGGAGCATAAGCTCGAAGAGCTGCTGTGGGACCTGCTCAGTCACAGCTTCACATCTGGTTAGCAGGCCTAAGGAGAGTGATGTATCAGGTAACAGACTTATACCCAAGTCATCCTGAAGCTTAGAACTGTCCAAAATTGCCCATGTTGTACTCTGGCAGGTCAGTTTTAATGGCCAGTGTATTGCAAAGGAGTAAAGAAAGAAAAAGTAAAGGAAGAAGATGATGAATATGAAGAAAAGACCTTACGCTAAGAACCGCCACGTATAACGCAATCCATGAAGGATGGCGGCAAGTATTTGTTTCCCAAAACAGCTCACACTGCTCGAGAAAGGTCGGCGTGTGAAGAACGCCATGATGCCATGCTATGTGAGATATGTGAAACTTGACCAGCGCCACCGACTGCTGGATAGATGGTAATAGACCAGGGTTGCTGTCCAAGACGGAAATGTAATCCGCGGAGGTATCGAGGCTTGCTGTTGGAATTGAAGAATCACTTCTGATAGAGATTGTCTCGGAAGGGCTTCGGTAACTGTAGCAATGGCAGCGGCGATGGGGATAGCAACCTCCATAATGCCGACCCCAGGCTAAGCTCTCTAGAGTCGCCACAGCAGCGTACTCGCAGGTCTTCCCTTCCATATCGCCACTGGGCCTGAGAGCGGCTATTGGTAGTGTCATGGTCGGCTTGGACAGCTCCATATTCCGTTCATCTTGCCGCATCCTGTCGAATAGGGCCGGACTGGCCACATGAGTGCCAGACTCGAGAGCATTTATTCTGTTACTGATATCGTTATCCAGATCGACAATAGTGACCCCGGGGGTGTGCAGCCTCTCTCGAAGTTGATTTAGGAAGTTCAGCTCCTCGCCATGCTTAGTAATGGCGTTGGAGACTAGGACCTTTTCTCTCGCGCACTCCAAGCCCGCCAGACTGCAACGCGAGCAGGGTACTTGTTTGTCGCATTTAAGTTTTCGCCGAGTACATTCTGGCCGGAGAGGGGAAATCAAATCAGCGGGCTGATTCCAGTGAAGAGCATGTCGTATGCATACGTGTGCATACCTATGCAGGCCAGTGGTTGGCGTTGTGTGATCCGCGGCGTCGAGACTTTGTGACGTGGATGCATAGACGCATTGCTGTTCTCACTCATGATGATGTTGGAGATCGCGGTGGAAGTGCCGAAGTTTGGCTGGCGGAGTTGCCCGCTCCCTGGCATGTAACTTAGTTAAGACCGTCCGCACGTGCCATATGATGTTCGCCCGGGTTGCTCGGCGTCTAACCAACTCTATCTTAGCCCCTTGCTTTTCGGAGGCACTCACTGGGGACTGCTAAGTCGATTACGAGACCCTGAATCTTCTCAGGTGTACCCGCCTTCTCTGCCCGCCTTCTTGGTATACATATGAAGCACCTACTACCAAGGCCGAAATCCCGAATTCACCGTATAACTGCATTTTTACTTAGACCTGGATGCTTACTAGCTAAATCTAAACATTCAGTCTGCGAGGGCAGCTTTCGAGTGCTCGCACGCTTCCCCAACTACTTGCCATAGATCATGACACGGAGAGCCTACAACTCATGACTGGCAGCAGGGTCTCAGATGTTGTTTTCACAGCCCGGGGAGACTGTCCGGCATTCCCAGATCACCAGAGAATCGAAGTCCGATGATAGATATTGTGAAGACCATTCCATTCAAACTCCGCTATACAATCAAGAGTTCTTCGTGGCCTGAAGTCTCTCGATCTCTTCCCAGATCTCAGGAGTCACGGAGGAACTGAAATTGCGGCTGAACTCATTGAGTAAATAGTTATAGCCTTCATCGGGAACCCAGTTCACGGCAATCCTTGATTCAGATGACTCTTCTATACCCTTGACCAGCGGTCGCATGGAGTGAGGCATGTCGGTGACAAGCTCATTCTTGTACCATCTATTCACGATGGATTGCAGTCAGCCTATTGTAACGATTTGGAAAAGAATGGAAACCCAGTCCCACATGGCTATGGCATTGTGGTGAACCCTTTGGAGAATGACTTACGCAGCGTAATAAACAATTGCAAGCATGATGCGAACCTCCTTCGTAGGGTTCGGCATTCCGGCATGCCTAAATGTAGAAGCCACAATTAGACGCATGCCCATGGTCGGTAACAAAGTTTTTGAACTCACCATAATCGTAAATCACGAAGAACAATTGAGCCCTTCTTTATCCTCGGATAACAAGGCGCCCTGACTTTTCTTCGTTCGTCGAGGTGGTGCTGAGCGATCGACGGATCTCCATTCTTTACATGATAACTCAGGTTGGTGTTTTGAGTACCTAGCCAGAGTTCTGTAGTGCCATTTTCCGGGCCTATATCAACAAGACAGGTGTTGTAAGCAATACCAAATGTATGCTCTGGATGTTTGCAAAGAATATCGGCATGAACTAGCTGGCGATCTTTGGTGGCCAGAAGTGTGTTGGATCGAAGAAAGTGGACCTCGGGACGAGGACCGAGAACGGCAGACATTACGCGGACGCCATGTTTGTTTCCATAAACCTCGGGGAAGAACCACTCTGCGAGTCAGCTGTTAGTCGCACTTCAAGAAGGCTGAAAAGGGCCGGGGGGGGGGAATGACTATCATATACCTGGCTCAATCGGGGGGACCTGTGATAGATTCCCACCTTCCATGGCTCCTTCGAGCGAAGCATCCTCATTCAGGTGACTATGTATGCTTTAGTATCCGTTCGATGATAAGAGCTGCTAAGTCGGACTCACTTGTAGATTGCGGCCTGTCGATCATTGAGGAGCTTCTCTGTATCCTTAAGCATCCTCTCATTGAGCTTATCAATGATGTCAACCTTGATAGCGTTTTCAATCACAACGATACCGTCCGTGAAGAAAGCCTCGACAGCGTCGTAAAATTTTCTGTCGCTCATAACACCACTATCACGCTCCCCAGCCGTCAGGGTGATGACCTGAGGCGCATCACTTGTTGTCGAGGACATGTTCGTCGAAGTAGGCAAGAGAGAGGATGATGTGATGTGATATAGTTTGTGATATTTTGGTCGTTCTTCCTACTAGCAAAGATAGCAGTATGCATCACCGATTAAGAACCGCCAATCGCACATTCGCCTTCAACGACGCGTTCTCTGCAGAGTGGCTTTGTACTTCATTTGTATGCCATGTCAGTATGGAATGGAATCAACCTTTCAAAGCGCAGTCTTGATCAACACGCCACCCGAAAACAATGACCTGTTGTCAAACACAGTTACTACTCGGGAGACCTTCCTACCCGGATCCGAGGTCAAGCCCATCCATCTGTACTTAGAGTTGTAGCGTGGAAATAGCGCGTCTTGTTGTGGGACTCGGAAGAGTCATGCCTCGGGTCCGGTCGTTATCTCATCCGACGTTATCTTTATTTTCATTGTCATACCCAATTGCCATCCGAGCTAGGGCAGGGGTAGCTTAACTGGTACGCACCCAGGAGTCCAGGGCTGACTCTTGATGCAAATGCTATAAAACAGCTATCAGCAAATACGACTCGTCTGGTATCCAGTTTTTACTATATCCGTCTGGTAGCCTTGTTCGCATTCCGTTCGTCCTCGGAAGACTTTCAAGAAGACTCTTGATACTTGGATTCTGCCCAGTTCAGCAAACCACTGCAACGCTCGCCACCATGCCTGACCAAGGGGACATGTTGATGTTGCTAGTCTTGTTGACGGCAGTCTTCAATGGATGCACACAGGGCTATGATCAAAGTATGATGAATAATCTTAACTTGGTAGATCAATATGTCAACTGTAAGCGACAAGCAACCGTTCAATTAGTCATGTGCGGCTCACCTACTGACATCTCGGCTTTCAGACTTCAACCTCGACGACAACATGCTCGGCTTGAATGTTGCGATGATCAATGCGGGTTCGGTCATCGGTGGTTTATTTGCAGGTCAACTTTGTGATAAATGGGGACGGAAAATGGGCATTGCCGCCTCCGCAGTAATCACACTTATCGCTGTGGCTATCCAGGCATCTGCAACTCACGAAGCGGCTTTCTTGGTGGGAAGGATCTTGCTAGGCATCTCGATCACTGTCAACGGAACGGCTGCGCCAGTGTGGGTGATGGAGATGGCTCATCCTAAATGGAGGGGATTCCTGGGTGGAATGTATATGGCCATTTGGTATTTTGCTGCGATTATCGTATCGTGCATTGCTTTGGGCACTTACCGATTCGACTCAACCTGGGCGTGGCGAGGTCTTGCAGTCGTATGCCTTTTGAACCCCTCTAACATCGATATTCACTAATTCTCTGCTAGGGTCAAATTGTACCGTCCATAATGAGCCTCATACTTCTACCTTGGGCGCCGGAAAGCCCGAGATGGCTTATCTCCAAGGATCGCAACGAAGAGGCTTTCGACCTCTTGGTTACTTTGCACGGAAAGGGGAACGCCGAGGACGCACTTGTTCAGGCAGAGTACAAGGAAATTCGCGATACTCTCCACTTTGAACGAACACGCCCCGGGAGCTTCAAGGCACTGGTCTTCCCAAGTACGTATCAACCGCCCAGATCTGAGAGGTCACGTCATTGACTTTGCTCATAGGAAGTAATCTCCACCGCTTTGGAATTGTCATTGCTCTCAATATCTTCGCCCAAGTTGCCGGCAGCAATATCGTTTCGTAAGTCAATCTAGCCGTGACTGGGGGACCAGGATATTGGTGCTGATTATCAATAGTTCGTATTCCGGCCTCGTTTTCGAAGGTGCCGGAATCACTGATGTCTACACCCAGATGTGCATTAACATTGGCATCAATGTATTTTGCTTCTTCTGCGCTGTTGCCGGTTGTTTCTCGATCGAACGATTGGGGAGAAAATCGCTTCTTCGTATGTCTCATCCTGTCATCTAAAAAGAAACATCCCTCTTGAGGATTGATGAGCTAACATACCGTAGTTGGTGTGTCGTGCCTCATGGTGCTACTTCTCGTCATCATTTGCATCTTGTCGGCACTCTATGGCGATGGCTCAAACCCTTCCGCCTCTTACGGCAACCTGGCAATGATTTTCCTCTTTTCGGGAGCCTATGCCTTTGCTTTCAACCCCCTTACATTCGTCTATCCTGCCGAGATTATGAACTACTCTCAGCGAGCAAAAGGTATTGCAGTTGGTCAGATGGCCTGCTATGCATTCGGTTTCCTCAATCAGTATACCACGCCCATCGCCATGAACAACATTGGGTGGAGATACTATGCTATCAACGCTGCATGGGATGTTGGTATTTGTGCTATCATCTGGTTTTGGTTTGTTGAGACAAAGGGACTCGCTTTGGAAGAAGTCGACCAGCTATTCGACGGCGTTGTGCATACTGAAGGCATACGTATTGGTGACGGTACGAATATCTCATTGAAATTAGGGGAGGATGTAGAGAAAGTTCAAACTACTCCTGTCGCCAAGGATATTCTTACGGAGGAGTAGAGGAGTCGAATCTTCCAGTGAGGGTTGGGGATGGGGGATCTGGCGTTTCGGGACTAGATGTTCTCCTTCTTTCCCTTCTAAGAAGGCCCGGGTCAGAGGGCTTCATAGGCATGCATATGAGCCCCACGTACAGTATTTAGAAGGCACCTGATATATCCTATGAGCTGAGTGAGCGCATGACTATACCCGAGTTCTGCTTGAGATGAGACTAGTGCTTAATACGATGTATATCTATCATGTTGAGCTTGCTCAGATTCTACTCGAGCACTAGTCTAAGTGCAAGTGTGTGTGCAGTGAGTGTTTAGTTACTCAGAGCATTTCTATGTGAAATATAGCACTAATCATACTCTACGGCTCTCACTTTCGGCCCTGGTCGCTGAAGATGCACTCGACGTAATGTGGACAGCGTCCATTGCTGTCGAGACGCAAGTTACAAGCGGTGCTATGGACATGACGACTTTAGACCGTGACTTCCTCCATGAGAGCAGAACCGGAGATGTGATTCGAAACTATGCGATCAGCAAACTCGGCAACTGGCTCCTCGCCGTGGAGGGTGCTCAACGTTGGGGGTCAGAGTCACAGCCTGGGAGTGGCGACGCGCTCGTCAGTACTGTCCTGAACCCAGGGCAACTTGACACTGACGCCTACAAGCATCGACCTCGCTTGTTCATGATGCTCTTCAGGCGACTCTGTATCCGCCGAACATGGGGGCATATAGGATGCTGTTTGCTGATCCTTCGTCTGACGTAGGCTCGGACAGCAATGGAGCCTACGTGATTCCATAGGGAAGGATCCAGATGCGTAATTCGAGAAAGGATATGGAGGAGGCAATTAGGGAGGGAAAAACCATGGAGTTTTGGGACTGGTGCCAACGTGTGTTCAAGCAGTACACGTAGTCTAGAATGTCGATTCCACAGCGAGAACCCCGCCGCTGACTTCGATAGCATATCAATGCTGGCCGGGCCGTTTCTTGGAATCGGAGCGTCGCGCAATCTAGCTGAAGATGGCATCATCGGGTCCTCAAGCACAAAACCACCCCCCGATGCCCACAGTAGTGAGGGGCAAAACCGACTAGTAATGCAAGCTCTTGAGAATTATATCACTCGCTGATATATCAAACGTTCTTTACTAGTTGCAGACATCTTCTCCGAAGTCGCCCCAGGCCGTGCATAGGATTACTGACGTGATCGAAGCCATATTGACAACTTCTATGTCCCAGGTCAAATGAAGTTAGTAGACCCAGGGCAAAGTTATCAGCTACGGGAGATAGATAAATAATACTGTCCTTTGATTCGTATAACAAAAAAAATGTCAGAACTGTATCTGGATTCCCAGCTCCTTGCCAAGTGTCCCTGCAGGTCCCGACCCGGCTGGCCGTCATGTCTCACTCCTCCACAAAATCGGTGCGGAAATGGTATCACTGGTATTCGCCTGAGGACACCCCTGAAGAGAGGAAGCTCATAGCGAAACTCGACCTCCTCATTGTTCCGTATGCTTTCGTTCTGTATTGGGTGAAGTATATCGACCAGACCAATATCAGTCAGAGATTCTCCGTTCCGACGCAGTTCATCCCAAGTTGACCTCTTGCGCGGCCAGATAATGCATATGTATCTGGACTCTCTGAAGATCTGGGCTTCCACGGGAACCAGCTCGTACAGTTTCAGACGATATTCACCGTTGGAAATGTCGTTGGCCTCCTACCCTTCATATACCTCTTCCCTCGGGTGCCAATGCATTTCCTCGTCCCGACTCTGGACCTGTGTTGGGGTATATTCACATTGCTTCAGTATCGAGCTCAAAGTTATGGCGAGATAATGGCATATCGCTTTCTCGTCTCGATCTTCGAGGTAATTAGATCCGACCACAGTAAAATCATCTGTTCGACATTGCTAAAACAGCCCCAGGCTTCGTATTTCCCGGGAGTGCATTTCGTGCTGGGATCCTGGTACAAGAGCGACGAGATTGGCCGCCGAGGCGGAACTTTCTACGTGGGACTGACCCTTGGGACCTTAACCGCTAGTCTCCTGCAGGCTGCGGCGAAAGAACATCTTGACGGAGTTCATGGGCTTCCTGGCTGGCGCTGGCTGTTCATCATCAACGCCATCATCACTCTTCCACTTGCCCTGATCGGCTACTTCATCTGGCCCGGCACACCGGCCAAGCCCAATCGTCTCGTCATCAGCAAGTCCGAGATCGCCCTCGCGCGGGCGCGTCTAGAACGCCACGGCTCGAAGGTGCAGAGCACTCCGTTCTCCTGGGGGCTGCTGAAGCGGATCTTCACGAACTGGAGGTTCTACGTTCTGGTCGTCTGGGACATCTTCTTTTTCAACACCAGTTCTAACTCGGCCGCCTTCCTCCTGTGGATCAAGAGCCTGAAGCGCTACGACACTGCCACCATGAACAACCTCGCCGCCATCAGTCCTGCCTTGGGCATCTTCTTCGTCCTGTTCGTCAACTACAGCTCTGACCTGTGGATCGGCCGCCCGGCGGCCATCACTCTGGCCTCTGCGTTCAACTTCACGGGTTTGGTCATCCTGGCTACCTGGCATGTCCCGGAAGCGGCTAAATGGTTCGCCTTCAGCGTGTCCTACTCGTCCGTGGCTGTCTCGTCGGTGCTGTACGGCTGGGCCAACGTTATCCTCCGGGATAACATCGAGGAGCGGTCTTTGACATTGGTCCTTATGACCACAATAGCAACCTCAACGAATGCCTGGATTCCTCTGCTGGTATATCCCACGGTGGAAGCGCCTCGGTTCCCCAGGGGTTACGTTTACTCTGCCTGCATGGTCGTGTGTCTTGTGACCATGACACAAGTAGTTCGGCTTCTGTTTGGATCGAATGGGTATGCCTTCACCAGGACTTGAAGGATAGCATTGATGCGCGCTAACCAATATGCTGCAGGGACAAACGTATCCGAACTGGCAGCATTGACGACGAGCCTAGATCCGACCATTCGTCACAGGTCATTGCAGCTCCGGAGACTGTTGAAATCTCGAAGGGAGCGCAAGTAGGGGCGAGGGAGATCTAGGGCTTTAAGAGTGCGTCGAATATGCGCGGCAGCTGAACGCCCCGCGAGACTTAACTATGCGACATGTTTCTGTGTTTTCTGTACCTGTCTGCACCAACGAAGAACGGCGGGAAAAGAGCAACCGTTCTCATGTCGTCGACATCTCTCAGCAATCCGCGAGCTTTTTACCAACGTAGAGCCTGGAAGAGTGACCGCTAGAGTAAACGCGACTAGAGTAGCCATTTGGTACCGCGAACTATACCTGATGATAATACAAGAACCAGGTGATAGCAGAGGCGTATAGGCAGCGAAGGGATAGATATCTCTAGTTTGATTTGCTCGCTATCTCTTCTAGTCACCGGCTTCGAGAACCTGGTTCACCACGGCCAAGATTCTTGCGTGGACTCCGCGTCTTGCGGCAATGACACCCCTATTTTTCGCAAGCTCTCTCCCAGCGCCAAAGTCGATCTCCTTCCCGTCCAGGTCCGTGATCTTCCCACCTACCTCCGTGAAGATGAGCTGCGCTCCGGCATGGTCCCAGATGTAATTCTGCTTCCGCCCCTGCGGTCTCGATATCCGTAGCTGCGCGTCGCCACCACCGACGATGAGTGCCGCGTACCTCATGTGTGACGACCAGACGTCCGTTCCAGGATACGTCGCCCCGAGCCTTGTCGCAACCTCCTTTACCTTCTCCCGCCGCCAGACGCTGCTCTGGGAGCAGTCGACAATGTGAAGATCCTTCAGGTCCGCAGAGCCGTCTCCCAACCTCTCTATCGGCCGGGCCGGCTGCAGTGCGCCGTTCCCCATCGGCCGTATCGCAGCGCCCTGGCCTCTCACCGCCGAGAGCATCAGACCGCACCCGTGGCTATCCACAACCGTCTCGACGACCCTCCCACTCTCTAGGCTCAGATTCGGACACCCCAGGATACCGACCCTCTCCCTCCCGTCCTCGATCAGCGCAAGGGAGACTGCATACTGCTCCCCCCTTAGAAACGTCGCCGTCCCATCCACCGGATCCATCACCCAGATACGCCCCTCGGCTCCACCAGCCCCCCTCCCGCCCAGGTCAATCGCGTCCAGCATGTCCTCCACCGTCGACGGACGCCCCAGGAGCGCCTCGCTCTCCGCGTCGTCCAGGCGCGTCGACGCGACTAGTCCCCAGACCCGCTCCCGCAGCTCCGGGTCCGCCCGGAGGGCGTCGGCGCTCTCCTCGCCGAGGAAGCCGTCGGAAGGGAACGCGGCCCGGAGCGCGCCGATCAGCAGCGCCTGGGCGGCGAAGTCGGCGATGGTGACCGGGGTCGAGTCCGCCTTGGCGAACTCGCCCTTGTTGACCGACGCGAGGATCCGCTTCGTGAGGAGCGACGCGCGCTGCACGGCGAGCTCGGCGGCGAGACGCTCGCGGGCGTAGAGGGCGGGCGCCATACTGAGAGGCGGCAGGTCAGAGAGGTGTTCGGGACGGAAGCAGTCGAAGGTGAGAAGAAATGTGGAACTGGCCTCTCTCGGCCGGATTTCGGTGTCTGCAACGGACGGACGGAAGGACGGACATCCCCCGGTCGCGGCCCACTCGCGCAACCTTGGGGAGGGGATGAAGTGTTGAGTATTTCTAAATGTGGGCAGTGGAGAGAATCGTACTGATAGACTGGTCTCATAGTATCGAACGTTCCCGGATGTTTTGGCTCGGCCATGCCGTGCCTTGTTCGGTCTGGGGGGAGGACACGTTCAATGAGAAAGCGCTATAAGCAGAACATCAACGAGCCAATATGAGAGAGCATTTATCTGTCAATAACACGGCCCATTGATGCGGACATAAATATACAATCGATCATACAAAGCAGAAACCCTCACAGTGGCCACTACATCGTATTACTCATCCCCATCCCACGTCCCTGACATCCCCGACACCCCTCCCTCACCTATCCATCGAAAAGCCTGTCAGGGGCAGGCTAGTAGTTATAATACCTCGGCTCGTCAAAGACGTGGTACCGATGGCCCCTGACGCCCTCGCCCCTGAACAAGGCCGGGAACCTCCACCCCTGCGGGACCTGGTCCTCCTCCGCTCTCTGGTTCCGGACCTCGTCCGCGGCCGCCAGGTTCGCGCGCTTCTCCTCCTCGGAGCCCGGGACCACGAACTTGGCCACCTGCAGCTCCGTGTCGGTGATGGTCGACCGGCTGACGCGGGCGTAGCCCACGCGGCGCAGGCCCTTGAACAGGATGTACTCGCACCAGCGGTCCCAGTCGGACGGGTCGACGTCGTGCATGCCGCTCGTTTCGGACACGTACGTGTTGTAGTTACCCTCGAGCGGCTTGGTGACCAGATACGACAGCAGGAAGGCCGGGCGGTCCGTCGAGCCCATCAGCTTGGCCAGGTACTGGCTCTGCAGCCGGCGGTCCTCCGGGTCCTCCTCTTGGCCCGAGTGGAAGACGAAGACATCCACGAGGGTGCCGTAGGCGTCCAGCGTGGCATGGATCGCGGGCGCGAGCTCGCCCACCGGGCTAGGCAGCAGGTGGTGCGTACTGTTGACGATCGGGAACTTGGACAGCAGCGCCGCGCCCCACGTGTGCTTGTTCGGGCCTGGGCCGTAGTCGACGTACATGCCTAGGTCTTCGGCGAGGAACTGCGTCGTGTCGCGGTTGCCCATAATGATCCGCTCGAGGTCCGATTCGAGCAGTCCAATGACGTCGACCTCAAGCTCCTTGATCAGATCCCGCATGCGGTACTCAGATGACCACATGTCGTTGTCGAGGCTGAAGTGGATCGTCCAGATACCCGCCGTGATGACCTTGTCCTCGGCATGATACGGCTTGTAGTCGTTCGACGGGAAGCGCATAAACGCTGAACAGAGGAAGAGGATGTTGAGGACTCCCAGGATACCGAAATGGTACTTGCGGTGGTGCTGCGTGGTGGCAGGCCGCTTGGCGTGCGCCCGGCGGCTTGGCTTGTTAGAGATGAGGTTGAAGACACCGGCACCGATGAGGAGCATTGTCGTAATCATGATCCAGTCAGTGTGCTCGCGAACATAGGGGCCACCCGGGACGAACGCGTAGGCCACCACCCACACGTGGAACAGGACAAGCAGGTTGTAGATGAAGAAGCCGAGGCCAAAGGTGACAGCGGGATTCTTCTTCGCGGCACTGGCTATGAGGGGAGTGGCGATGGCCATGAGGTAGAAGGCAGTCACCAGAGCGCCATAGTATCCAAACCAGTTGCCGAAGCAAGTGAGGACCGCTGCGCCCACACAGGCAACACCGTAGGCAGTCCAGGTAGTGATCAGCTGCGGACGCAGGAGACCGAAGACAACGCCACCGGTCATGGCAAATATCGTCCACCACGCGCCAGTATTCGAGGTCGGGCCGCGGATAGGGTAGCCCTCCCAGACCCAGAGGATCATAGTGCTTGTGTCGGAGAGGAGTGAGTGCAGGCCGAAGAAGAGGCCGCCGACGCCGAAGGCTGAGAGAAGCGCGGATCCGCTCTTCGTGTCTTGGGTATCACCCGTGTTCAGCGGTGCCTTGCGAGTGAATCTCAGGACAGCGGGAACCGCGATGAGGAAACCAGTGAGGTTCCACCCGCCATTAGCGGCGTGCATGATCGGCCAGATGGGGTTGTTTGTCCACCAAGCGAACTTGGCAATGCTGGACATGAGCAGGCCGATCGTCCAGGCAAGGATCTTAGATTCCAGACGGCTCTCGTGTACTGATTCGGCGTACCACGTGGCGGACCAGGCCAGGCACTGCATCCAGACGCCGAAACCAACGGCGAACAGACGATTGACAGGGTCCTTGACCAGGTATGCGAGCAACCCCGCTAACGACAGCAGGTGGACTACGCGAAGGTTCTTTAGAACCAGCGTACGGAGGGGTTTGATGGCCAGCATAAAAGGGGATATTGTCGACATGACCAGCGCCTCGTAGCCGGAGATACCCATATGCCACAGCGGGAAGTCTGCCAGGCCTTGTCAATGATAGTCTGTTACGGCGAATCTTTGGATGACTTACACCAGATGACCACTCCTAAGCTAGTGAGGATGGACCAAAATACGAACTGGTCGCTGTCAGCAAGGGGGGTACTTCGATATGCGATTGCAAAGGTCTGCATACACCGTGGTAAACGTCGGCAGCGAAGTCGAGGCCATCGCTCCAGTTGAGTCTCGCCGAAAACACGCCAGCAGTTGCCTTCTCCTTCCTGCAATCCTCGTTAGTCAGGACAAGGAAGATTCGAGGACCTGGAATGGAAGTCTCGGCTTACTCTTTCTCGAGAACAGCAGTAGGTACGTTTGAAGCGTTGGCACTAGAGACGGCTTAGAATATGATCATCACGTCTTTTTATTCTGTCATAACACATAGAGTGTAGGTACATGTTTTCGGGGAAGGCTACTTCGGAAGCCATTGCACGTACCCCTGACTCGTCCCTTTGGTATCCTTGACCACCACCTCGAAGGTGCTGAAGTCCAGCGCAGTCACGGCATCGAAGGCCACATCAAAGAGAATCAGGGACCACTCGAAGAACGCATATGTCGTGTATGCTGCAAGGTATCAGAGAAGGCCGGGCGGGCGAAAAAGGGGTCTACATGTCACGGTATGGGAGCTGTGCTTACCGCCGGGAATCCGGTGGACCTTGTGCTGGATGAAGAAGTAGATGAGGGGAATGATGGCGCCGTAGAAACCGCCGGCGATATACTTCCTATATTTGATGGCCTTGGGGTTCGGCGGGCTCAGAGCAAGGCAGCCGAATGTCCAGGGAATCGTCGCGACAAGGTAGGAGATCATGAAAATGTCGTGCCAGTCGTGATCGTCAGTCGAGGTCACGTACGTCCAACCGCCGCAGGTCAACGTCCTAAAGACGCCCCAGAAGGCGACGAACTTGGGCAGGTTGTGACCGGGCTTCGCAGTAAGGAGGTACCACAAGCCGACGAGGGCGAATCGCGGACCTGTCAGACTCTAGCGTCAGCGTATGGCGGCGACTATTTAGGCTGGATGGGAGCTCTAGTGCCGTACCGGAAGTCATGGCAATGAAGACCATGAAGAAGGACCGCTCGGGATACCGGTCACCGATGGTCGCGGAGACGGAGGGGAACCACTCCTCCGGATAGCCGAACCACTCGTTCTGGACGATCTTGTGGTAATGCAGCGAGACGCCGACGACGAAGGCGCTGACGAAGGCGGCTAGTGAGAGAAGGGAGCTGCGGTCAGCGAGAACCATGGAATAGACATCAATTTGCGCCTCCCTCTCCGAGGGACCGCCTGGATGAGGCGTACCATATGCCAGCACGGTGTGTGCCCAGCTGACCCATTGCCCATTGAAGGACAACACCACGCCGCCCGCGTCCTTGTCCTTGTATCGTGAGACCATGCTGTATTCCGTGTATCCTCAACTCAACAGCGGCAAAGACAAAAAGACGCTCCCATCCAGAAGCAGCCGAGAGAGAAATGGGAAGAATGGACAGAGGAAATGAGCGACTAATGAGGGTCAGAAGCGGAAATGCGTGGAAAAGGGAGGGACGGAGCAGGAGAAGACCTCAAATCTCGCTCGGTGCCTCGGAGTCGCGTGAAGGAGGACACCTAGCGCGGCCTGATTTGTCTTGTCGCTCTCTCCGCCGGAGGGGAAGGAAGGGTGACAAAAAGTGACAGGGGTCGGGGTGATAATTATAGAGTTTAGCGCGGTTTTCGAGGAGCCCCGCTAAAAAGTTTCCGTGAAATGGATGGATCACTCGCGATCTTTGAATAATTTTTATCATAGGATTAAGTACAGAATACCTTGCACGTATTGCATCCTTCCAGAGACGAAAAGTCTCGGATTCGGGGATACCTGAGGGACAAGAGTCGAAAGACACTGCAGCAAGATGGCTGGAGTCGCGGAAAAGGCTCGCTTCTACCTCGAGCGGGCAGTCCCTCAACTGCGAGAGTTCGAGGAGAAGGAGATCTTCAGCAGGGTAACTGACCACCACGACATCTTCTCTATGTTCTCTTCTTTTAGGAGAGAGTTCTCCCTCCAGATATTTACGTGAGGTAACTGACGGTGCGATCCTGCAGGATGAGATCCGCTCCCTTGTCACCAAGCGTTCCGAGTTCGAGCACGTCGTCCTCGGCCCCAACTCCAAGCCCTCCGACTTCCAGGCCTACGTCGCCTGGGAGCGCTCCCTTGAGGCCCTCCGCGCCAAGCGATGCCGCCGCCTCAAGATCCGCAACAGCACGAGCCACGCCTCCGAGGCGCGCGTCTTCAACATCTACGAGCGCGCCGTCTTCCGCCACCCGGGCTGCATCGCCCTCTGGCGCGACTACCTCGACTACGCCGCCTCCGTCCGCGCCACCAAGCGCTGGCGCAAGATCATGACCCGCGCCCTGCGCATGCACCCCACCACCGACCCCGGCCTGTGGGTGCTCGCCGGCCGCAGGGCCGCCTCCAACGGCGACATGGACGCGGCGAGGGGCCTGTTCATGCGCGGGTGCCGCTTCTGCAACAGGGACGCCACGCTGTGGGTCGAGTACGCGCGCATGGAGATGGAGTGGCTTGGGCGCATGGAGGCTAAGAAGGGCGTCAGGGCCCTGGAGAAGATCCGCGCTGCTGAGGCGGTTGAAGAGGGGGACCACATCCTGCTGGGAGGGGATAGCAGCGACGAGGACGACGACGAGGAGATGATGAATGGGGGCGACGAGATCATCCTCCCCGACCCTCTCGCCGGGGCCCAGAAAAAGGAGGCACGCAAGGTGTTCAGTGAGGAGGCCGTCAAGAAGCTGGAGAAGAGTCCCGCCCTAGATGGAGCTATTCCGCGGGCCATCTTCGACGTTGCAAGGAAGCAGCCCTTCTTTGGCGCCCAGTCGGCCGAAGCCTTCTTCGACATGTTTGCAGCCTTCACGCGAGTCGTCGCGCAGGCCAAGATCCTCCAGCACGTGCTGGACGCCATGGCCGAGTCCTACCCCACGCACCCGTCGACCTGCAGCTGCCTCATCCGGCAGCCCTTGGTCAGCGTGGACCCGGACACTGCGGCGTTCCCGAGGGCGCTGCGCGAGTCTCTGGCAATGTTGAAGACGTATATGGAGGTGACTGATGACAAGGCCGAGCTAGCCTCGAAGACAGTGGCGTGGGTCGACCCTCTCGTCGCGAGGGAAGATCTCGATGCCGGTGTGAGGACCGTGCTGGAGCACACGAAGCGCAAGCTCGAGAATCCATGAACTGGCTGGTCTGTCCCGCGCGGACAAGGACAAGAATACATTAGGCTCGCTAAACTGCGGGCGGTGTTGACCCCATCTGCCTCTGCCCCGCCCCGGGCCTCTCCTTTCACTAAGCCATCTTGTCCGCAACGCCCATCAGATGCCGCCACTCCTCCGGACTCACCTTGCTGACACTCAGGCGCGACTGCTTGAGCATCTGCATGTTCTCGAGCGGGCCGCCCGGGCCGCCCATCTCGCGTAGCTGCTTGAGTGTGATGGGGGTGGGGAACTTGCTGCGGAACTCGACATGAACGACGCTCCACTTCGGGTCTGAGGGCTTTGAGTTGGGATCATAGTAGGGCGCCTTGGGATCATGGGCAGACACTGTGGGCAATGCTGTTAAAATGACATATCCCGGCGGACTATCCTGGTATGATAGCATAACGGGGCTGGGCGGGAGAGCTACACGTACGATCGGGAGAGTGTTCCTGGACGATCTCCATGGTGCCAACGATGCCGGGTTCTTTAGTGTTGGAGTGGTAGAAGAAGGCGAGGTCGCCCTTCTTCATGGCGCGGAGGTTGTTGCGGGCTATGTGACATTTAGATGCCATATACTACGCAATCTCGAAAAGATGTTGTCAAAGAGCCTGCCTACCTGCATATGCCCTGATGCCTGTGAACACTGTCAGCATGTGTGAAAAGAGAATGTGTCCGGACATGGCGCTCTACCATCCCATGGTTCCGGCTCGGTCTTCGCAGCGAGGTCATCGATGGAGAACCGGACGTCCACGCCGTTCTCGAAGCGCGACTCCGGCTCGGCCTTCATGAGCCAGAACTGCTTTCCGCCCTCGAGTGCTGAGCCATTGGTGCTTCCTGCGGCACTTCCTGAGGACTTTGCAGGTTTCTCTGGCCGTGGCGTCTCCTTTGGCTTTTTCTGCATCCATTTAAGTACATAGCCAGGCGGCACGACGAAGCTGTTGTCTGTAAAAGCTCACCTTAGGCCTGGTTACGTCGACGCCGGGCTTCTTGTCATCAATCACGGGCTCTGTGGACTGTCCACTCTGATCAGGAGGCGCAGCTTTCCGCCGCCTGTCCGGTTTAGCTTTGGCTCTCGCGGTGACTTTTGCTGGAGGCTCGGAGGCGGCAGTTGCAGAGGATGAGGTCTTGTGCCGCGTCGAGCGACGGGGTGTGACTTCGCCCTCGTCCACGGCTACGGACTTCCGTTTTGGCATAGCTGCTCTTCAGAACACAGACTGATGTGAAGAGGGGAAAAAAAGAATTCAAGTGAGCGGCTCGTTTGAGAGGTGCAGCATCCAATACCTTCTTGAGTCCGTCCTATCATCTTACCTCTCAGCTAGAGCCAATTTGTGGAGGAGCCGTATCCATGCACGCGTTCGCGTGGGCTTGGAGCGCGACGCTTGGACCAACGCACTACGGGAGCAGATCCCTGGCTCCGGGCCATGCTCATCTCGCCGACATGGCTGGCTCGTGCTCGCTCTAGCACTGCGATTCCACAGTACGGAGTGCAATGGAGATGCATCGGGGAAACAACGTGGTTATGCTTGAAAAGCGTGTACAGGGATGGTATACTTCCAAGGGATATGATGCCGACCTTGAGCAGCGGTCAAAGACGTTGAAACGCCACATGCGTTACCATTAGGACCTAATTTAAATGCGTCAAGCGTTCGGCGATGATCAAGTCGATACGGACCCATATAGGTGTGCTGCGATCTTTTCCAGAGAATTTCCATAATAGGCATTGCCCTTCCTGGAACAAGTGCTCCGCGGATGTCGGTGACATGTCCCAGGGATCCGAACCTGCGGTGGTCATCAAGATGAATGTGCTGACCGGGCAACCTAAGGTATGCGGCATGAGCAGTGATCATCAGCCAACGAGACGATATCCTCTGCAAGACCAATTTCCTTTCCATGCCTTCTTTTCTCTCTCCTGCCACCCCATCTAGCTTGCTTCCTCACTTGGGTCAGCAAGGTGCCGTAGTAAGAAGGTGATCAGCAGTAGATCGTCGTCGGGGTACGCTCCGGCCTACAGAAAGGCGGTATAATGCAGGCTATTCTACAAGATGAACCTAGGCACCTACTCCTCGATACTATCTACGAGATTCGTCGTCCCCTTTGCTTAAGCTACAGAAGTCTGCTTAGGTACTACTCACCCTACCAAGTCAGAAGGGGATAAAGAGCTCCCTCCTCGGCACCGGGCCATATGTGGCCAACCGGCGACAGCCTGTACCGCATCCGCAAGGCATCAAGTTAATGAACAACTGATTAGCTCGCCAGCAGCAGGTGGCTGTAGGACCATCCTAGTGATGCCATGCCGGAGTCCGGCTAGCGGCCGACCGGGCGGACTCCGGCACGGTCGATGAGGTTATCTGCAGACTGCTCCAAAATCGAGCTCCCCACAAGGATTGATAAGCTGTCGGACGAACTGATTCAGGCGAAACTTACGAAGTGCTGCTTGATCGCCATCTCTGTCGCCCCTGGATTGAGTTTTAGAAAGTACAATACATCATTTCCTATAATAAGAGCACTTCCTTCGGTCCTTTCTTACTCGGATCTTGAATTAACGTACAACTATTTTGTGCCCAAGATCATCATCTCCGCGTATTCCTCTCATCATGGCTCCCATCATGGCTCCCACCATCCTCATTGCCGGCGCGACTGGCAACACCGGTCGCAGCGTCGTTGAAACCCTTTCGAAGTTGTTAAACACCAGCAAAGTTATCTCCGGCCACCGACTCCTTGCCCTTACGCGTTCCTTGGACTCTCCAGCAGCGCAACGGCTTGCCAAGCTACCTGGCGTCTCGGTCGTAGAGCAGAACTGGGTCGAAATCACTGCAGACTGGTTGCGCGAGCACGAGGTTGTGAGAGCATTCATTGCATCACATAACCAACCTAATCAATTCGCCGAAGAATCAACTTTCCACCATGCCGCCCTCAGAGCAGGAGTCAAGTATGTCGTGCGAATCTCTACGACCGCTGCCAACGTGCGGCCGGATTGTGATGCCTACTACCCGCGCACGCATTGGGCAATCGAGACCATGCTGAGCTCGCCTGAATATGAGAGCTTGCTGTGGACTTCACTCCAGCCTGCCGTCTTTACTCAGTTGTACCTTTCCACGGCGGTGGAATTGATCAAGCAGTACCGTAAGACGGGGAAGCAGGGTACGCTTAGGTTGATGGCGTCCGCGGATGCGCCTGTTGGGATCATAGATCCTTACGACATCGGTGTGCTTGCAGCCCACCTCCTGTGCCAAGAAGACCCTGCTGTGCACAACAAGGCCAGATATGTTCTGAACGGGCCGGAAGACATCACTGGGCAGCAGATTGTGAAGATGGTTGAGCAGCACATCGGCGCTCCGGTCGAGAGCGTCAAGTTCAAGGAATTGGAGTTTGTTGACAACATGGTCGCAGCAACTCGGGAATCGAAGAACGTTATTTCGTCCGTCAAATACGCTCTGGAGACTTCGTGGCAGGGGAAATGCACGGCTTCTACGACGAGCAAGGAGGTGCTTGAGCTCGCTGCCCCGACGCGGACGCCTGTTGAAGTGTTTAAGGCCATGCTGGAGGAGTAGATAGACAATGTAAGACAATACACCCGGGTTGGCAAAACTGGGGATTGAATAATCACAGCAATGCTGTTCGTCGGTGGCTGCCATATGATGGGCTACCCGCTGGTTTGCTTTCCCTTTGGCAAGGCTCAAAAGCACTTGAGTCTAGTGGTTGCCCTTCCTAGGAAAAAAGTTGGGGACCAAGCTCTACATCGTGAATTTCGACCCAGCAAGTCCCCACCTTGTACTACCTTGGGTAACTAGGCAGGTACCTTAGTTAGGTCTTCCTACGCGAGCAGATCCCCCCGGTACAGCTGTGCGGGAAAAATAAAAGCTTCATACTGTTGCGAAAGTTCCACAACAGCTCACCGGGACATGACCAGAACCGGAACAGCATACCCCTTCAAGCCACTCTGGGCCAGAATAAGATGCGGCCTTTTTGGCCCTCCAAGTAGATTGAATCGGACAAGTAATTCAGTTAGTTCCACACCTGTAGTGCGATTCAGACTAGGCATTGTCTGTGATGCTGCGCAGTAACTGGTCAAAATCAACCCTGCCCTCCCACGACGATGTCCAACTGGAACCTTGGTGAGCATCTAAAGGGTGATAAGCATCACCATGCAAAGCGCCGGTAATAGTGTTCGGGTCGCTTCCACCATAACTGCCTATTTGCACCCAATCCTCGTGCGTCAGGTGTGAAGTGGCTATGGCGTCCACATCAGTGAGAAGGGGTTCCATGTAGTCCGCGTGTGGAAATTGCTCCGCTAACGTCTGATCATAAGCTGCAGTTGGCCTCGCTGAGGGATCTTGGGTGGTGAAGTTGCCATCGCTACTCTGAAGGCTCCCTGTCAAATTGGATTGCGCGGCCGTAAGTCTCATGTTTGGATCGTCTGTCTGTTGGAGTATCAGCCCATTTCTGCCAATTGAAGACGCAAGGCCGGGATTCTCGATACGGGAGCCAGTAGAGGAACGATGCGATCCGAAACCAATGCCGCTGTCCGGCTGCGTAGATATCTCTTCGTGCGTGAGGTTGACGGTAGCAGTGCCAGACTGGCTAGCTAGGCCATGATCTCGGGTGGCACCCGATGTGAATGAGAAATTTCGGCCGAAGTTTTGAAACATGGAATCTAGCCCTCGTTGCAGAGCTTCGAGCACCTGGTCATCAGAGATGTTAGGTCTCAACAACAGCCCATTAGCTCGAAGCTCTTCAAGGAGAAACCTCCTGCCATGCTGCTGGCTGGCCTCTCGCAGGCGGCAGAAGAGCTCAGACTGTTCTGATTCGACGTAGATTGAGGACGGCCGGGGAATTCCCCCGAACAGGATGTCCCACATTGCAAACCACTGTTCCTCCACCGAGCCTCTAGACTTCCGGGAAAGCTGGTTCTTTTGAGGTTGCGAAATACCATCAAGCCTTGCCAATGGTCCCCTGGTGCATGATGCGTATAGGATATGTTCATCCAGGGCCTCGTTGTTCGGGAAGATAGCGTAGCAACGCTGGCAAACGAACTTCGGGGTGTGTCGTCTATCTAGATGCTGTTTGACATGGCTGATGGTATTTGTTTTCTTCAAGAAACATTCCCAATGCTTGTCTGAATCGCGCTTCCAGAAAGGACAAGCAAGGTACCGGGGCCGCACCGGGGCCGCGAATTGACATGGCTTCAATTTCTTTATAGCAGGTCGATCAGGTTCGCTTCCATCATTTTCGTTCCCTTCATCATACTGCCTCTGTCGCTTAAGTCCTTGGGATGATGGCTGTTGCGCGTTGGAAGTGGTTGAGGACGATGACCCTTTGTGTCCGCCTTGAGCCTGTGACTCAGGTGCGTCATTGACAGGGCTAGCGACCATTTTTGATTCGTCTTGCAAGAACAAGACCAAGTGACGGAATATTCGCTTGAACACGCGAAACCCCGGGCCGACACTGTCTGATCGCTCAACATCTTCTGAGTCGCTAGATATTGAGAACATCCTAGTGTCCATTGAATCATGCGTGGACGGCTCAGGCGTCATGGGGATACTTTGAGAGCTTTCCTCTTCGAGAGTATCTGCGGCTTCACGGTGGCAGATAATGTGGCGACTTCTTGCTAGGACGGTATTACTGACTTGCGAGCGATTGGTCTGTCCACTGCCAGGCCCAAATGAGTGACAGGCGCACCACGAGGATGTCCCAGACGGAGTCATCTCATGCCAATAGAAGATACCTCCCACCTGGTTAGCAAGCTCTAGCGAGATCTCCCCCGATTCAAGTCGAATAGATCCACCGATAGAGTTGGCCTCGACCATCCCAGAAGCCTTGAGAAGACTGAAAGAGACCTCGAGTCCGGAACAGGGTTGAGTTCGACGTGCGATGGGATAGTCTTGGACAATCACTAGATCTTGATTCGGTAACAATCTGTACCAGAGTTTCTCCTGGGTCAATTCCATGTCGACCAGTGTTTCCACCACTTTAATGTCAAATCCAATCATTTTTTCGACTGGAACCATCTCGACACAAACTGGCGTGAATGGTGAAGGGATCTGAGACTTCGAGGAATCATTCGTACGAATCGCACTGACTTCATCATCTACTTGTGAGCATTTTAGAATTTGCTCTGCCGGTGCATCAGTATCAGGAATGTCACTGTAGGATTCTTTGAGGCGCTTCAGAAGCTCTGGAAGACTGTCCAATCTCCTCAATGAAGGCATGCTGTTGACGATAAAACCTGTCTGTGGCAAAGAAACAGCGGAAGCGAGCCATGCCAGCTGCTCGCCGCACTCGGCGATCGAGTAGGCCGACCCATCAATCGTGACGAATAGGGCGTTTGAGTAAACACCCGCAGAAATCTGACTGTTGTCGGGAAGGAGACCTGCACAAGCCTTTATTAGCATCTTCTTTTCTTTTATCAACGGTTCACTATCCTCACCAGAATGTAAGATATGTCCATAGTCTGTCGCCTTCTGTACAAGGTTGAGAATTTCTAATCCGCTGAACGACCATGTCTGGCTCGAGTAGTCCTTGACTGTGGAAGCTTGTGCTTCTTCGCCACAACGAGTGATGACGACAACATCGCAAAGTTTAAGGCTTCTTCCATCTATAGTTTGCTGCTTATCGGGTTCAATCTTGACATGGAAACTGCTAGTCAAGGATGTCTGCCACGGGATCCGGAAAGTAACGCGATGCGTGAGAGGAAGTCTTCGCTTGCTGATTCGTGCTGACGGAAGCTGCTTCAGAATCGTTTGTCGTGTGTTCCCAGTCATCGTGCCCGAGATCATGCTGCTCCTCTGGAGAGCGCACTCCCTTCGAAGACTAGAAATGAGCCAATCATATGCAGCACTGCTATTGATGGTTTCAGAGTAAGATAGAACCTCAGGCCGGACCGTAAGCATTTCCTCCTCTTCTGTTTCCCCTGCATCTCCTACACTCTCCTCCATATCCATGTCTTCCTCAACCTCCTCTAAACCATCAAATTGTTCAACACTTCTCACGATTGGTGACGTGTTTGCACGAGTCAGATTGTTCCACATGTTCATTTTGTCAAGGACAGTCATGCTGTCTGGATCGGCTCTGTGGAATTCCTGGACTTCTGCATTTCCGTGTAGGACAAGGCGTTCGAGATGCTCGGTAAGGTCCCTAAAACCTAGTCTAAGCCTCCTCAACAGGGGTCATTTCCATTGCAAAAGGACTCACATATGGTGCTTGTGGATAAAATACATAATATCTCTATACACTTTGGAGGAGCTGTCAAGTCCAATTCTGAGAGCAAAAGCCTTGAGGAGACCGGGAAACGTTTCGGAGAGTGTTGACCAGGCCTCTCGATCCACGAGGTTGCGAATCTTGCTGTATACATCCTGGCAAAACTCTGATATGTAGGTTTCCGCTGAGATTGGAACTATCGTGGTCGCTACTGAGTATTCCGTTCTGGCGTCACCCTCGTCCATTTCACTTCGTGCTGTCAAATCCTCATCCATTGAGTCGTTGATAGTGTCAAATTTCGGGCGCTTATCCGTGTGCGGCCCTGATGCATAGCCAGAATCGGTGTAGAGAATGCCATCTTCGACGAGGTTATGCTCTTTTTGCTCCTGCGGCAGCTGATCCAATGGACTTGGCAAATAGTCGCCATACGGTCTTCCCAGGTTAGGGGGAATAGACTCTATCGAAAAAGGAAATGATGTCGACTGGAAGAATGCATCTGCAAACTCCCCCGGTACGGACAGTGTCGACACTTGCTCCGCTGAACTAAAGATAGAGTCAAGAAAACCCCCGACCATGTCAGGGTAAGTATTCGAGGTATACTCCGTCAAAAAGGGGTTTGGCGTTGACTGGAAGTGGGAAAACGGATATTCAACTTTCTCCAATACGGACAGAGCCGGCAATTGGTCCGCCGTTAGATCCCGTAGATTTGACTCGGAGCTGTAAAACTGGCTCCCTATATGTGAAGAAAGGTCCGGTCCCCCCAATGTAGCACAGTTGCTCCATGTCCGAAGGGGAGACAGCACCTCGCGTGGAATGAAATCCCAATCTTCAGCGTAATGTTTGCCTGCTAATGGCCACTCGTCTAACAACGACGTTGCCTTTGACAATATTGTCACTGTTAGGCGGGGCAAGACATTAATTGAAGCATCCATCCCCCACACGTTGAGCTTTCGCTTGAACATCTTCTCTCTGCGGAAGAGACTAGAGTCAGTCAGGCTGATCTTACAGTAATACCGAGGAGCACCGTACGTGGCCTCGAACTCCCAATCTTCCTTCATCTTCTGCATCGTTTCCCGCAAAGTAAGGCCTCCCTCAACGTAAAGGCGTTGTATGATGCACTTGTGCTCCTCCCATTCCCATTCCTGAGGAGAGGGGCATATCGAGGTATTTGACTCAACTCCCGAGCCGCATTGATTAGGATCAGCCATAACTAAGTCAAACCCGAGTTACTAGGGTGCATAATGTTCCAGGATCTCAGGATAAGGAAGCTTTTGGAGATGGGGAAAGGAAGAGAAGCATCGTATCGAGACCGTACTGGAAGTGGCAATGACAAGAGCGAACGCGACTAGGACGCGGGTTTCCAAGGACGAAACAATTGTGCTGTTCTTCCTCATTGGCCCAAAACGCGGGGACAACAAGCACAATCGTGTTTTGATTCCTCATTGGCTTGGAAGCTGTGGCATCCAAGATTCAAGTAATGGCCGAGGTTACGAGCCATCCATATGCGGATATGCCGAGGACCAAGCGCTTTCAGCTCCACGTTCAGCTTGCACGGGTGTTGGACCAAATCTGGCTTGGTGAGTGGTGGCTTACCCAGCCCAGGCAGTGACAAAAGAGTGACTTAAACTTGTGCAAACCTTGAATCCGGAGTCCCTAGAAAGTTCCCGACAGCTTCGAAGTTATTGGTATCGGCCGTGCTGGACGGCGGGCGACGCTGGATTGCTCTCTGAGTATCCACAAGCAAACGTTAGGAGATACCCTCCAGGGCGCGTCTTGTCAAATGGAGAGTAAATATCCATACATGCCGCCCGTGACGCGGTGTTGACGAGTAAAGTCCGCCTGATCCAAAGGACCAGTTCCGACCAGCTCGCAGTGTGTTTACTGCTTATTGACAACACTCTAGTTTTGTCCAGTCGTTCTCCAAAATCCGTGATAATTTTTGTTCCGCCACAGCAGACGACTATCACAAGACCTACGCTACGGACTGGCTGTAGCTCCCCGCCCACTACCACTAGTATTCCGACAACTGGTAATGTCCCCGGCGCCATTATCATTGAGCTACAATCAACGACAACTGATTATCATGAGGACTACGACATGGACTGGCTCGACACCTGCTACATCCACCTTTCCAGCAGTGGCACTGTCCGCTTTTTTGCCGTGATCGTGGAATTCCCGCCGCCCATAACTGTCACAAGAACCACAATATCGAAAATCAACGCCTACCACCTCTACTGTTCTAGCTACTGGTACTGTCCCAGGTATTATCATCATCGAATCGCGACCTCCAGGTACCATTACCATAACGGTCACCCCAGGGCCCATCTCCACAACTCAGACAATTCCACCAATCGACACGACCACAGGCACCATGGTGATCGTCGTTCGTACAACACCGAGCGGCGCTTGTGGATTTCCAGCTTCATCTTCCTGTGACGCCTCGGGCATTACCTTGACACTGAATTCCAACCATCCAACGCTCCAAAGAGGGCGCGAAGTAACCTAGGACAGGCGGCTCTTCAGGAGAGAGCCCGGAATATTATCCCTTCCAAACTTTTCTAGATGAAGGCAGTACCAACACTTTGAATGTGCTCACAGTTGCCGATCCACGTGGTACTAGTGTCAACCCTCCCGGAGCACCAGCTAGGTTCGACTATTAACCCGGCCTCACCCAGACTTATGCCGACATGACATACAACGCCAACAATTCCACCTTTACCTTCACGGGCTACTACGAGCCCTCCGTGACCGGATACTACACATTCTGCATTGACTCGATTGACAACGTTCATTACTCGTACCTGGGTTCTAAATCAGCTTTCCCTTATGGAGACTCATCCAATGGGGCTACACCCGCTGGCTCGACTCTCCTGATATATTATGACTGTGAAAATGTCGACTTGGTCGCCGGGTACTATTATCTTATACGGTCGGTTTATGGTAATGGGAGTACTCCATCTTGGCTGTTGGTTTTTATCACACATCTCCAGGAGGGACGGTCTTGTCTAATATTGCAGGACAGGCTTATTCGGACACATGCTGGACTGTCTCAGTCATGGCGGCCCTCTGGCACCTTTGTCATTTCCTCTGTCTCCGAGTCTGTCACATATGATGCAGTTCCGAATAGCAATAGTCTTCTATTAGGCTTTCTGGGAGCTGTGCCAAGATACATCTTAGGTAAACGATACTGCTTAGGACTAACTAAATCCCAAGTGTTTGGTACCAGCTAACTAAACGAGATGGATGATGCCCAGCTCGTACTGCATCTCTATTCTACTATCTCAATGTCTATGAAATTAAGTATGTATAGAGTAGGATCCAACTGTAATGCTCCATTTCGTACCTGTGACGGTCCGGACTGCAATGGACGAACACTGGTAGTCGCATTTCAGAGGCGGACGGTCTTGTCGAGCGATGCCGACGCCACAAACCTTCCGTCGACAGAGAAAGTGACAACCATATCCTAATCATTATAGGTATAAATTAGGTATGTACAATACGTACAAGTTACTACTTTAGTTTATATCCATTTGGGACGCTCATTCGATCAAAATACACGGATGATGGGAGCCCAAATACCACACTAGATGCATTATGCTTGTAACTATTGGGTGCCTACTCCGATAAGTACAACTGGCCAGCAAAGAATGCAGGTGCCTTACCTAATTATCGGGGCAGTTGGGGCTTACTGAATTGGTCGGCCGGTGCCAATCAAATAACGTTAAGGGGAGCTTAAACAGTGGCACACGCTGGTGATCCGTGCTGTGGCAGCCGAGTCCGGAGAAGAGGCGCCGCAGCTGGTGGGAGGGGAGAGGCCTCGTCATAGCTGATTAAGCCACCAGGAAACCAAGGGACCGTGAAAGCAGAACGTACAAAGGAGAAGCATGTTTGGTGAGGAGCAAGGATTGACTTTTTGACGCCGCACCCCTCCGTCTGGCCGATGAGGTGGCCCTGTGTAGTCCGTACTCTGTAGCCCATGCATAAGAGAGACGGGCAGACAGAGGATGGAGCCCCCCGTAGCGGAAGGTTATCCGCTCCCATGGGCTGCTCTTTTAAGTTCGGCTACGCTTCACGGGAGCGTGTGATGTACGGAGTTACTTACCTGGACATACCTTGCCCTGCCTTAGGTACGAGAATGACCCAACCGACCTCTTCTTCTCCGCCTCTTTTTCCCTTTCCCTCTTCCCATTTCTCTCATTTCTCTCTTTCCGACCCCTCTTCCTCCATCATCTTCCACGTTCTCTGCCGTTCCTCTGGTCGTTGCTGCCCTCCCGTCGCCTCTTTTCTCTCTGATGTGGCACACCGTCTGTTTTACGATGCCCCCCATATTTAGCCCCAGGACCCCAAGGGACCGTTTCCTGAAAAACGCCCTGGTTAGAACTACGCCAGGGCCACCCGGCCAGATGGAGATTCCAAAAGAACCAGACACGTCAGCATGATTCCTCTGCCTGACAATCGAGTGAGATTATAAGGGCATTTGACAAAATCTTCTTCCAAAGATCAAGGCCAAATTTGTGGTGCGGTGCGGTCCCTCGTCAGTCGCTGGGGCCAAATGACACTCTGGTGGAGCTCAAACGGTCGGAAACCGGCCGAGGCAGGCCAATTCCGCTGTGCTTGCACGGAGACCCTCCATAGACCCTGAACAACCCGCACCCCGGAGCCATTCTTCTACTCTACTCTGTCCACGGAAAGGGGAGGAAAGATTGGCTGCATCACCATTCGACCCCGGCCTGAGACTGACGATCCGAAAAAGCAGAAGATGAGAGAGCACGGCAGGAAGGGTGCACCACGATTCCACGCGGGACAATTCGCTCTGGCTTGATTTGCCGGGGTCCGTCCTATTGGGAGGGATATCTCGCCAGTGCTAGGCCACATGCAGATCCCGACCGCTCCCTTGGTCAGCCCGGCGATGAAAGGAGCAGCGACCTACCATCGATAAGCCGGCGAGGACGCCGTTTGACTGGAGGCCTTGGTCTCGTGTCCTGAGAGAGGCAACGCAATTGTTGCCTTGGCCTGCCTCTAACGGGCTCGCCCGCTGGCGCCGTCAGTTGATCGTCCCACTTCCAATGGATGGCGGCGACCTTCGAGCGTTGGACCTGTGTCACTCCACGGCGTCTGGCTGCTCCATCCTTCCGGATACTCACGACCATGGTTTCCTCGAGCTCGAAGACGCCATGCACACCAGAATGGACGCCGCCGTGTCGAGCTTTGGTCCGCGTTGATCTCAAATGGGGCTTTCCTGTCTGTCCTGAGTCCTGCAGGGACAGGCTCAACAATGCAATGGTGCATCTGGTCGATGCGGATGCGGACAGGGCTCGACGGATAAGGGCACAGGCACAGTGTCCGCCACCGCCGTAAGCCTGATTGGGCGAGTTGAGCATTCCGACTGGTTTCTCCCTCCACGCCTTACCGCTTTGGGGTTGACGACTTGGCAGCCGAAGACGGACAGAGGAGATCCTGCGGAAGTATCCCGTACGGAGTGTTGGATTGAGATCCGACTTTGAAGTGGAGAGAGCCAGGTATCTCTACATCTTTGCGTAACAATTCTGTGATTGGCGCGAGTGGGGTTTCATAAGCGGGGCGCCTTAGCGCCTCTCCTTGTGACCCGCCTGCCCGCGAAAAGAAAAAGCCAAAGAGCCGGGCATTGGGGCGGAAGGGGGAAAAAAGGACAAGGCAGGAAAAAAAACACCTCACACGTTTCCCACCCCCGTCAGTCACGAATCGCGCCTCAGGTACGTAAGACGTCTCCCTCACTCAGTCTGTCGCGCTCTCTCGCATCCACATCTGCCCGATCCCGCCGTCGCATCTGGTGCGATTCTGGTCCTGTGACGGCCTGTCGATGGTTTCTTGGCCCATCTCGATGGCCCCTGCGATGCGCGATTGTTGGGCGTTGGCTAAAGTTTGACTTTGAGTTTGACCGCTCACACACACACACACAGTGCCAGTGCTGGTTGCCTCCTGTCTCCGCTCCCCGTCCTCCCTCACTCCAGACAGACAGACTCTGCTGCTGCTGCCGCCGCGACCGCCGCCTCCGCCGCTGCCAGCCTCCCACCACCGCACCGCACCCCTTCGGCAAAGGACGACTGCCGCGCTTCGGTGCTTCCATTGCTGGAGCAGATTTTGCGCCCTCCTCGGCCCCGGTCGGTGCTCCTCCTTCGTTTCTGCATAGGTATGTAACTCAGGCACCGTACCCTCCTCCTTGTTTGTACACACGCGATCCCCTGTCTGTACACTCGTTATCCGTCTACCTTCCCTTCCCTTCCCTTGCCGACCTCGCTCCCTGCCTCCCTCACGTCTCCATGCTCGGTACCCCGTACATTGCCGACATTGACTACACTACACTCTCATTCAGGTACTCACCACCTGTGTTGCCTTATCTTGCCTCCCTCACTTCCCCTAGCTTGCTTGCTTGCCTGCCTACCCTCTTCTCGTCTGGTACCCCATCTTCCCCAGTTCCGCCTCCTTCGCCTCATCTATCCCGGCGCCGTCTCTCTTCAGCCTTGCCCTCGCTTCTCCTCTATCCCTCTCCATGCTTTGGGCTGGGGGTAGAGATAGGATAAGTGGACAGGCAGTGGAGAACGCAACACGCCCTGTTACAGCATCCCTTTCCTGTGCAATCCCTCTGGCAATGGCCTGTGTCCTGTCCCCCTCTCTGCCACTATATTCTACCCCGGCCTTGTCCCTTCTTAACAATTATTGTCGGGCGTAAGCACCGCACTGCAGCGGGCGGAGCCTGGCTGGCTGCTAAGACAGGAAAAGTCAGCGCTCCCCTAGCGGCTACAAACCCACTCTGCTGCGCCCTGGCAAGGCACTGGCAGCCCCAGCACTTTTCGCATTTGCACACCCACACGCTGCTCGCACTCCCAACACACCCGGCAATCGCACCACACCGCGACGCGACTTGACCATCGCGACAAGCTTCTGCCGTGTCACTTCCTATCGCCGCTGCACTGATTTCTATCTCGATGCGCCGTGCCGCCTCGCTCTCCATGATTGGCTGACATCCCTTTCCCAAGGCCGTTCAAGCAGATGGGCTCGACTGCGATTGACTTGGCCCGCTCCATCTCCATGTTCACACCCGCGTCGAGCATCTCCGACCTCTCTCTCTTCGACCCCTTCGCCATCGTCATCATCGACTGCAGTCTCCACGCCTGAGCTTTCGCAGGGTCGAGCCAGCCATGAGTTCCTGGATGAACGACGCCGCCGTCCAGAACCAAAATGGCACCAACGGCTTCCCCCAGCTCACCGACCCCAACGCCGTCGCCGGTGCTATGATGGATCCCTCCGCTTTCATGGGCAGCCCGGCCCAGTTCAACCCCGCCGCCGCTCAGCAGTTCGCAAACCATCAGCAGATGGTCGCAATGCAGAATGGCGTCATGCGAAATGCCTCTCCCTCCTTCCAGAATCCTATGTATCAGACCAACCCCGTCATACCTTCGAAGCGCCCTCGACCTCGGGAAGACAGCCTCGCTGGCTCCCCACCTCCCCCGAACCCCGCTGGCATGATGCCTACATCGCGGTCGGAAACCCCCCAACAAGCGCAGTATGCCAACTTCCCGCAGGGTGGCATACCCCAGCAGAACGCGGGCCAGCCCTCTCCATATCCACACCTCCAGCCGAATGGATCCGCGAACGCGACACCGTCCCCCATCATGGGAAACCAGATGCGGCCCGGTAGCGTTCCGCAGAGAGTGTCTACCGCGTCGCCGCATCCGTTCTCCCCTGCCGCTCAGCAGTTCGGCCTCCAGGCCTCGCCTATCTCCTCTGACCAGACCGGCACACCGCAGCAACAGAACCCTTACATGCAGGGCAATTTCCCTCAAGGATTCAACCAGAACTTCACGCCCACGCCGTCTCCGGCCCGACCCTCTCCCACCCCTAACAATGCGATGGCAGCGCAGATGGCCGGTCAGATGATGCCTCAACAAATGGGCCAGATGCCCCAGCAGATGGCGCAGCCTATAGGGCAGATGGGGATGGGTCAGATGGGCCAGATGCCTAACCAGATGTATCCCCAGCAAATGCCCCAGGCGCGAAACGCGATGGAGCAGCAGAAGCTGATCTATCAGATGCAACTGCAGCGCCAGCTGCAGCAAAGCAATTTGCAAATATCGGGCCAGATGTCTGCGGCCCAGACCATGGCGCAGAACCGGAACATGATGGCAAGACAACAAATGCCAAACGGGCAGATGGCACCGAATGCGATGGCGCCCCAACAGCAGGGCATGCCGCAGCAGCAGCAACCGCAGCAGCAACAGCAAGCAATGCCGCGCAAAGTTAACCCGGAGCAGTTCATGCAGCAACTCACAGTCTTTATGAGGACAAAGGGGCTGCCGCTCGAGATAAGTCCCATGGTGGAGAATCGGCCCGTGAATCTCATGGCCCTCTTCCAGACCGTCTCGAAATTCGGGGGTTATCGCAACGTCACGCAGACAAATCTCTGGCCGCAGGTGTCTAACATGGTCGGATTCAACCCCATGCAAAGCCCGGCCGCTCCTCCGCAGATCAAGGCCATCTACGAGCGCAACCTCCTCAAGTTTGACGAGGCTTGGGCGCAGAACCGGTCTAAGATGATGCAGGCCCAGCAGCAGCAAGGCATGCAGAGCATGGCCAACATGTCAAATGCTCAGGGTACTCCGGCAAAACAGATGTCGCCCCAGAATCAGATGCAGCCGGGCCAGATGATGCAGCCAGGACCGCAGCCGCACATGCAGCAGGGGCCAGGGCAAATACAAACACCCATCAAGCAGATGCCGCCTGGTTCGGCACAGGCGAGTGTCAACGGGTTCGCAACTCCACAACATCCGCATCCACAGCAGGCAAATGCCACACCGGGCCATTCGAGGAACAGCCTATCCAAGAGCCATCAAGCGACACCGACGAACGACGATTTTCCTATGCCCTCTCCGGCCTCGGCCAAGCGCGGGAGTATGTCGCTTCCAGGCGCACCGCTTCCCGACGGCCAAAGTATGAGTGGCCATAGTGCGGAGGCGGCGATGCACTTTCCCGCGCCATTTGCCGGTAAGGATGAGTACATCCCCTGCCACCGGGAGTACACCAGCCACGGCGGCGTGAGCCTGCGTATCGCCGCTGAGCAGGGAGTCGAGCTAGAGCAAGTCAAGCCCAACATACCGGCGGTTCATGAGCTCGGCAACATCGATATCCATGCCTTGACGAAAAGCATTCAGTCCGGTATCCACGGCGAGGTCCGATTAGCCCTGGACATCCTCGCGCAGGTGACCGCCTCTGGATTCCATCAGCTGGAGATCGACTTGTCCATGTGTGACGACCTGGTCGAGACGCTTGTCGAGTGCGCTGAGGACCAGATTGAGATGTTGGCCGAGCATACCGTTGAAGTCTCTGACGAGATCCTCATCAATCCGTACGAGGACGTGATCAGGTCCTGCAGACTAGAGAAGATGGCCGTCCACGAAATACCGGTTTTCGGAAGCCAGGAATACGACCTCGACCGGGCCGTGGACCGGTTAATATGTATCACCACCATCCTCCGCAACCTCTCCTTTGCCCCGGTCAACCAGATTATTCTCGCCGACGAGATCGTTATCAAATTCTTGTGTGTTGTTATACGATATCTCGGCACGCGAAACACGCTGCTACGCACCCACGCCAACACGTTGGATTTCATGAAGGATGTCGTCACCTTCCTCTCTAATATTGCAGCCTCTGTGGAGATACCCGGCCGCGAGCAAGCATTGTGTCTCTTGCAGTTCGTTTTGGCTTTCGCTCCCACCCCAGTTCCCACCATGTCCTCCAGCAGCGACAAGGTCTTCTTCACCTCCTTCGACCCCGTGCTCCACCCCTATCTGCCTGCTGCTGTCGACGTCCTCGCGAAACTCTTTGCCCGCGATGAGCCCAACCGGTCCCATTACAAGGCTATCATCACCCTCGACGGCGCAAACTCGCCACCTTATGAACTTCTGACGCGGACGTTCGCCCTCGCCATCGCACCGATTCCCGATCAGGCGAAGGACAATCGCACGCCGAATCTCCCATCACTCGTCGAGGCTCGAAAGCCCTGCCTCATGCAGGGCCTTCTTGCCGCGGACATCATCGCCTCACTTGCACCGGGATACGAGTCGGGCGTCACACGGACGTGGCTCTCATCGGTCAATGGCTTCGCACAGAATCTCTTCCGATTAATCCGTACACTCAGCGCGCAGTTCGAGGCCCAGCAGCCACGGCCAGGAGGGCCTCAGCCCCGAGGTCAGATAAAGAAAGATACCGACCTAGTGTACATAGTCGTTTTGGGTGTGTCCATGCTGCGTAAGCTTGCTGAGAAAGCCCGGGACCCCAACGACCCGACCAACTCGATACCGCCAAACGTCCTTCCGAGCGGCGACAGCGTGCTAGGTGCTTTGAGCATGAGCAGCGTGGAATGGACGAAAGATGGCCTGCTTGGCCACCTTGTCGCCTACGCAGGGCTGGAGGACTAGGATGCCCCAGTACATAGCCAGGCGGGAGGCTGGTGCTCCACCAGAGACCGATGGCTCGGCAATCGAAAATGGTTGCACTATGTTGGAAAAGGCGAAAGGGGTCTTGGCGGCGAACTGTTCTGCATAGATAGCCACGTCGGCGAGGACGCGTTGGAGCGTCTTGCTTTCGGAACACTGGAGGGAATGAGCCCATGATATGCCTACACTGCACTGCGTGGCAAGATAGAGACATGCGAGATGTTCAATATCCGCGATGGCGTCCAGGAGTTGCAGAAGCTTTCAGTTTGTTGAGTACTTAGTGTCGAAATCCATGTGTGCAAGTCTGTGGCGCCATGACGCTTCCTCACGAAGTCTAGAACATAATCCTCGCGTGTAGAATCGAGGTCTTGTATATGGTGGTATCGTGTCCACGTGCCGCTCGACTGGGCGCAATCGTCTTCTCTATACCCTCCGAATATTCGTACAATATGCCGTGTCGCCAGTTTCGTTATATACAGTTTGCTCCGATAGCCATCTTTTCACTCCGAGCATGTTCTTCCCACACGACCGGGCCGTATTGTACAGCATAGCTCCAGATCCACGAGCTATCATCAGAACCCTTGCGCCGTCAACCAATTTACTATCGTCTTGTGATGCCAGCCCTGAGGACAGTCATGTTAGCAAGAACTCTTTCTTCCGCGAACCCCTGTCTCGATCTGGACGTCAAGCCGCTCCCTCCCATTCTCATTTCCGCTGCTCGCTCCTTCGAACGCTGTCCACTGAAGGCAAGAATGATATCCACGGCCTCGAAGGAGAGAGGCCAGGAAAGTCGGGCTCACCTTGACAGAAATATGCCCCGTCACGGGGTTGAGCCTCACGTCGCCGTCGGCAAACGGCAGCTCCTCCAGCAACGCCTGGCGCAGGGCCCTCGCGTCCCCGCCCACCTTCCGGATCAGCGTGAACTTGTTGGTGCCGCCGCTGCGGGCGTCCTGGTAGACCGCAAGGTTGTTGGAGGGCGTGCGGGCCACGATGAAGGGGCGCGGCTTTCGGGCTGGCGAGGCCGTGGCGGGAGGTGCTTGTGAGGAGGAGGATGCGGTCGTGGCCGTTGTGAGAGCGCGGAAGAAGGGTGTCGTCCTTGCTGTTGAGGAGGAGGAGAGGAGGCTCGAGAGGGCTGCAGCCCGGAGGCTGGGGAGTCGTCGGGACATTCTTGACGGCTTCTAGAAAAGTGCCGCTCCTAAAGAAATCCAAGAGGAAGCAATTGGCAACTAGTCAGGGAGTGCGGATCGCCTTGGATGTCGGCGCAGTCTCATCAAATTCATTGATCTTTACCAACAGCGGCCGGCAATTCCTCGGATCCGGCGTAATAATTTGCCGATGTACCTTTTGGCGTCAAAGCCCCACGAAACTTTGGAAATTTCGGAACCCCACCAAAATCAGCGTAGCCAGCAAGGAGGGAAAGGCGACGATTACTCCGAGCGACATACGGCTTGTTCCCTCGAACTTTTCCTAAACTCCCGAGGTGCACCGCCGTCCCGACACTCAACACAGCCAGGGAACCACAACAACAAGTCGCCAAGATGGACAGCCTCGCCTCCTCCGAGTTCGACCTGCTGCCGAAGCTGGTGACGCGCCTGGACCGGCACATGATCTTCCCGCTGCTCGAGTTCAGCGCCGGCCAGCTGGAGGACGAGGAGACCGGGTCGCCCAAGGACGCGGCCAAGGCGCGCGAGATCACGCGAGCCAAGTACGAGCTGCTCAAGAAGACCAACATGACCGACTACGTTGCCAACCTGTACTGCGAGCTCGAGGGGCTCGAGAACCCGCCCGACGAGTTCGCCGCCAAGCGCCAGAAGGTCATCGAGACGCTGGAGAAGTTCGAGGACGAGACGAGCAAGATCACCGAGCTGCTGCAGAACGAGGACGTCGTCTCCAACCTGCGGAGCGACAAGGTGGCCAACTTGGAATTCCTGAAGAAGGAGCACGGTGTATGTTGCTCCGTGCCGTCACTTTTGCTGTTTTGGGGACCCGCGAGACTGTGGACGGGATCTGGGGAGGTGAAGAGCATCACGGCTAATATTTGCTTGCGTCCAATAGGTCACGATCGACATGGTCAACGCCCTCTACGACTTTGGCAACTTCCAGTACAGCTGCGGCAACTACGCCGCGGCCGCCGAGCTGCTCTACCAGTTCCGCGTCCTGTCCACTGATAACGACAAGGTCGCCGCGGCGACATGGGGCAAGCTGGCATCTGAGATTCTCTGCACGAACTGGGAGTCGGCGATCGAAGAACTGCAGAAGGTCAAGGAGTCCATCGACACGAAGCTGTTCAACAACCCGCTCGCGCAGTTGAACCACCGCACGTGGCTCATCCACTGGGCGCTCTTCCCCCTCTTCAACTACGACGCCGCCCGCGACACGATTCTCGACCTCTTCTTCTCCCCCGCCTTCATCAACACCATCCAGACCTCGTGCCCTTGGGTCCTGCGCTATCTGACCGCCGCCGTCATCACCGGCCGCAGCCGCACCCGCAACTCGGGCGCCCACCAGAAGCAGCTCAAGGACATCGTGCGCATCGTCAAGCAAGAGGCGTACGAGTACTCGGACCCCGTGACCGACTTCGTGCGGGCGCTCTTCGTCGACTTCGACTTTGAGGAGGCCCAGCGGCAGCTGGCCAGCGCCGAGGAGGTGCTGCGGGCCGACTTCTTCCTGGTGTCGGCGGGCGACGCCTTCGTCGACGCGGCGCGCCATCTCATCTTCGAGAGCTACTGCAAGATCCACGCGCGCATCGACATCAACGGCCTGTCGGCGCGGCTGGGCCTCAACGTCGACGACGGCGAGAAGTGGATCGTCAACCTGATCCGCGACACGCGGCTCGACGCCAAGATCGACTACAAGGAGGGCACCGTCGTCATGAACCACCCGCCCAGCAGCGTCTACCAGCAGGTCATCGAGCGGACCAAGGGCGGGTTCTTCCGGACGCAGGTGCTGAGCGCCGCGGTGGCGAGGTAGAGCGATATTGAAGGCGTGGATAGGGCTGAGGCATAGACGTGGGGAAGCAACGGGACCGGGCACTGATAGCCCGATAGGCATGTTGTGGCCCAAATAGGGGTATGAGCATCATAGAGGGAGAAGAATGGAGATTCCCTGCTCCTGCTGACTTGGAAGGGAGAGAAAGAGGGTACTTGAGTCGAAGGAGGGCTCTGTGGAAGTAGTTAACTAGCCCCCTACCATATCTATCGGCGTTCCGGGGACCCTGTGGGAGCTGGAATGGTCACAAAATGCGTGGTATTTTGCTCCCGCGCAGACATGAATAGAAAGGACATCTGATATTCCAGTCCCGTTCCTGTTGCGAGAACTGTCCATGCGTTCCTCAGCGGTTCTGGAGGTCATTATTGTGTTAAATCTGGCTGTGGTCTCTCTTAGAACAAAACGAGCAGGAGGATAAGCGTCCTCTCTCCTACATCGTACAATTGGTGGGCTTGGTGAGGAGCAGAGGTGAATCTGATTCCCTCTGTTATCTGTCTGATTGATTCTATTTACTGCTGGTCAGCTTCTTGAGCGTTCCGCGACAGTACGTACTGCTACGGTGCTGTTCGTCAGTCCTTCAAATCCTGTGTCCGGGTGCGCTGCTGCTTAGGAACTGCTCCTAGATCTATTCTGCTTGAAAACCGCCGGCAATCTGGGACAACTCAAACATTTCGCAGACTCACTCTGGTGCAGCATTGGAGCTGCATTCTGGCCACATTGCAGTCACTCTGGACTGTCATTCTAGGATTATTTTGGTTATATCCTAGAGAATCTCATTACCTCTCCTCAGAGCTGTCGTCACCTGAGCTGGGTACGGATATCTCATCGGGGCGCCACTTCGCCATCGCGCACGACACCCCGGATGCCCGTGCTGACCACGGCGGCCAGCCTTGTGATAGCCAACTATATGGTGGCTGAGGGGTCCCTGTTCGGGACGTCGAGGAGAGTCGTGACCGTAGTAGGCGAGTTGGAGATAGGACGGCAGAGTCATATCGTCGAGACCTCCTTTTTGCCTCTGCTCCCCCTTCTGCTTTCTTTCATACGACCCGTGATGAGCCGTGCCGCTGTTCGTTTGGTGAAGGAAAGGGAGGATGATGCCGGTGGGCAGTGTTATAGCGAAGGTTCTAGCAACGGAGGGCGGGAACAACTACCGACACATTCAAGCCCAAGTCAGCACAGCACGTAGACACGACCATCCTCCGCGTAATGTCTTTAGCATATGAGTTTGGTATGTCAGGCCCGGCGAAGTCAAAGACCGCGTGGGAGGATGGGGAGGTGCTGCTGATGGCGGTAGTGCTAGTGCAGATGTCGGCGCCATTAACGGTGAAAGGGGTCGACCATATTCTTGTGGTGTTCGGGTGCTGATGCGGTGTTGATGTGACTAGCATGAGTGACGCCATCGTCGAAACAGGAAAGATGGCCGTACGGGAGACCGAAGGGAGTTGAATACGTCTCCTTTAACACATCCTGTCATATCAAGTACGTAGGTACTCTTCCCTTTCTTCTCTGCTCTCGCAGAAGGTAATCCACCGCCACTTTCACGCTGGGCAGGTGGAAACAATGTTGACGACCTACGCTCTCAGCAACTGTGAACACCCGCTTCGGTTCAGACAGGATTCATGCTGTCCTTGCCCGGCAATAAGTCTACTCTTTCCCTTCCATAATGGTTTTCGCCCTGTGTTTCAATCTGCTTATCCTGCTAAACTATTTGAACCAGAGTGCCATCATGGGACGCCTCATGTGCTGTGAATCGACCATCACGGCGCTGCAATGATACCATCTAAGAAACTCTATTGCGTCTAGAGTGTATAGGTATACTAGATAAATAACAGTAGAACAGACTTGTCTTCGCCCACGCAATGAGTAATATCATAGTAGCCGTAAGGAGCTGCCTAAGAACTGGAGTGTGTACTCCTCTCCCCCAAGCGAACACAGAGAATCTACAGGTGATAGTCTTCAGGCCTGCTAACCTTAACTCCTCGCCTCTCCCACATGCTGTCAATGTTCATATCCTTTGCTCCACTACAAGTAATGTCAGCAAACCTCTATCAAGTGTGGCGGTCCCCCCTCCCCGAGAACAGAACAAGATCAACGGTGAAAGGGGAGGAGTAGGTAACTTACTCATTCCTCATCTTTATGAATGGCTCGGTCTCTCCTGCCTCAGTGTCGGGGTTCCTGAAGAGCATGTTCTTCTCCTGTAATATTCTGTTAGATTTCCTGAAACTGACATGTCTAGGGCGCGAAGCACGACTTACCAGACCCAGGGTCAGGTGGATCCCAGGTGGACCGACCGTGATATTCTCAGTCGGCTCACGCCCCTGGATCATCGCGATGATGTTCTTGGCAGCGACCTGGGCCTGCCCGGCTCCGGGACGTGCAGCCTTGTGTGCTCCAGTGTCGGCGATGTCGCCGATGGCGTAGAGATACGGATACTTTGGGTCCTGGAACTGAAGGGTAGGCCGAACCTTGATGAAGCCGTTGTCCGGGTTGAGGATGGGCGTGCTCGTGGAAGGCTCGAGCGTCTTGACAAACTGGTTGTTGGGGATCTGGCCCGTAGCCGGGATGACGAGATCGGCAGGGATAGTCCTCCCGTCTTTCAGCTCTACCTGGAAGGTATTTCCGTCACTGGGGAAGCCGTTCGGTGGAACGACTGCACGCGTGCCGGAGATCACGCTTCACCAGGTGCAAACATGATTAGCGTTGAGATCTGGCCGCTGCCTGCCGGGTATAGGGACTTACTTGACTCCCAGCTCCTTGAAGCGCGCCCTGATGATCTCGTCCATCTTTGGGTGATATAGCGGCATCAAGCGGTCCCGCGACTGAACGACAGTGACGTCCTTCTCCGGGTACACCTCCTTCAGATCCGTGGCCATCTGCACGCCGACCGCCCCACCGCCGACGATGACGATAGACTTGGCGTTCTTCACCCCCTGCTGGTACTGCTGGAGATAGTCGACCGACTTGGCCTTCTCGTCATGCTGCATTGTCCCCGGGGCGGGGAGGCGCGTGCCGGTCGCGACGACGAGGTAGTCGAAGGGGATCTCCTTGGACCCCTGCCAGTCACGGTCCAGGACGACATGTCTGGGCTGCAGCTCTACCGCTTTGGCCCTCACGACCGAATGCAGTGAGGGGTTGGCCGCCGAGGCGAAGGCAGTGGAATACGGGATGAAAGCCTTGTGCTCGTGGTCCGGGACAATGGCGAAGCGCGGCTGTGGCAGTTAGCACGGCTCCGACTTCGGGGGTTGCGGTTTGTTCACTTACGAACGCGAATAGGTGGTGGAAATGGCTGTGTGGCTCGACCAGCAACAGCTGCAGAGTGAGAAACGAGTGAGCTCATGTTAATATCGTCACGGGTGCTCTTGATTATGAACTTACACGATGAGTCTCCGGGAGCGCGCTAGCTAACTCCTTGACAGCCGCCTTGGGCATTGTCAGCATGAACTAGAGCTTCAAGGGCCATCGTGGGGGGCCTCACCAGTCCGACGTATGAGCCGCCGACAACAACGACGTTCTTCAGGCTCGCCATCATATTGGCAGCTTGATATATGCTTGAGCCAGCGGTACCTAAGACTGTAAATCGAAGTGGGCCCTCCTTCGCAAGAAATCAGATCAGATATGGAGAGATAACGCGGAAGATGTGAGATCTAAGTGACGGCGGATGATCGATATCGCAACGAATAATCTCTGCTGCCGGAAGTTTCAAATCGGCGGTTTTAGTCGTGGCCTGCCCTGGCGAGTCTCGGAGACACCTCGCGGAGACCGACTGGCGTCCAGGGGCGTCGTACCCCCCTGAGTTCGGGGTTTCCGGGGCTAGCGTCGGATATTCGGGGAAGTACGGTAGGTCACGGAGCCGGTTCCGGGTGGCGTACATAGCGGATATACGGAGTTGGGTGAGTGGCCATTCCACGGTCGGCAGTAGGTTGACGCCTGACAGTCGATACGAAAACGTAAAACAGAGTTGAATGAGCTTGTTGATTGGCCATTATATCACGATCTCGAGTTTTGACACCGATCTGTCCAGTGGGACCGTGTTGTGAAGGGCTGGCTCATACCCATTGTTAACATTGTAAACTTCAACGTGAGCGTCGGGTTCCATGATGACGGTCAAGACCGACAAAGCGTGTGTTGTGATCATCGGGGACGATGAATTTTGCTATAACGCAAGTGAAGCTTGGTATGAGTGGAACGCTTACAAGTCAATGGAGAAAGCATACCTAATACGGAACGTTACCTATTTTTGTACTCCAACATTGTGGATATCAAATGGCACTCTCTTACTCGCCTGTTCCCTATTGCAACTCTTATCCCGTTGCATGAGTTTGTGTTCAGTTCTTTAGACTCATCTCACGGCATTGCGTATCTATTCCGATGAAGCAATTCACGGCTGTAGTGTGTCTGCCCTGCTGTACTCCAAGGCTACAACGGTCTCTAGTGAATTTCCACTGAATAATAAGAGCTTATGTGGGCGTTGCCTTAACCTGGGTCAGAGTCGCGGCTCAATTCCTGTCGCGATAAGAGCTATCTCGAGCATGTTGTCCCTCAGTTTGCATCGAAGGCATGGATACACAGGGCGGGAATGGTTGCGATCTCTTATTGGTTGTCGTCTCAGTCCTTGCTTGCGTTGCTCCATATTACTGCATTCAGCTGAAGCGGGGATCCTGTAACCGACTTTTGCTCGATAACTGACGTGTCGCACATCGAAGGGAGGTTCGGTTACTCTCAGGATATGACCCGCAGCCAGAGAGGGGAGACACCTAGACTGGCACCTCATGGCGAGGTACACGGGTGCCTTCTGGCGCGGGAACTTGCTGGCGCTGGGCGGTATTGAAGCATATGACAGGTACTCAAGCTGGTCTGGTCTGCGGACGGGCAAGGAACGACCATACCAGCGTACGAAGCTTCATGGCGGGAGGAGCAAAGAGATTCGCCTCATCTCCTTACAGCCCGGCTGGCCATGGCAGAGGATCCACCTCAAGATGTCGGTGGCTTCCCTGGATGCGGCAGACCTGCCTGAGTATACGGCGTTGTCGTACACTTGGGGGGAACCGATACAGCGGAGCGCGCCTCTGACCAGCATTCGTGGGTGTTGGCAGCACATCCGCGGATTGTGGTGGCACTACTGCCTGGCCTCGCACGAGGCCGTCCTCATCGACGACCACCCATTTGCCGTGTCGAGGAACCTTGCCACAGTCCTTCACCACCTGCGGTCCCGCGAAACCGCGTCCTGCTACTGGATAGACGCCATCTGTATCAACCAAATGGATGACGTGGAAAAGGCACAGCAGGTGGCGCTGATGCCGGACATCTACTCCAAAGCCCACAAGACGTGTATCTGGCTGGGGAAGCGTGCCGACAGTAGCGCCAAGGCGATGGACTTCGTCGATCGAGCGCATCAGATGAATCTGGATGACCCCAACGCCCTGCCCGATCGTGAGATTCCGACGCAGGCGCTCCTGGCCCTTTTCAATCGCTCGTGGTGGTATCGAGTCTGGGTGGTTCAGGAGGCGATACTGTCGCGTGACGCCCTCGTCGCGTGTGGCAGCAGGGTGGTGCCTTTGTGGAAGTTCCAGCTTCTCTACCAGAAGGAGATGGAGTTGCGACAAGCACAGCGGTCTGCCGCCCGGGTCGGTAACCTAAAGTCGAGAGACTTCCGCGCCTGGACTTTTATTCCCCCGACCCTGCCTTTCTATCATATACTTGCGTTGAATTGTATGGGGTTCTTCGACGAGGTTTCTCGGTCACCGTCATTTGAGCAGGCCGGGCACCACCTAGGCAAATTGGTTGAAGCGGCGTCCAAATTCCAATCCACTCTCCCTCGCGACAAGATATATGGTCTCCTCGGGCTTGTCCCGGGAGCGCAAAAGCACATACAAGTACACTATGGACCGGAGAAGACAGACGGCGACGTGTTCAGAGATGCTACAGTTTTCCTGATAAGATCGATGAATAGTCTCAAACCGCTTCTTTACGAGAAATCAGATGAGGAGAGAGTAGACGGGCCGTCATGGGCTATCAATCCCTCATGGCCCCAGAGGGGACAGTCACTTGCCATGTCACTTGCCCGAAGCCTCACGTACCATGCCGACGACGGATTTCTCACATGGCTGCGTCTGGCACCATTTGATATTCTGAATATGTATGACCAACTCCTCGCCATGGTTGGGCATGATACTGACTAACTTGTCCATATAGAAACAGTCGGGCATCGGTTTCTGATACCACCACTCACATGACTATCTGGGCAGGCATGAGACTCTTTGCACAGCACTGTGCGTCTCTTTACCACCAAAGATACGGCGTTGATCCAGTTTTCTCCGAAGATCTAGAAACAATGTCTGTCCGCGGCCTCATCTTCGACACCGTGACCGCTGCCAGTCCCGCTGGTGAGACTTACAACGAGGATGTCTATCACGTCACAGATCCCAGGCACGGGGGGACCGTGGCGGTGTCATGGGGCACCCTACAAGCCTATACCTTATCATGGAAGCTCATACAGAAATGGAGGACTTTCCTGAACGCCAACTTAGCCACCGCAGATCCCTACCGAGAGGCTAAGGGGGGCCGAGACACGGCGTTCTGGAGGAAGGTCGTTGCCGACAAGATACGAGGGCCCGACGCGCGATTCATGCCAATCGAGGACGAAGTAATCGATAAGGCTCAGCTGTTTTTCTCCTACTATCGAGGTCCCTGCACCTGGGAGTTCTGGTTTGGAGATGCCGAGGCGCGGCCGCTCTCCCAGAACTATAGGATATTCATGGCGGAATGCTTTCGGGCCGTCACCTGCCGGTCGCTTATCCTCACAGAGAGGGGATTCATGGGTCTCGCGCCGCTAACCGTGCGGGCCGGCGACGTCGTCTGCGTGATCCGGGGCTGCGACGTGCCGCTTGTCCTGCGGCCTGTACCGGGAGAGGACGGCGCTTTGAGCCACTATCGGTTCGTGGGCGAGTGCTATGTCCACGGAATCATGTATGGGGACTTCGCGCGAGCCGCGTCGTCGAGAGATGTGGTTCGGCTTGATGTAAAGTGAGTAGTTGCCGATGGTTTCAGTGATGAGACGTGACTAAGGCGTGATCAATGGCTCGATGGGACTGGTGAGCGCGGCGAAGGATGAACGCAGTGGTCTACTGCTAACGTTCACCATGCGTGCGAAAAAGCTAGAAGGGGAACACTAGTCTTGCGCTGGCGACGTCTGGTAATAGCAAGGACGACGACGACGTCGTTGAAGCAAGGACCCGTCACCTCGTACACCTTCATACCTTCCAGGAAGACGGTCAAGATCACTTATCTGCCTGGTTTGTGGGGCAGTCAACTACAGCCTCTCCAACAGGAAAAGATACCTGCAACTTTTGTTTGACGTCTGTTCGCGGGGTAAGTGCTTGACGTTCCGGGGGAGGTCACTGCGGAGATGTCCGCAACACCCTCGCTGGTATCGCCTTTATCAATCACTAAAGTCACTAGGCTAAGCACCCTACACCTAATGCTAGTATCAATTCATTGCCCTCTGATCGTTATCAATCTTGTTAGAGAAGACTACTGATAAACGGACAACTCCACCTGCCCCTTAAAGAGGCGTCAGAGAAAGTGGGCGGAGATATATGATAGCACGCCTGAACCATAGAAACAGATTTAGATCGCGCAAGCAACTCATGCGCAAGCCTCTCTGCTTTGCTAGTACTACTATCAGGAACTGACAACAACCTCATACGCTCAGGGCCCCATCAAATGCAGGAGTTCGCCCACAATGGACAACGTGAGCTCCGATGATTAACGAAGCACACAGAGAGGAAACAACTGACTCGACTGTAACTGATAGCGAAAGAAGTTCGTCGTCCCTCTCATAGACTTCTCCAAGTACCTGCATGGCACGCCCGCCGAGCGCGCCGCCTGCGTGCAGCAGATCATGGACGGCTTCACCACGTCTGGTTTCCTGATGCTGCAGAATAGCGGGGTTGACCCTGGTGAGCTAGACTCTGTCTACTCCTGGAGCCAGCGCTTCTTTGCCTTGCCAATGGACGAGAAGGAGAAGAAGCTCAATACAGACTTTGCCGCCAACCGCGGATACTCGCGCCTCAGCAGCGAGAAGACGACCAATGCGTCGGACCCAGACGACATCGCGGCTCTCCGCACCCAGGCGCCAGACCTCAAGGAGAGCCTGGAGATGGGAAGCGAGCCTGGAGAGAGATATCCAGAGAAACCCTATGATAATCCCTGGCCCGAGGCGCTGCCAGCTTTCAAGCCGGCAATGACTTCCTTCTTCAGGACTTGCGACGAGCTGCACCATGTGGTCATGGGAGCCATCGCCGAGGGCCTGGGTCTGCCGGCGGACTTCTTCAGGCCCTTCGCAAAGAAGGGTGATCATGTGCTACGCCTGCTACATTATCCGGCCATGGAGCCGGAGCTGCTGAACAGTGATTCGACAGTGCGAGCAGGTTCACATACAGATTATGGGAGTGAGTAACCCCATTCAGAGCTGTCGACAGCCGTCTCTAAGCACCACTGACACCTTGCGTCAGCCATCACGCTGCTTTTCACAGATGACAGCGGCGGTCTGCAGATCCAGTACCCAGACGGCGAGTTCTATGAGATCGACCCGGTCCCTGGGGCTATCGTCATCAACGCTGGTACGTGTCAGCAAAGTTCACTCCTCAGGAAATTTAACTCAGTCAATGGCATCTAGGGGACATCCTTCAAATCTGGTCCAATGACACGATAAAGTCTACACACCATCGCGTGATGCCCCCGTCCAAGCCGAAGATGACCTTCGACGGCAAAGTGAAGCCGCGGTACTCTATTGCTGTACGTCCTATGCATAGTTCCTCTTACTTCTCCGCGAACCCCGACACGACTTGAACCCAAGAACTTAACAACGGCACAGTTCTTCGCACATCCTGATCATGACCTGATCTTGGATACTATCAGAACCTGCTTCGATCCCGTGTCACGGCCAAAGAAATATCAGCCTCTGAACCCAGGAGACTGGATGATCAAGAGGTTGACAGCAACTTACTGAGAGAAGACATTCCATATCCTAGCCATGTTGCTTGCTTTTCGACGTTGCCTTGCTCGGAGAAAGAGATACAACTTCGTCAAGCAAGCGCGTGTTGATCAGTTATCCCTCGTAGTAAGGAGCCAAATGTTTATCTCGTGTATATGCAACCTACGTGTGCAATTGGGTACATACCTAAGCTGGCCTGATGTTGAGAAGCTGTTGTCAATACCAGAGTCTAACTGTTGGGAGACTTTGGCAAAGAAAGGACACAAAGGGCCGATGGAAGGGGTTTGCAAGTGATTTTTGACGCTTGCCAGTGCTGCAGCTGACGACGGGACGGGATCTCACAATCCATGCTATCAGTTGTCTTCAAATTTGTATTCATCCTAGCCTTTCTTAGAGCGTCATGTGGTCAATCTAAGGACTCTCTACCTTTTCCGCCTACGGCTGGGGAGGTAGATTCCACGGGAAGCGATCTCTTCAATTTGTGGATCAAGTAATCAAACACTCCACCCCAACTTCTTCCTGTATCTGCTCGACCCTCAATGATCAATCCTCAAGAACCAGAGTGCCCTTAGCCCTCGGTGATCAGTAATCCCAATGGCAGTAGACACCTCGATAAGAGGCGAAGCCCGGAGAGAATGAGCTTCATGCGCTCTGTCGGAATACTCGAACAAGTCGTGGAATCTCCTCCACTATCTGGGTCCTCGAGGATTCACTCTGCGCTAGTCTCGATATACTCCATGGATCAGTCATGATCATCATCAGAGGGAATTTCTCCTGGCTCTCCTGACCAAAGTCCGGCGATCAGACTCTCAGCCTCTGCGATGTCGGTCGAGGTATCGCCTAGAGGCTCAGGAAAGCCCGTTTTGATTGCGAAGTACCCCTTATGGATCGAATAAGCTAGGTTGTCCATAAGCCGCCCGAAGGAGCAGTTGTCGGGACCGCAAGTTCGGCCGAAGTCTTTCGGATTCTTCTTGTCTGTCGACAAGTTGCCGTCCGCCGTGAGTTTCCAGGGGGGAGAGGGCATTCCCGCGACGATGGCGATCATGTCCTGCACACTGTAGCCCAGAAATGGCGCCGTAGGCATCTCGAGGAGGCCAAGCTGGGAGAGGTCCTGCATCAAGCAGCTCAGGTGCTTAGAGCGGCCCTCGGGAGTGCAATCGGCCAGGGGCTCATCGCCGTTGAGGATCGAGTCTTTCAGGCGGTGGAGGGCGCTGAATGTGTGATTCAGGCCGCGCTCGCGGGCCTGGTCGATGGCTGTTCGGACGTCTGACCGAGTTAGCCGAGTTGCGGAAGAAGGGTCAAGGCACAGGTTGTACGTATTCGCCATTGGGCATTTGAATGGCATTCTCAAGCTTAGGGGGCCGTATCTCTCGCATACGGTCAGTGCTGCCGCCATGCGAAGGCAAAGTGGCTCCCTGAAGACGCCAGCAACACACATCCAGAGCACTGCGTTCTGGGGGGGCCTAGATACACCACCAAAACACGACATCGCCCGATCGCAGTGCTGAGCCCAGGCATGGGCGAAGAAGATGGCTGAATCGTGCAGTTTGAATTGTTCAACAATGCCAGCCACCTTAGCGAGCATCTCTATGGTCAGACGCGATGGCACATGATGGGTATGGCCGTGGATGATGTTCATGACAATCCGGACCGCCTCTGGATCGTGTCTTGTGATGTACACAAAGCGGTGACCGCCCACCTTGACGGCTTTTTCCAGCATCGTCTTGAAGACAGTGGATGCGCGAATGAGCTGCTGAGCGCAGACCGCGTATCTCAAGAAAGCAGGGGCCTTCTCCTCCTTTGCTTTTCCTGCTGCTTCGTCAATGGCGACGTCTGCGCCTTGTTGCAGCTGATTGGTGTAGGTCACAGAGGCGGTAACATTCTGAGCTACAGCCTGAGGGATATTGGATCTCTTGTTGACAGGAATCCGACGAAATTTGGGTGATGGGGCGGTGGTCTCGTTCAAGATAAGGAAGGGGGCGCTGGGTTTGACGAGGGTCAATACGAGAGTCAGGGTCACGTCCCCCTCCGGCTCGATAACGTATTCGGCTGAACCCGAGAATGGCGGAGGTGGCATTGTGACTTATTCTTTGAACTCTGACGAGCTAGTTTCTTTTGATAGATTTCCGCATAGGTATAGGAAGGCGACTGGGGAGGACGACAGTGGGAGCCTTTCGATGTTGACGGTTAGGGTTGGAGACGGGAAGCCCGAGCGGCGTGGCCAGGCTCGGTTGGAGGTTGTAGAAGCAAGCAGAAATTTGACGTCTCGTACAGTTCGAGGTAAAAGGACGGACGGCACTCCGGGCCACATGTGATTCACCTCGTCGTCGTCGCAAGACTCACCTTTGGCTCACCTGGGTCTGGCATGTCTTCAACTAGCGTTACCGCAGGCTCACCGCCCTCGGACTCACGGACGGATCACTTGCTATCAAGTTCACGAAGCGGTGGTAGTTATTCGACAGCTAGGAAACCTTAACATGTTATAACGAGCTAAACCTGAAGATACGCGAAGGTTAACTGCTCATTGTACTACACTTTAGCAAACTGCGCACTCCTTGTCTGACAGTCAAGACTTTTAGCCTCACGTTCGAGGGCTTTACGCCGCTCATATATCACATGGTAGACTCAAGAGGAACGTCCTCACTCTGCAAAGATGGACGAAAACACCGCACTATATGCTCCGGTGGTCACTATTACAACTGTTGACCAGGTTTGGTCAGACTGAATGAGCACGAGACGCGTTCTTTGTATCTCATGGTACCGACGATGGAACCAGCCACCCTCCAGACACATCTTGCCTTGCCAGCAACTCCATTATGAACTTCAGAAAGCCAGCCTAGACGCCACAAAGCGTCCGGACCGGAGGCCAAACCCGCAGCCCTTCCATTACGATGCCCCTTCAACCCGCGGGTTCAATGACCAAGAACGAGCACGCCATCAGCTCTCCGACCTTCCCGGGTCCGTCGTTGCAAGCCTTCCTCACTTCGGCGCATCCGTCAGCGGCACATACCGCACCCCGAACAGCTTCTTCTTCCTGACCTCCCCCTTCTCATCCTTATCCACCAGCCACACATGCTGCTCCCACCCGTCGGCCCCGTCGTCGACGGGGATGAACATCCTCCCCGGCGCGCGCAGCTGCTCCACCAGCTCGGGGTGCAGCTCGCTCGCGCTGGCGCCCACGTGGATCGCGTCCCAGCCCTTGCCCCTGGCCTGCACGACGCCCGCCTCGACGCCCCTGATGTCCTCGTCCGGCTCGACCCACCCCTTGCGGCCGTCGCCCACGCGGAACTTGACCCGCCCGGACTCCAGGAACGCCCAGCCGCCGGCGCTCTTGCGCATGTTGGCCTCGCCCAGGTCCCGCAGGGCGGCGATGTGCTCGAGCCCCACGACGGCGCCCCGTTCGCCGACCAGCTCGGCCATGACGTGCGTGAGGTAGCCGGAGCCGGAGCCGACGTCGAGCACGCGGGGGGCCGGGTTGCGCTCGCTGGGGAGGAGGTAGGGGAGCAGGTTCTCGATGGCGGTGGCGTGCATGTGCGGCGCCGAGATGGTGGCGCCGTGGCCGATGGCCTGGGGGGAGTCCTCGTACGGGGCGGTGGGCGCGTAGTGCGCGCGGTCGACCTGTCGGTCCGGGCGGCACCGTCAGCGGGTCGATGTCTCAGGGCGGGGTCAAGTAGGACGTTGGGGGAAGGGAGGTGAAAGCTTGCGGAGGCGCACCTTTAGGAAGGCATCTCTGACCACCTCCTGGGTGATGAGGTCGTTCTTCCACAGGTTCTCGACCAGGTCCTTGTTGGTGGTGCCGGAGCTCAGCCAGGCCATGCTGGCGATGCCGCCGAAGTGTCTCTTAGCCGACCGTGTCGGAGACCGCAGAGGTGTTGGGAAGATGCTGAGGAGGCGAAGAAGATGTCTCCGCACCGAAGCCAGGGTGGGTAAAGGAAGACAAACAGTCGTAGTTTTCTGTCAGGATCGAAGATTCGTCGAATGATTCATACAAGGTGTAGGTGCAGCTACACCAGAGACATCGATGATGCCTAGGTTGGGAATAGGACGGCGATTCAAAAACGGTGGTGATGACGAGGAGAGAAAGGAAGAAGGAAGCTCAAGGCTGATATTAACTATTAAATTTTGATGCTATGATCTGAGTGTGGACTGACGGTGGGTGATGTAACCTGTTCCGAGGATGAAAGCAGAGCTTCGGGAAGCTCATGCATGTGTGTATTGTATGCATGCACGCTCTCGATCCCCGCATCTGATGCCCCGCGCGCGCACGTCAGGAAGTTGTCTCCGGCATAGGGAACTTACTTTGTGACTAGTGGACGTTGCCATGAGCCGAGCTGGCGTGCAGCCGAACAGCACACTTGACTGTAAAGTACCTGCTTCGTATATCCAATGTGATGAGAGGCTCTCCTTCGATTGTATGACCATCACCGTTGCTCGTCTAAGGGTGAGGTGCTCGACAGCTGGCAGCATCCTAACCCTGTACCAGCTCCTCCACGTATCCGAGTTTGGCTTATAAGTGTGTTAGGTACCCTCCACCAAGGACAATTCAGAATGAGTTCCAGATGGTATCTATGTTGCAGCACAAGTCCTCCCTCACTTAGCAGGGCAGCCGCTGCTCGGGAACAGGCACCGTGATGAGGACCAAAAGGGCGCGATACTCCTGGCTTCGAGAGCTGTCATACGACCAGTGGTACGCTCGAAAGCTGTTTATCTGGGACGAAGACCACGAGTATGACGACTCAGGTACATACATCCGCAGAAAATACACGCAGCTTTGCAAAAGGGATATCTCCAATTGATTGAACAAAACACAAGAGCTGCGTATGGACCATTTACGGAGCATGGGTGTCGTATTCGTCCAAACACCTTCCAAGAACAGGCTAACGAGTATAACGACACCGCAGACTGTGACCGGCCGCAAGAGACACCTCTTAAGGAGCCTCGGCGATCGCAGATAAGCATATATAGGACAAGACCCCCCCTTATGAACATCCAAGGAGAGATGGTCCCAAGGCATACAGCAGCACTTTCTTCCTCATACCACCCGCTCTGGGTTCTCCCCTTCCGCGATCACCGCAACGCCCAAGCCCCGGTCCGGGCTCTGTAGCACCAACCGCTCGTGGCTCCGCGCCCGCAGGTAGTCGCTAACCGCCCGGATAAGTATGAACCAGCCAACAATCATGAGTATGTACGCGACCCAGTCCGAGCTCGCAATGTCCGAGAGCCCACCGCCGCTACCACCACCGTCGCCTCCGCCGCCGGTCACGGTGTTCGGGTCGAAGTCGTGCGCGTTCGGGTCCGTCGGGTTCGCGTACCCCTCCTGGCCATCCTGTCCTGCCATGCCCCCCTGGCCGCCCATGCCGCCGGCTCCGGCTCCGCTCGTGCCCTTCATGTAGAAACCGTACTGGATTAAGGTAATACCCAGGCCGGCGCGGGAGCCGTTCTTGGCCGCGTGTGTCGAGTGCAATAAGTATGTCAAGAGGAAGCCGACGAGCTGGAAGGACATGGAGATCATGCCGTTCCAGACAAAGCTGAAAAAGGAGCCCACGGGCATGCCGTCGATATATACCTCGTCGGGCCCGCCCAGGCCGGGCGCTAGGATCGTCGTCTCCCAGTAGGGAGGGGCGGCGTCTGCTGCGGCTTGTTCGTAGGTCTGGTAAATGTGTCAGTTGCTGAGAATACAGGCCATGCGATAAGAGCAAGGAACGTACCGGAGGCTGCTCCTCTTTCTCATTTTCTGTCCGCTCTGGCTTGGCGGTCAAGTTGGAGAACACGCCGTCGGACTGGATGCCTCCTCCGTAGATGCGGCGCGATCCAGTGGCTGGCGACGGTACCTGTGCCCCTGAGTTCGTCTGCGGTGTCGTCCGTGGTTGAGCAGGATTTGTGTTGTCGCCGAACTGAACCGCATTGTTGATCGTCGGCGTGGAATCGCCGCCCCGGACTAACCGCTGCCTGTCGTCGGCCTCATCCTCGCTGTCGTCGCCCTCGGTATCAAAGGCATCAGCCAGAGTCGAATCTACCCGACCTTGTCGCTCTCTTGAAGCTACTGACGACGCGCGCGAGTGGAAGGATGGAGGAGGAGAGTTAGGTATCGGCTGCACCAGTCGCGGCGCGGGCTGGACCGGAGTGTCGGGTTCTTCGTCGTCGTGGGCATTCACCTGTCGAGAGACCATGTTAGTTGACGAGAATCTGCAGCATTGGAATGTTCGAATCGTAGGAAACGTACCCGTTCATATCGTGATGACATGGCTGTCTGTGTGTTCGTCAAGCGGTGACGAGGATGGCGAGAAACCGATCCTCTCCGCCACCTGGCTGGTTGATTGATTGATTACGATAGGGAAATAGAAGGGAGGGGCGAGACGGAATCAGGCGTGGAGGGAGAACGTGATCGTGGAATGGAACCGGAAGAACGTTGCAGACGAAGCAAAAAGCGGTAAGAAAGTCGACTCAAGGAGAGATGATGACGAGATGTCGAGATTTCGAGATGACGCCGGCAGCGTGCGGTTTGGTAGGCTGCTGAACCGGTCAGGAGTTTGACGGCGCAGGTGATGCCGCTGCTGAGGAAGCGCAGTGGTGGAAGTACGTGGACTCGCTGTGGAAGCCGCCGCCCTTTCCGAGACGGGGCCCTGCCAGGCCCAGTCCGCTTCTGCCGCTTCAGTGCTTGCCTGCACAGCCACCGCCCCGTACGCCCCACTTAGCCTTACGGTACGTACTCTACACAGGTACACACCTAAGCCTGCGAGGGTATCGATTGAATTTATTAGCCAATCAGCATCGTCCAATCTTTTCCTTACGATGACATCTCGGCGCCGCGGCCAAAATTTCGAGGCTCGCGATGCTCCGGAGTTGAGTTGAATACCGGCCGACCCTGCGATTCAAGCGTACAAAGCCAATCGCGAAGCCTCCATCTCATGGAGTCACCATAATACCTCGGACGACATCAATCACAATGTCTGGACCAGTGAAAAGCGTATGTCCCCCCCTTCATCGACACTGGCTGCCCTTCCCGGTCACCCGGACCTTCGCTAACATCCTCTCCCCCGATCCAGCTCGCCTACAAGCACTACCAGCGCGCCTTCGCGCGGTGGCCCAAGGACGCCCTCCGGCCCGAGTGTCAGCTGCAGGATGTCCTAGCTAAGCGACTTGAGAGCAGGTTCACTGCGCCCGGAGCCAAGATCAACGAGGGTGCAGAGCTGAGGCAGGTCAACGCGCTGTACTCGCTGCTCGACGACCGCTACAAGGCCAAGTACAAGGTCAGCATCGCCATGACGGAGCCCCTGAGCAACCCGACCTACTACGCCGACCTGATGTCAGACCTGGAGGAGGCGCCCAAGAGAAGTTGGTTGGACCGGCTGGGGAAGCGTCTGGGCGGGCTGATTCGGTTCTCGTGAGAGGCTTCAGTTTCCGCAGTGTTCCGGGGCTGCCCTGAATGATAGTTGGGCCGTGGTCTTCGGGCCTGGCAGCTACAATTACGGCGATGCCAGGAATAATATGGCGGCCTGACGGAGGGCCGACAAAAAAGAAAATCACCGAATATTACGGGATATGAGGACTGGGCAGCGGGCCCAGCGAAGTCCATTGTACCATATACGCAAGCATTCAACTGGAGTCTGGAAGAGAGGGGCATATGGGCGTCCAGGGACATCTCAGGCCTATCGAGGTTCATGTAACAATATCGTGCATATAGCGGATGGTATTGCGCGGGAAAAGAAGACAACAAATATGCATCTCTCGAGTCCCCGAACGCCGACGAAGGTACTCCATACTTTTTTGTGTCCGCCCCATGGTGACTTCCGCTACCAGGCTCTCTGCCCACTCGCCCCCTCGAAGTCTAGATGTATCTCCTCTCCGGGTCCAACCGGTCCATCAGGTCCATGCTCTTCTCATACATGGTGAACACGATACCCCCGCTCAGTACCAACCGCGCCAGCCTCGGCAGTGCGCCGCTCCAGAACGTCAGGACGCCCTCCTGCCGGAAGATCATGCTAGCGCATCGCAGGCTGCTGCCGTACACCTGCCGGGCCTCGATGCTCTGCATGCGCGTCTTGATCGTGTCGAGCGGCTGCGTCGCGTACACCGTGATCAGCCCCGCCAGCCCCCCCATCGCGAAGGTCCCCGCCGTGCCCAGCTTCTCCCCCGGCGCCGTGTACGACTCCGCTAGCTGCTTGAGGAAGGTGTACGATGAGAAGCGCACCGCGCTGTTGGCTGCCTGCCGCGCCGTCGTCGGCACGAAGCCCTGGAAGAACCCCCGCAGGCCGCGCTCCCGCGCTATGGTTGGCACGGCGTCGAGGAAGCCGCGCATTCGTGGCTTGGGGGACTTCTTGTCGTCGATCCTTGAAAAGTGGAAGGGAGCAGGTTAGCCGGTTGCCTTGTGGGGCCAGAAAGGGTACGGCAATTCTATGAAGTAGAGAGAAGCTCACAGCGTGGTCTTGATGCTCTCAAAGGGCGTCACCGCCAGCAGCGACTCGGTGACTCCGGCGCCGAACCCGGCAATGACAGTCCTCGGGCCGGAGATGTTGCCCTCGGCGTCGGCCAGGAGCCGCTTATACTGGTCGAACGCCACGAACCCTGTGGAGGGGCAGGTCAGTCACACGTCTCCTCTCGTCCCTCTCCGGAGGGGTTGCTCGACGTACGCATGCCCGCCTTGAGCGAGTTGCCAATAATGAGGGTTGTGCATCCGGCATACCACTGCTTGCCGAAGGGCGGCCATGGCAGCTTCTGGCCCTCGGCGAGCCTGCGGTTCAGCTGTGACCGAGTCTTCGCGACTGCAAGTGAGGGGTCAACTTCTTGTCCTGGGAGCACAATTGGCGGCCGGGAGGGGGTTTCGTACACTCGGCTGGGTAGGTAATGGCTGCAGGGGGACGAGGTCTGTTAGCATGGCACGCGACAGCGAAGGGGGAGAGGGGAGCTGGCTGATGATGCCTGAGGGGCTACTCACCGATCTCGACGGCGCCGGCCGTGGAGCCCGCGATGATGGACCGGAAGGCAGTGGGGCCCTTCTTGACCGGCTGCGACTCCTGCGTCGTCGTTGCGGAAGCGGAAGCCATGCCGAGCTGCGCCTCTGCGGGTTGGTGAGCGTTGTGCTGTCGCGAAGAGGGCCGTCGAAATTTACTGCGCTGCAGGAACAACGGAAGGAAGGCCTTTGCGTCATGGGGTGCCGAGGTGCAGGCGGCACTAGTGTCTGGTAGCGGTACACAGGTCAGGCGGCTATTGACGCGGGGGAGCTGGTACATGTACATATAAGAAATAATAGGTCAACTCCACCCGATTTCGGGCTGAGAACTGAAGTGTCATATGCATAGTAGGTACACAACTTCAACTGGCTGAACAGCCTGTGTATCTGGCTGCTCACTCGGGATTCTTAACTGTACAAGCCTGATTACGAGTATTTACCGTCAGAGATATCAAAAGAGCTGTGTTCTCTTCCTCCACAAGGTATATAGTGGACAGGGCTCTGCTATGTAAGGCACAAAACAGGACAACTTCCTAAAGCCAGTTAACAAGATCTCATTGGGACTCGAAACCCGTGTTTGCAGGCTTATAGGCTAGGGTGGATGGGTGCGGGATCTGCTGAGTGCAGCCATGATCTGAAAACTTCAAGGTAAAGACACCCGAGATATGAGGACGCGAAAATATCCAACTGTGCACCAAGCCCACATTACCATTTGGAGGGTTATCAACACAATGGTGAAGACGCTGTAGCCTGCTGGTAGAACTTTCTTGGTTGCCTAGGTACTCGCCGGTGTTCCTTCGTCCTTCTTTTGCACAGGTAGGCGAGGTCAAGGAATTGGCCTGGCGGACGCTAATGCAAGCAGGGAACCACCGTTTACCGTTTTGGGCGCCGTGCCGCGCCTCAGTTGCATTTTCCGGCGTGGAAGAGGCTCCTTCGGACACAAGAAGCGCCTCCATGACGAAATCAAAGAGATCTGTAGGACAGGCCATGCCAGACTCTGGAGAGCACGCTGTGCCGCATACTATGAGACGGCTGAAGAGTCATAGCTGCACATACCCCAGACCGTTTTCCATTTCGGTCTAGACTGTGGATGCTTTCCTGGGAGCTCTCAGGACCGACCCTGGATACAGCATCGTAATGGGGTTGTTCGACGACCGGCAGGAAGTAGAAGGTGATCCGTGGCTCTAACTATGGGATCAACACGTATGTGATGGAGGCACGGATGGACTGGGGACCCGAGCAGCTGTGTACTTCAATGTGGCTCTGAAGAATGGGATATAAAAAGGCAGCTTTCTGCCCTCTTCTCCTCTCGTTTACTTTGCTTGAACGCATGCATTCACAGCTCTGCCCATTGAACCATACCTGCCCCATATAAGCACCATCTCCAGCCCGTCAACACCATGGCTTCCCCGTCCACAGACCCCAAGTCCGCCCTCGACCTCACCGGCAAAGTCGCCATCATCACCGGCTCCGGCAAGGAGAACGGCATCGGCGCCGGCATCGCCCTGGCCCTCGCTCGCGCCGGCGCCCGCGTGGCCGTCAACTACGTCTCCGAGTCCACCGCCGCCCGCGTCCCGCAGGTCGTCGCCGCGATCGAGGCGGCGGCCGGCGAGGGCAGCGTCGTCGTCGTGCAGGCGGACGTGAGCACGCCCGAGGGCGCGGAGAAGCTCGTCGAAAAGACGGTCGAGGGGTTTGGCGTCGACCATGTTGATATTCTCGGTGAGGCTCGGCTGCCGACCCTTTCGAACGCTGAGGGGTGAGACTGACGGTTTTCTGATGAAGTGAACAATGCGGCGTGGGGAAAGGGCGGGCCCATTACGGCGTGCACGCCCGAGGAGCTGCACAAGGCGTTCTCGACGGTGGTGTACGGACCGATCTACCTCATCAAGGCGGCCATACCGTACATGGGCCGGGGAGGGCGTATCATCAACATCGGGACAGTGGCGTCGAAGCTGGCCATCCCTATGCTGCCTCTCTACGCCGCGTCCAAGGCCGCCATGGATACGCTGACGTACTCGCTGGCGCAAGAGGCGAGTCCTGACATCCCCTTTGGTGTACAGGATTATAGCTGACCGTTGACCGCACAGCTCGGCCGTGACGGCAAGGGAATCACAGTCAACACAGTCGCTCCGGGCCCCATCCTGACGGATTCGATGCCTCCGGTCCCGCAGGTGCAGGCCCTCAAGGAGTGGCTGGTGGCCCGGACGAGGGCAGAGGAGCGGGTTGGTACGGTGGAGGACGTCGCGGATGCGGTGCTATTGCTTGCGAGTGAGAAGAGCCGGTGGATCACTGGGCAGTACATATCGGTTAGCGGAGGTATCACGGGCAATTAAGTCTGAAGGGGCGTCTCTAACCTATACGTCTTGGTCATAATCTGGTAGAGTTGCGCTTGGTGACCATGAGATCAATGTCGTGTCGTCGAGAGTCGGCAGCGGAATGTCTTCTTGGGTCTTGTAGGCGTCGAACTTTTCTCTCTGTTCTTCGGCCAAGCAGGAAGCGTGACTGAGAGTGAGTTCTTGAGACAGAGACTCCGTCTCGCAGGATTCCAGATCGTCTATCCAGAGGATTTCCCTTGCCATTTGGATAGCGTCATGGTGCTGCGCCAGTCCCTGTGCGCGTGTTAGTCGCCGAATCTCGCCCACTAGGTGCCGCCTTTCCTGGCTAGGTCTCAGTAGAGCAGCCGTGACGAGCGACCACAGCTGCAGGCCCCTAAACTCCCATGTCCAGCCGGCTGGCTCTATTGCTAATAGATTGTCGAACCTCTCTCGGAGTGGTCTCATCTCTGGAACAGGCATCGAGAAGCGCGCCTTCAGCCCGACCAGGAGCAGGAGACACGCGAGCCGCGCCATCTCCACCACGAGCACCGCTACGGGGACGTCGTGAGCGCCGCGGCGAGCAGCGACGTCGAACTTGGGCATGAAGAGCAGGTGGTGGAAGGCAGGTCCGGTCATCTTAACCAAGCCAACGTCGCCCTTCCAGAATAGAGGCGCTTGACTGTTCAGGTTGGCGACAGCGGCGACTGAGGAGGTCAGATGCAGAGCCCTGACAGCAGGTCCTAACTGAGGTGACAATTCCAGCAACCGAACGCATAGCAGCCGGAGTGCTGGAGATATTTCCTTAACCTCATGTGGGAGGGTTGCAGCACCGTCCATTTCTTGAGGCAAGGGGAACCTAGGCCGGAGGTCGAATACCACTGCCCCGACAAGATCTAGCCTGCTCGAGCTTTAGAAAGACTGACGAAGAGGAGGGCGTTCCTGGACCAAGAAATCCTGCTTACCAGACCGTAATGAGGGGGATGTTATTCCCCAGCCCCTCGAAGCCGCCCCGGAGCCTCCACATATGTTCCAGGCCGTTCATGTGAACAGCCCAGCGGTCCCAGTTGCCAGCGTTTGCCTAAGTCAGGCTCGTTAGTTGGCTGCATGATGAAAAACAAGTAGGCATGACGGGATTGGGAGGTCGTACATCCTGACATATAAAGCCTAAGACCGTCGCGATGGCCCCCTCGCTCACGCGGGCGGCGTGGTCGCCCAGCTGCCGAGCGAGGTGCGTCAGGGCCCGGGAGTAGTACCCCGCAGATTCGGCATCATCGCCGAAGTCGAGGAAGCAGGCATCGCGGCGGCGCAGCTGGTTCATGAAGGCGACGGCGTACGCGAGCGAGAGACTGAAGGCGCCGGCGTCAGAGAGGGCCATGCCGATCCACACAAGGCGGAAGGGTCGCTGGTTGTAGTCACCGTCGGCGCACACTGTCCGGTCTATTAGTCGCTCCTTTTTCGGTTCAAGCTGAGTGGTGGCGGCCTTACTGAAATGGAAGAGCTCGAGGGTTCTTGAGTCCGGCTCAAGTGGGAGGCAGCACCCAGGGCCTAGAGAGTGTATTGCAGGGCTGGATTGTTTTATTTCACCGCCGTAGACTGCCGGCGGCTTTTCTTGCTCATTACTAGGCTGATCTTCTACCAGCTCAAGGGGTACGATGGTGGGCCGGCGGCGTCGCCGCCTGGACTTCCCGATGTCTCGCATCACATGGCGCCGGATGTCGGTCTGCACGGCACGATCCCGAATGTCGTCTGGATGAGAGACATTGACGAAGACGACAGCATTCCTCGCGCCGGATCCCATGGTCTGTGAAAGCCACGTTGTTGGCGTGGGATGGTGAGCAACATTGAATGGCAGCACGTCGCATGCGCCGCAAGGTGAGACGGTGAAGAAGCGGGACGCGATGCCGGACATGGAGATCTGTGGCTGGCTTCACGTGGCCGAGCCGAGCCGTCTCCGTCCCCGCATTGCTCCTGCTGCCTGGTGCTGGAGATACGGTGACACGGTCATTCCCTCATGAAAACTCTCGAATGATTCTGAGAAAACTTCATAGGCGATATTCAAAGGGTATTGTCTGAGTTATCTCAGTAGGTACTTAGTCATAGCACAGCAGCGGGTGGGACGCGATGTATTCGAATTGGCCGTAATAAGCCTGCAGTCCAGCCTGGACCAGGTACGTACAGACACACTCAATCTCCCACACCACAAGTGCAAGCTGCGGTGAGTAGAAGCTCACGCGGAGAACGCGGCGAGGCACGGCAATTTGATATACAGAACTCTCCCACGACAGGCCAATAACACAAGGCGAGCCTGTCATCCCATCTCGCCCTAATGCGCTGTGCCCGTCTCTTCAGAAGGCAGGGCGGCTCTGGGCTGGCATCTCTATCCCGGAATGGCTAGGAGGGTCGTCCTAATGCGCGGCCGAGTGACAGCTGCAGTGCCTCAGTGACATCGCATTGCATCGCGCCGGGGATTGGTTCACGAGTGCATCTCCAAGTCGTGCAGGAAAAAGCTTAGATGGCTGACAGTCCCCGTACGGGGTCGCCAATGGGTCGATTCCCCATCGCCCGTGGTGTGTTTCCTCCCAGTCCAGGGGCACCATCGTAAGTTGCCGAGCCCTTTGCCGCCGCACGCTTCGTCTCATCGCCGCCCTGCGGCCAATGAGACCCGCCGGCGACCCCTGTGATGTGCCTGGGCGTCCAAGCTCGAAGGGCTTGGCCTGCTCCCTCCCCGTGGTCCATGGAACGATGCAGCTCGATGCCGCACCAGATCCGAAGAGCCGGGAGGATACGATGCCGCGAGCCGGCCGCCGGTGTTCTGACGTTCTGACAGCGAGTCTATTGGTGGTGGGGATGAAGGGCCATGCGTTATTGCTTCTCTCATATAGTAGCCGCCGGGACGAGATTCGCTGCTTGCGTAGCATAAGCTGGGCTTACTCTGTCTTCTCGCGATATCTACCTACGTTCGTTTTCCTTTCTTGAGTGTCATTGCTGGTCAATCTGCTCGTCTTCTCCAACCAACCCATCCGTGATCCTCGCGCCGGCCGCAAAAGACAAGCCCAGGAGGTCGATAGACAAGAGCCCCCGCCGCGTCTCCGCTTGATTCCACCTCACCGACTGCGACCATGGGTGCGAACCTGTCATCGACCGAGGTGGTCGACACCTCCAAGGACGTCACCAGCCCGACCGACCTTTTCGCCGCGTACGTGCTGGTGACCGTCTGGGGATGCGTGCTGTACGTGTGCGCTATGATCTTCACCACCTGCGCACTCATCGACCGGTGGATGGGCCCGAACCTCGATAAACCGGTCAATTTATTCTCGGTGATAGCGGCATTCCTCCTGTCATCAGCATGGCCTGCCGTCCTCGTGTTGCTCAGTATGTGAGAGAGACCGGCACGGATCTACCCAGGGGCGCACATTCGGGGTGAACCGAGGAACGGGGCCGGGGGCAACGGCGATCGCGACAACCGATGATCATCGGTCCCGAACATCGGACACCGAGTGGGACATTCTTGGATGTACGACATCGCGCTTCACACCAGAAAGACATACATCTTTGCGAGGCGTACAATGGCCCGACTTTGGCTGGAGGATGAGCTGCTGGATCATTGAGACGGTTCCGAAGCACTCGATATGTGCTTTGACGTACCGCGGGAAGGGAATTGAGCACTGGAGGGATTCGTCTGGTGGAGCGGAGGTTGGGCCGTCAATTGAGCGTTAAGTCGTCAAGATACCTAAGCAACTTGTAATTTGAAGCGCGCATCAATACATTTTCAATGATACCCACACAGAGAACTCCACTCACTATCTCATCTCATCTTGAATATGAGCCCCGATGCGTGTCGATGTCTCTTATCGACTGGGATCGAGGAGCCTGCTTGGTCTGTGCTCTAGCATGGTCAATCACTAACTACCCTAGACTACCGCCAATGCTGGTCCCATCACAACGATTCGAGTGACCGCGTCTGCACCAAAATCCCAAGAGGATGGCAGGCGCAACACGAATCCGACGGCAGACGTCGCTGACCGCAGCCCAAAGGATCCAGGAGCAACTTAGGGAAGACTCTCCAGAAAGAGTACAGATAACGCAAGCGCGTGCTGCCGCCGTCAAAGTCTCGTCAAGGCCCAAGAGAGCGCCTCCCGGGAGGCCAAGCCGCGACGCGTCCACCACAAGAGTCGCGTCGCCGTCGCCCAACGCGAATGAGGATGAATACCGCGTCCACGAGGATGCTGATAGCGACGATGGTGCCCGCGCACCTAAGCGGCGCAAAATAGCCGTAACCGCCAAAGGCCCCAGGCCTAAAGCCCCGACCAAATGGGATCAGCTCTTCGGCCCGCAGCCGGAGCTAGATGCCGGCACGGGCGTCTCCCCATGGCAGCCGTGCGACCCTCACTCCCGGGTCCACCCCCTCTCCTACCACCGCCCGCTCCTCCTCGCCGGCCCCCGCGGCCGCGCCGCCCGCGCCGCGCTCCTCAGCTGGTTCGACGGCGTCAGCACCCTCCGCGGCATGCCCTGGCGCAAGCCCTGGATCGACCCGTCCACCTACTCCCTGTCCTCCTCCCCCTCCCCGCCCTACCCCCCTGACCTGCGCGCCGCCCTTGAGCGCCGCGCCTACGAGGTCTGGGTCAGCGAGGTCATGCTGCAGCAGACGCGCGTCGCCGTCGCCGCCGGCTACTGGGACCGCTGGGTGCGCCGCTGGCCCACCGTGCACGACCTGGCCGCCGCGCACCCCGACGACGTGCTCGCCGCGTGGCGCGGGCTGGGCTACTACGGGCGCGCGCGGCGGCTGCACGAGGCGGCGAGGAAGGTCGTCGCGGACCCGGGCATGCGCGGGCTGCTCCCCGCGGAGGCGGCGACGCTGGAGGCCGAGGTGCCGGGCGTGGGGAGGTACACGGCCGGGGCGATCTCGGCGATCGTGTTCGGGAGGGCGGCGCCCATGGTGGATGGGAATGTGCTGAGGGTGCTGAGTCGGCAGATGGGCGTGCTGGGGGACGTGAAGACGGATAGGGCGGTGATTGGCATGCTCTGGGCGGCGGCCGATGCGCTGGTCAGGTGCGTCGCTTTAGACACTGGCGATGATGGTGGCGATGATGAGCCTGCTGCGCAAGGCTCCCATGGGGATGACACCATGGTCAGCGACCGCCCCGGCCGCTGGGGCCAGGCGCTGATGGAGCTGGGCAGCACGATCTGCACACCGAAGCCGGACTGCGCAAGCTGTCCTATTACATCTACGTGTAGGGCATACCAAGAAGGCTATCAGCTAGCGGTTGCGGGAGGCCGAGTCACGGAGAGCCCTGTGGACATTGAGGACCTCTGCACGTTGTGTGAGCCCTGGGAGATTGCGGAGGCCGCCGACGAAGCCGTTGACGAGGAAGCCGCTGGCAAGCCCAAGTCTAAATCAACAGTGGCAGAGTCCACGAAGAAGAAGACAATATCTAAACAGCTGAACCTGTCTGCATTTGCCTTTGGTGCTCAGAAAGGTGATGGTGAAGCGTCAGGCAAAACGACGTCGTCGCCATCGGACGCGACGCTGACGGCTGTGCAACTGGAGAGGATCGTGGAGCACGCGAGGAAATTTCCGCTCAAGGTCATTAAAGGACCTGTCCGCGAGGAGGAGACGTTGGTCTGCGCCATACGCCGCGACAGCGGTGACTACCTGATCCAGCGGCGACCAGAGAAAGGTAACGTTAACCCCCCTCCCCCCGGCGCGGCGCATCTCGCGACCCAGCACTTGCGCGCATGCTAACCCAGTCGCGATCCAGGCCTCCTAGCGGGACTGTGGGAATTCCCGAGCTACATACTCAAGGACGAGACGAAGAACGAGGCTCAAGCACGTCGTAAGATGGCAGTCGGCTTTGTAGGGGACCTTTTTGGTCGTAGGGCCATCAAAGCAGGCAGCCGATCACAGCTGCGGTACTCGGCCGAGCTGGGCAGCGTGCCGTGGCTCTTTTCGCATCTGAAGCTGACGATGCACGTTCAGCTGTTCAGAGTCGACGACAAGACCGCAGAGAGCCTGGCTCTGGAGGACAGCAGCGGTCGGCCCAGGCGATGGGCGTCGGCGGATTCTGTGGAGAAGGAAACCATGGGCACCGGCATACGGCTGTGCTGGGCGCTGGTGAAGAAGGTGGCCGCGACAAAAAGCCATCGCCGCTCCCCATCCCCCTATAATGAGTAGGAGGGAGAGCTGCCAGCCTTCCTAGGATGATGAGGAGTCTTCCAGACTGTCTGTAACACATGTAACATCTCGATGGTCTGCCAGATTGATGCGACTGCTGTTGCTCTTAGCAATCCTTCGCCGTCGATTGGAGCAGGCCGGTTCTGCCTAGAGCAGCCGCTCGACCAACCGTCCAGCTAATGCAACAAGCGCCCGAGCTATGCTGGGCTGTTGGCGCCTCGGCACTGAGGTGGCGCGGGTCGCGGCGGGATGCGAATTTCTTCTCCCCGCCTATAACCGTCGCTTGCCTCAGGTGAGACCAGATCGGGTCATCTGCCATCTTCGCTGTATCTCACTCTCACCCGTGACACCTGTTCTCATCTTCACTCGCATCCTCTATTGTTGCCTTTCCGCTTAGAAAGCCTGGTGTAGATAACTGTGGTTGCATCTGAACGAGCCCCTCACCTTATCTTCGAAACACAACAAACTATAGATCTCCGACGCGCTTATCTTCCATGGCTTCATCAGACCCGGGGATGGACCTGCCGGTCATCGACCTCGACATCTTTCTGCACAATCCCCATGAATCCCAAGCAGTCCAGGCCGAGTGCCGCCGAGCCGCCGACGCGCTGATCACCTACGGCGCCTTGGTGCTGCACGATTCGCGCGTCTCTGAAGATGACAACTCAACCTTCCTTGATCTGCTCGAGGACTACTTCGCCCAGTCCGAGGATGACCTGAAGCGGGATGAGCGCCCGGAGCTAAGCTACCAGATTGGCGTCACCCTTGAGAACACCGAGAAGCCCAAGTGCGCCGTCGACGAGCCCTGTCTGCAGGTCATCCAGCGGCTCGAGCCGTCGGAGCGGCCGCTCGACATCACCGCCCATGATCCGGACCCGAAGTGCCGCTTCTTCTGGCGGATGGTCGAGAAGCCACCATATGAGACGCAGTTCCCGGGTTTGAACGCGCCGAACGTCACGCCTCAGGCGTCGCACATCAAGGAGCGGTGGGAGCCGGTTATGAACCAGTGGGGAGCATCTATGAAGAATGCGTAAGTCGTGACGCTATTACTTTTCGCTACCTAAGATCATATGCCGGTTATATTGACTTGCGATTCTTATGACAGTGTCGCCAACCTGGCTGAGATGGCCGCTATAGGTCTGGGTCTTCCCGAGGGCACGTTCAAGGAGGCAGGACGTTACGGGTAAGTCTTTCAAACTTGAGCTCAAGCGGCCATACATTGATCTAGAACCTGACATATGTCCTAGCCCTCACCTCCTGGCGCCTACGGCATCCGATCTCGTCAAGTACGGCAAGAAGGACACCATCCTGGCCGGCTTCCACACCGACCTCAACTTCCTCACCATCCACGGCCGGTCGCGCTACCCGGGCCTGCACATCTGGGCGCGCAACACCGGCAAGCGCATCGCCGTCAAGATCCCCGCCGGCAACTACCTCCTGGTCCAGGCGGGCAAGCAGCTCGAGCACATCACCGGCGGCCTGGTCAAGGCGGGCTACCACGAGGTCGTCGTCAACGAGCAGACCCTCGCGGTCATCGAGCGGCGGAGGGCGCGGTTCCCGGACCGGCCGCTGGTGCGCATCTCGTCGACCTTCTTCTGGCATCTGTCGTCCGACTACGACCTGGATCCGATCCCGGAGCTGGCGCAACGGGCGGCGGAGGTGAGGGCGGCGCAGTTCAATCTGGGCAAGGACGAGGGCGAGGAGGTTGAGTATCCGCCCATGAAGGTCGGGCAGCAGGTGCAGAAGTGAGTCTCTCCTCTCCCAACCACGGCTTGATTATGAGATTACTGACTTGGAGTGCCCGAACAGTGAGCTGAAACACATCGCACTGATGGTATGAGCTCTGGCAGCTCTCATGTCGATTGGTGTTTGCGGGAGGCTCTGTCGGCGTATTTCGGGAAGGGTTACCCATCATGATGGTGACACCCGTCGCAAGACATCTAGGCGGCCCGTCAACACGCGGAGTATGGGACATTGTCAAAGTATAGTCAAGATAGCAATGGGCAAACGAGGATACGATTTCATGCTTCAAAGGGACTCGGTGCTGGACGCACCCTCTGGAACTTTCATCCCCAGCCTTTCGCGTTTACTTAGGTAGATATCTCTGATACGACAAATGTTGTTAACCGTTCTAGACCCGTCTGCACCATTTATTCACCTTATGCACCTGCCGTATTCGCGCTTAGAGAGAGGGGTTTTCTGAAATGAACGACTTCTTCTAAACGCATCGTATTCGAACTCCAGGGCACCTCAAGAAAGCTTCCCAAGCTAAAATATAGTTTGTCTGCCGCAGAATGACCACGGCCTTGAATGCAAGCAACCAGCCAGTGCACCATGCTGTCATCTTCGTCACCTCACAGCCCTCGCCTGCCACAGAGTGCTCTGGACGCCGCATGGGACCCCTCCCTCGACACCGATGATACAGACGAGTACTGCTGGACGGAGCTGCAGCTGGCTTCGCGGAATGGAGACCTAGAGAAGGTCACCCGTATCCTAGCCAGCGCAGACCCCGATAGCATCGACGCCCTGGTGAATGCCCCTCCCAGCGGCTACTACGGCCAGACCGCCCTCCAAGCCGCCAGCATGCGCGGCCACGCAGACGTGGTCGCCCTCCTCCTCTCCGCCGGCGCAGACGTCAACGCTCCGGGCGGCAACAACCACCAGCGCACCGCCCTCCAGTTCGCCTGCGGCGCCGGCGACCTCCCCGTCGTGCACGCCCTGATCGCCGCCGGCGCGCAGGTCAACCCGCCCGCCATCGCGCGGTACCACGGCCGCACGGCGCTGCAGGCCGCCGCCGAGCGCGGGCACGAGGCCGTCGCGGCGCTGCTGCTCGACCTGGGCGCCGAGGTGAACGCGCCGCCCTCGCCGACCGCCGGGGTGAGCGCCCTGCAGGCCGCGGCGGCGGGGCGGCACCTCGGCGCGGCGCGCCTGCTGCTGGGCCGGGGCGCGGACATCAACGCGCCGGCGTGCAAGATGAAGGGGTTCACGGCGCTGCAGGCGGCGTGCGTGCACGGGGACGAGGCGCTGGTGGAGGTGCTGCTGGCCGCGGGCGCCGACGTCAACGCCCCGGGGAGTGTGTTCAATGGAGGGACGGCGCTGCATGCTGCGGCGCAGAATGGGCATCTCGCGCTTGTGAGGAGGCTGTTGGCGGTGGGGGCGGATGTCAATTCTGGGGCCGGGCGGTCGGGGCAGACGCCGCTGCAGAGCGCTGCAGCGAGCGGTCATGGAGAGGTTGTAGAGGTGCTGAGGCAGGCTGGGGCAAGGGGTCCTACTGGAGGTGGGAAGATATTCTTTCTGTTACGGTAATGGGGAAGCATCAAGCTGTCCAGTAGCCTTGTCCCTGGTCATGGGTGCTTGGATGTGTTCGTCGCCGTAGGGCTTATGATGGCCTCTAGGAGTTTCAGCTGGTATGAAAAGCCTCAATCTCAAGATGGGATGCTGGCTATGTGTCTCTCACGAGAAATCAGGTTATTCCTGCCACCTGCAGGTGGTCGAAGTCACAATGTCGGAGGCTGTCTACAGAGGCAAGGTGTCACAGTCTTCGCTAGAATGCGCAATTGGCACGTCGGCGGTGCTATATAAGCCAACAGTGATACAGTTACACTACACTTGTGCTCACGGAGTAGGTTACATGGTTGCTACGGATTTGTCTAGGTAGCTATTGCATCACTGAGAGCTGCAATCATGCTAGGACCAGTAAATATAGCCGAGCTTGGCCTCTTGATATGGTATGAGAGGAAGACCAACGGCGTAGTAGACGGACCAACTATAAACGAAGGGTCGTAATCGTGATTGAGCTGCAATGTGAGGTGCTTCCTGCAGATGTACAGCTGCAAAGAGATTCTAGAACATGCTCCCCAGAGTATGGCATCATCCAGCGTCTACTTAAGCCAGACGCGGAAGGTATAAAGTCAGCAAAGAGGTAATAAAGACGCCTAAAGACGCCACTCCAACAGCGCATTCGTTGACTGGGATCCTCAGTAACTCTCGGGAGTTCCTGTGCTGAGAGAGCACTGCCCGGTGGCCAAGTATTGCCTTAGCAGGTCACGAGTATGGTGATACGGAGCTTGGCACCTGCCGTGTGCGGGCTAATCGGCCTCGTCGCGGCGCTGTGATATTACGGCCAAGACTTCGCAGGCCCTCCCTGCTGGTCGAACCGAACATGCCGTTGCTTGGCTGCTTGCGGCTTGGACAATTACGGTAACTCTTGGCCCGCGGTGCAGTATATGCCGTTATGCTTATCGCTCGGCAACCAGTCGAATAAGGGAAGCTGCAGGCTAGATGTTGTGGCCCAGGGGTTGTTCGATTCTTCCGATTCGCCATACCGACTTCGAATTGGGTTGTACTGGCCTAGATGCTGCATGGAACCTGTAGCTATGAGCTCCTGTAGCTCTCCTGGTACCTAGATATGCCGAAAGCCAAACATGCGGGATAAAAGCCTAACGAGCCTCCAGCTACTCGCGGCGAGTAACCATGAGATTGTAGCCATTTCAGCGTTCTGAGATTCCTGGAAAGCTTGCATTCATCATGAGGGCCCCGTTTGCCATCGCTGCCATTCTGTCGGTCTCGGCAGTCGCTGCGACTGACCCACTGACGGCCGACAAGGTCGAGGCGGATATCAACCAGGTCGAGTACGATAGAGGACTGCCCGGCGAGAGGCGGTGTCAATTTGCGCGTTCTAATTACCCGTGACAGGTTACAACGAGTTCTGTGGAACCTGAACAAGATCGCCCGCGACAATGGCGGCACCCGGGCCTTCGGCACTCCCGGCTACAAGGCCTCCGTCGACTTCGTCCTGGAGCGGGTGCAGACGCGGTTCGCGAAGGAGCTGGATACGTACCTCCAGCCCTTCAACTTCACCTTTGAGCAGACGCTCGAGATATCAGTGACGGGCCCCGATGGAGAGGACGTTATCGTCGTCAGCCCCCAATACAACACCGCCACGCCGCTGCCCGGGGGCACCACGGCGAGTCTCATTGACACGCCTGTGAATGATGAGACCGGCTCCATGTGCCTGCCTGAGCAGTGGGAGGGCATTGATGCGACCGGGAAGCTGGCTCTGGTGAAGCGTGGCATCTGCGCCGTGTCGGACAAGCTGAAGCTGGCCAGGGCACACGGTGCTCTCGGTGTCATTCTGTACAACCAAACTCCAGGTAGGCAATGAGCCCTATGTGATGCTCGGGCGCGGTCCGGCTAACGGAGAACAGGCGACAGCATCGTCAAACCGACCCTCAGCGCAGAGAACATCGGACTGCTGATCCCCGTAGGCATTATTCCCCTCGAGGTCGGTCTCGCATGGCAGGCCGCCCTCGCAGCCGGAGAAGACGTCGTCGTCAATCTCCTGGTGGACTCCATCGCCGAGGAGCGGGAGACATGGAACGTCATTTCTGAGACCAAGGAGGGCGACCCCAACAATGTGATCATGCTTGGCGCGCACCTGGACAGTGTCCAAGAAGGCCCTGGTATCAACGACGACGGTAGCGGCACGGCGGCGCTCCTGGAGCTCGCCGGATCGATCAAGAAGTACAAGGGTTTCCCGCATAAGATCCGCTTCGGATGGTGGGCGGCTGAGGAGGCCGGCCTAGTCGGGTCGTACTACTACACAGAGCACCTGACCGAGGAGGAAGCGGACAAGATCAAGTACTACTTCAACTACGACATGATCGCGTCGCCCTTCCCTATGTATGAGATCTCGAGCTATGAGAATAGCGGCATCGGCCCGAGTCTCTTGGAGGAGTACATCGTTGCCCAGGGCAAGGAGGTGTCGTACTCGTGAGTAGGCCCGCTAACGGATCCGATGAGAAGTGCTCTAGACGGTTAATGCTGATGCCTGGTATAGAGAGTTCGACGATCGATCCGACTACGCCGGCTTCATAGCTCTCGGAATCCCCACTGCGGCGCTCTTCACCGGCGACGGCGAGCCGTGGGATCCCTGCTACCACCAAGCCTGCGATGACATCGACAACATCAACTGGGAGGCGTACGTCATCAATACGAAGGCCGCAGGCAGGGCAGCAGTCACGCTTGCCCTCTCTCTGGAGGGTGTCCCGCCGAGGACTACCACGACTCCTAACAAGCGCAGCCGGGCGGAGATGAGGCGCAGCTTCAAGCGGTGGTCCGCTTTGGCGGAGGAGGCCAGTCATGGCCATATGTGCTCTCACCAGGGCTTGAAGCCAGTAGTATGATGGTGCTTTGCACGCCAAGGGAAGTGTCGGAGGTGCTCCGATGGCAAGAAAGCGCCCATAGGTCTGGAATAACCCAAAAATCCGCTTCCATGTTCTGGATGAGTCCTTGCTGCCTCGAGATTTGTGTCGGACTCGATCTCTTCAGAGTAGTAGCGAATGCACCTGATGAGGCAGCCATGCACCTGTCCACATATCATCCTCACCAGCCTCGCGAATGCATTGCAGTCCAGTCTATGGTGGTCCAATCGAACTGGTCTATGTCGACATCCGTCGTGCCCTGGCCGGGTATGACATTGTAGTCCTTAGACCCTGAACCTTCTGTTGGAGTGTCGTACCAGAGGGATTCAGCAGGACCCGTGGACGAAAGCATTGGCATATGGTCAGTGTTCACGCCCACGGTACCACTGGGCTGCGCCACGTTATTTTCTCCTGAAGAGCCAGGTGTCAGGTATGGCACTCTGATTCTAAGATCTGACACAATGTGCGGCGGTTCCATTGGCTTCTCTTCTTGCCTAAGTAGCGCTTCGCGCGCCGCCCAGGCCTGGAGGACGAGCCGAGAGAGGGGAAGAATGAACTTTCCGTTCTCCCGCCCCACCATCACGATGCGAGCCGCATAGTTGTCGCTCATAACGTCCCAAGCCTTCTCGGCGTAGTCCTCGGCAGGCCGCTTCTTCAAATCCTGAAGAATGTAGATGTACGCGGGGAACGGGAAGTGAAAAGAGACCAGCCAAAGGTATCCTTTAGTCAGAGGCGACGTCAGGAGCTTTGTATCGCAATCGAGCATAGTTAGAGCATGCGACAGGGCGGAGCCACGCTGCGTATCCGTCTGCTGCGACAAGGGCTTCGAATAGTGGTCGAGGAGACGGGCTTTCGCGAGGGAACATCGCGTTGTCCAGATTGTCATGGCGTGAAGTGGGTTCTCTGGGTTACAAGACGCGAGATATTTGTCCTCCATAATCCTTTCAAGGGCACCCAGCTCGCCCGCTTCCGAGACGAGGTCGTGATGAGAATTAATAGCCACAGCCTTCAGAGACGGATTGATGAAGTCGAGGTGGAAGGCGCTGTGGCGCGCGAAGTCGGCGAGCTCGCTGCGCACGACGACGAAGAGCGCCTCAGTAGGTTCCTCGTGGGGTGCTGGTGCAGTCTTCATCTCTGGCCGAATCTCAAAGTCGTTCACGTTGAGAGGAGTCTTGCAGTCCCAGGTGGGAACTAACGTCGCTGTCTTGTAATCAATGAGCTCGCAGATGCGATTGTCGAAGATGATCAGCGACCACCACAGCCTCCGCCGCATTTCAGCCTCGAGAGCAGGACATTTGGCATTAGCTGACTCGTCGTGGAGACCCATTCTGTTAGCTGTACGAATGGCAACGGCAAGGACTGAGGCTAGAGACCGAGGGTCTGTTTTCGGCCTGACCGAGATCTAAACTTGTTAGAGAAGCATAAGCAAAATCCTGGACAGCGGGCGTACCAGGTAGAGAAACAGTGCTATCAAACAGTCGCGGTCGCCGGATCGTAAGACCTCACAGTTCAGTAGCGCTTGCTGACATCCGAACTGGTATCTCATTAGAAGATCCCTCCTTGGCGTCCCGAAGAGCTTGAGGCAATCATCTTCGGTAAGGCTCAGAATGGAAACACAATAGATACTAAAGATGAGCGCTTCCAATGTCGGACTGATACTTGCCACATCGCCGGCGGCGTCGATGATACGCGCCTGCAGTGTGGGTGTCTGCGTGACTTTGAGCAGCGGGTTAACGTTTTCCAGGTAGATCTGCCAGAGCCGGAAAATCTGAACCTGTTCCGGATGCAGTGTAGACAGATCAATGTCTGTCTTGGGCGAGCCAAATAGGAGGTGGTCGTTCTTCTCGCTTTCGTACATGTGATCCCACCATGCCTTCTTCACTGCACCGTCACGAGGATCATGGTTACCGTGCAGGAAAGAGCTGCCGTCATCATCCCCGTCGCTATCACGGTCATCATCTTCGGTATCTTGGCTCTTCCTCGATTTGTTAGCAGTGCCCGAACTCCCTGTCAAACTTGGCCTTACTCTTTGTCTCATGACACGATACAGATCCCTACCGTCGGGTTAGTCAACTGGATGTAATGTCAGAGAAACAGGAATTTTGCTTCATACACCGGTTTGTACCTGACTGCCGTTTTCTCCCTTGACAATTTCTCTGTCTTTGAGGTCTGCTGTTCTGAATGCGGGTCGTCTTCGCAGTCAGAGCCTCTTGCGCTGGGAGGAGAAGGCGCGTGCTCTGGAGCAGGCGTGTGCATAGGCTCGAACTTCACATTGTTCTGCCGGAGCAGGCCCTCGTAGTGCCGAAGGCGCTCTAGCAGCTCCCGCTCCGGGAACCTGCGGCGCCGCTGACGCGGGACGAGCGAGGACGGCACACATTGCGCGGAGGTCCTGACGCAGTTGGCGCAGGGGAACCTGCGATCACACTTGACTTTGCGCTGCTGGCAGAGCACACATGCAAGCACCCGCTGCGGCTTCGCAGTGGCCGGCTTCTCCGACGCGGGATTCGCTGTTGACATGGCACGGGACAGGCGCTAGGAATGCAAGCCCACCGATGATATTGCGAACGCAAATTGGTGAGGTAACCAGGGCTCGGTGAATGTGCGTGCTGTGCTCTCTCGGATGTGCTGTCTCGGGCTTTTGAAGTGTCCAGAGACGGAGTCCGGCGAAGCTCGGACTTTCTAACTTCCCGAGCACATCGCCGTGCTTATTTTTGCTATGGTGGTCCACAAGAATATACCAAGGCCTTTTCGAAGACATGAATCATACTAGCAGGAATGTCTCAAGCAGAAGTTAGGCATACGCACTTATAACTAAGCCCTAATTCAACTCGAGCTCCGCTCTTATTTTACGAGTGACTGAAAGATCCTATGGAGGATTCAGGGCATAACCTAGAGCAGGGAATTGCAGGAGTTTCGCCCCCTGACGGGAAGTAGGAAAGCCCGGAGACGGGTCATCTGGAGAACAAACTTCTACATCGCATCGTTCTAACATTTCTGCAATGAATACTTGTCTTCTTATATATTCTGCTGGCTGGATCCAGATTCGGCAAGTTCGAGGCACAGTTAGCTATCATCCAATCCGAGGAGTGTCCAGACAGTCACACTTTTGTCTCGTCAACATCGTGTCCTAGGCACACAATCATGAGCCAGACTTACGACGTTATCATCGCCGGTGCAGGGCCTATCGGCCTCCTCCTCGCCTGCGAGCTGGGGCTGGGAGGCGCAACTGTGTTAGTCTTGGAGCGAGACACCAAGCTAGAATCGCCCTGGAAAGTTGAGCCACTCGGCTACCGAGGCCTGAACACGCTCTCCATCGAAGCATTCTACCGGCGCGGGCTGCTGAGCAAGTTCTTTGATCCCAGCGAGCGACCCTCTGTCCTGGAGAAGAAACCGAAGTTTCAATTCGCTGGTCACTTTGCCGGTATTTCGCTCGACGCGAATAAGCTGGAACTAAGCCGCTGGAAGTATCGCCTTCCTGGGCCGTCCCTGGTCCCAGGCCCTACGACCATCCAGCGCGTCGAGACAACACTCAACGAGCGCGCTGAGAGCTTAGGCGTGACAATCTTCAGAGGACACGGTGTCACGAAGATCGTCGCGCATGATAACAACGGCGTGACGGTGGAGGCTGGAGAAAAGGGGTCTTTCCGCGGCAGGTGGCTCGTTGGTTGCGACGGCGGGCGAAGCGTTGTCCGCAGGGCTGCTGGGTTTGACTTCGTCGGGACAGAGGCGAGGTTCACCGGCTACGTGGTCAAGTGCGACTTGGATGACGCCGACAACCTGAAGATGGGGTTTAACATTACCAGAACCGGAATGTACATCCGAGGATTCCCACAGACAATCCACCTGGTGGATTTCGATGGTGGCGCCTTTGACCGCACGCAGGAGATCACGAAAGAGCACATTCAAGACGTAGTAAGACGCGTTACGGGCGACTCTGACGTTAAGGTCACGGCAATCCACCTCGCGGCCTCCTTCACCGACCGGTCTAAGCAGGCGGCAACGTACCGCAAAGATCGCATCCTTCTCGCCGGCGATGCAGCGCACATCCACTCGCCGCTCGGGGCCCAGGGCCTGAATCTCGGGCTGGGCGACGCCATGAATCTGGGGTGGAAGCTAGCCGCAACGGTTCGGCGGGAGTCCAGGTCTGATACGGTTCCGGTAGACCTGGCGCTGCTCGACACGTACGAGAGCGAGCGGCACCCCATAGCGGCCTGGGTGCTCGAGTGGACGCGCGCGCAGGTCGCGACGCTGCAACCTGACCTGTTCGGCGCAGCGCTCCAGACACTCATCCGCGACTTCATGGACACTAATGACGGGACCAATCTATGTATTGACCGCGTCTGGGGCTTGTCGCAGCGGTACAACCTCGGGGACGGTGAGGCACACGCGCATCCACTAATTGGGTGCAGCGCGCCGGATTTTGAGTTTCTTGACGGCTTGAGGCTAGGATCCAAGCTGGAAGATGGTCGGGGATTGCTTGTCGATTTCGAGGACGGCGCGGCACTCAGGAAACTGGCGGGTGGCGAGAAGGACGAGTATAGAGTCAACTATGTCGGCATGGGCGCAAAGAATAGGTGTGGCCTTGGAGCCATATTTGTTCGACCTGACGGAGTTGTTGCTTGGGTAACGGAAGAGAGTACACAGCCTGATTTAGAGGCTGCCAGAGCGGCTCTGGCGCAGTGGGTTGGGCTATAAACTTCTTTATTTGCGACCGGAACACAGCTAAGAAAAAGTGGTGTGGAAAACAGTCGACCATAATTCTCAACTCTATTATTGCACCTTCCACTCAACAAAACACATAACGGGTGTCGTATATAATTTCAAGGTTGAGTCAACAGCGCAAGCAGAAGTAAAGAAACTAACTTGAATCGTCGAAGATTCAATATGGGTGAGACTGTCGTTTGGTTCGAATGCTGTGTGCCTTCGTGAAGATGTGCCCTTCTCCGGGTTCCTTTTTCCCCCAAGTCCCTTTTTGGCGAGAAGCAACCAGCAAGGTAATGATGACATTGCTGATCTGCTATCTCACTGGATGGCGTTTACTTGGGATACCGAATCTTGCTCCGGCGGCAGACAAGAAAGTACCACCATAAGAACAGAGTCACGATCGTAAAGACGCCGGTCAAGAGAAAATATATCCAGACGTACCCTGAAACTATCGCACTTGTATCATTGTCCTTCGCGGAGGGGAACCAATTGAAGAAACTCATGGAGAATAGCGTCTGGCGTGGGTCAGTTCTGCAGGACTTGAACAATGTGGACATGTAAAGTCTTACAGCGAAAAATGTGCCCGGCAGGAATACCATGGTTACCAAGGCGATTGACCGCATTTGACTTGAGTCCTTCCCGGCGGCCGATGCAATGTCAACGTTGGTGTCGCCCTGAGCCTGCTTCAATTAGCATCTGCCTCTGTCCGGCCTTTACACCAGACACTCAACCGCCGTATCCACTCACCCATTGTGTAGCAATGGTCATACCGTCTACTCTCATGGAGCACTCATCTATCTTCTCCTCTAACTCCTCAATGAGACTTTCAAGGCGATCTTTAATCATCGTTCCAGTTCGCTGCATTCTTAGACAAGTTGACCGATCGGCCCATAGTGAATTGTAGGGTTCTTCATGAAAGCTTGAGTTGTCCGATGAGCGGGAAACTTTAGACGGGAGCTCACTAAGATGTTCCAGCATCTTGTGAAGTTGTATCTTCCAGATCTGCAACCGGCTGCGTAGAAAGGTCGTGTTCAGCCATACGCTCCTCCGAACATACCGCGGTCCGCCAGGTGAGCTGCCCTCGGTATCATCTACCGATTCCTCTCTAGTAGCCGTGCCGCTATTTAGATCCAAGATAGCCGCCTCGATTTCGTCCGTCGTCCTTTCGACAACCTCAACCATCCTCGCCCGCTCTAGCTCCGCGAATATGCCCGGCAAAAGGAGTGGGTGGAAAACGTGGTCTTCAGCCCCTACAATTCGACTTGTAAACTGCTCCACGGTGGCTGCGGTGCACCCGAATACGATGCCAAATATCAATCTGCTGCGTGGGAAGTAGGTGACCGTCATAGCAAGATCGTCTTTCCAACTATTCGCAGACCTGCAGTTATACACTGATTGAAGCGTTAGCCAAGTCATTCACGTAAGCCAGTACCGACTTATATATACCAATAGCAGAATGTAGTTGCTGTCCGTACTCCGTTTGCCCCATTTTGACTCTGGATCGTGAGAAGAGAGGCATATCAGCCCTGCTAATTGCTCGTGATATTGAGGAGTGGATATGGAACTTGCGACAGATCTTCCTGAAGGTGTCCTTGTCAAAGGGAAGCTGTCGGACCGCGCGATCTCCGCCCTGGATATCTCGGGTGTCTTCTTTATGAGGTCCCGTTTTCTCACTACCTTGAGAACTATCGGAGCAGTTATCCCTATCTGGGCATTCATACTGGTCGGCCAGTGACGAATCGAGGTTCGCCATTGCGTGCCTATTTTTCTGGGAGCAATCACTGTTCTCTGCCCCCCCTTTTGCTAAGCTACTAGATAGTTAGGCAAGAACATGAATAAATCAAGAAGAAGACCCCTACATCAACACCAGGCCGGACTGCTTGCCAACGGACGGGACGTTCTGGGTAGATCGGTCAGTACGAGCATCTCGTGGAGTCGCGGTCAGCTAGATCATTAGTACCTTTTCAAGCCAATCACTCCAGTCCACCGGGGTTGCAAGATTCCAACGGCTCGGTTCCTGCCTTTCTGTTAGCCTTTCCAGGGATTTGAAGAGAGTAATGACGAACCTTGTCTGTTGCCAACCGTCGCAGAACACGAGTCGTTTGCCAACCATAACGGTAGACGTTATCCATGTCGGCTTCAGCCAGTCTCGCATTCTCCATGGGCCAGTCCATCTTATGGAAGCTACATTGCATGGGTAGGAACGACAGCGACATAGGATATTGCCCGAGGGGCGACTCCGCGATAACATGAAAGTCTGAAGTGACACGTCGAATAGCTTACTAACTGGACCTGGCTTAGCCGACTGTTGTTGCACATTCGGGTATGACGGCATATTGTTGTTAGGTTACGCTGTGGCGGAGCTTGGGCAGTGTTCATTTCTGGCCGGCTGCATGCATATCTATGGAGTATGCGTATGTGCCCGAAAGGCAGTGTTTCTGTGCTTCTGCCTTGCCACGTGGCAGTCATGAAGGAGATTGGAGGCTTGTGGCTTAGCGAGTCGCCCGAGATATCTGATGCCTTGCATCACGATTCCTTCTTAGTACGTTGCCATCTCGACATATTCTCTGTTGCAATTGCAATGCTCAGTAATGTTTAGTGATCACCATGCCGACTGAAATATTCCGCAGCAGATACACAGATCAGCAGACCTTACAAAAAGAACTGCTAAGATTTTTTCCTACCGAAATCGTTGCTGTCATGGTGTGTCAACAGGCAGGCTCGGGCGAATACACTAGGCTAATAATACGGATTGAGTAGTTTGAACGCGGCCGCTTCTACTGTACAGTTCCGCGGAAGTTGACCGAAGTATGGAGAGAAAGGGACCTTTCGCGTAAGCTCACCCACCGCTAACAGCACCGTTGCAGATGCAGCGCAAGAGTATTTTAGACGCCATTGCGGCGGATCATTATGCCACAGGATCATGACCGACAACATTTCTAGGAGGAGGGCACAGATAAACTTGAGTTTAGCAAGGCTCCGGTCTCTTGGTCACCCATGGGAAAAGTTTGAGCGAGAAGATTGACATTCTAGACCTATCACTATTCCAAATTTAAAAGCAAAAGAATTTGCAAACCCGCCATCTCTCTCCGTTCGTGCCAGGATACCTCTAGCAGATCAGGCCCGACTGACGACCATGCCATGTAGCATACATAAAGCCCATGTGCTGCAATGGACTGCTTTGAAACCACCACGCTGCCGTTCAGCCTGTTACTTGGGCTCGAGCGACTCACGAGCTTGGCTATTCAGGCGGGATTTTATGGGAGGTGGCTCATGGTATGTCGATTTCCGAGGACATGGAGTGAGGCAGTACCCTCTGTCTTTACAATTTTGTTTCAGCTCTTCTATTCTCTTCAAGAGCTCCTTTGATTTGATTCTCTTTTTCTGGTCAACAAGCATCATGTGGGCTTGGATCAAGTCCAAGAAATCGTGAATGTACTGGGTACACTGCTTGTTATCGTGAAGTCTATCGAAGCACTGCTACTATATTAGTCAAGCTTTTTCTTCAAGAGTGAATTCAGCATGCGAAGACTTACCTCTTTAACACCTGTTTTAATCTTGAAAGTGAACAGATCAGGGTTTGATTTCGAAAATACTCCGTCGAAAAATATACGAGTGTGTACGGTGCCGGTGGTCGGTGCACCGTCCTCGTAGCTTGATTTTCGTTTCTCCTTGAAACATTCTACGCCCTCAGGTCCATCTAGAGCCCAGACTGTGAACTCTAAAAAGACGCACCCTAGGGTCCAGATGTCAAAGGCCCGGGATACCGTCCCCAACGCGTCCGTCCCGATGCCGTCTGGAGCCTCCATGTCACGCTCGGGAGGGCGGTAATCCCATGACACGATCTTTATCGGCTTTTGGGTGGAACGGCTGATCTCTCGGTGGACCTCTGCAATTCCCAAGTCGGAAAGGACGAGAATCTCTTTGCCTCCTAACTTGTACCAAAGAATGTTCTCGGGTTTGATATCTCCATGCTGCCCAAACAGCCTATCTCCGCTCTCGTTCTTCAGTCCCGAGTCGTGAATATATGCGACGGCATCGACAAGTCCCCAGCACTGTTCTGCAATCCATTTGTAACTTCTGTAGTCTCTTGTCGGTGTCTGCTTCCAGAAACCTAGAAGGTCATTCTCCGCCCAGGGGAATAAAAGACAGTATTGTTTGCCACTCAACCCTTTCTCGTACGCGATCGTGGCTAGTAACGTCACGATATGCGGCCGCTTCGCGCCAAATCGTTTCAGCATGTGTGCCTCTTGCTGGAACGCGTTCTCTTCAAACTCTACATCTCGATCGAGAATTCCTCTACCGCTATCCGGAAGCTTCAAGAGCTTTAGAGCGAACGAATCCCTGGGGACAGATAGCTGCATGACTCTGTGAGTTGATTATCGCCTGAACTGTACTCTGGAGCACCTACAGAAGTAAGAAGGTCGTCAAAGTTGTGTTGCCAGGGGTGAATGCTGATCTCGTGGACCTCTCCATAACCACCGAGACGAGTCTCTGCAGTGGATGAGCTCGAGGACTTCCGCTTAGGTAGTGTAACCCATGGCCTGATCTCCTCCGCGCTGAACTCGTAGTGGCGGACACCATCGGTCGTTGGGGGTTCAAGAAACTTGACGACGAGATCTCTCTGATACATCAAAAACGAGTCTATGTCGCGGGCCGTCCACCCTGGAATCTGGAAGAGTTCAGTCCCATTGGGTTTTCCGACTGGGCTTCTGAAGTCGGCCTCGTCCAACGGGAGACGACTGTCTGTTATCCTCTTCTCAACGAAGGCGCTGATATCATTCGACTTCCCCATCAGCAATAGGATTGCCACCACCCGACGGAATCCTGATTTATCTATGCATATCTTATCTCCGCATATTTCATCGACCCATCTAACCTTGGATGCTTGTGGGTCGGTCCCGCTTTCTAACAGTTCGCCGGTTCGGACGAGTTCGTCGACGAGGCGTTCGACAATGGACCTCCTTAACACATCATCGAAGATCTTCTGAGGCCAGAATTTCCTCCCCTGGTCAGGGTGCTTGACTCTAACATTCCTCAGATGCTGTTCGATAGCTGTCGCGATATTGCCTTCATTTTCGGCTATGTCAAAATGTTGAAGCTTAGGCTCCTGCCATTCATTGCGGGGTGGCAATATCTCCCCAGAGCGGTCTATTGGCCCTGTGTCAAACGTGCTTCCGTCCGGCAGTCGGATCACCGGAAGTTCGCCCATCGTCACGCGCCGATGAATGTCAAAGAAACAATCCAACTGACAGTTAGTGGTATTAGAAACACGAGGGGTCACGTAAGTGTTGCGAGCATTGGCAGCGGCTCGAAAGAATTGAAAGTAAAGATAGCAAGGAGAAGGATTTGCAAGGAGGGGAGCTTGGAGATAAGAGAGCCACGGGGAGAGGGGAATTCTTTTGGGAAGGCAACCATATGAGGCGACGGAAGGGAAAGTGCAATTTTGAATGGCACTCCTCATTTGCTCATGGCATCTCTACAACGGTCTGGTTTAGCAGCTAATTATTGGATTCACAGCAAGGGCAGAGGCAGCAGAATGATCGGAACTGAGTGGGATAGTGAGGGGGAGATATGAGCCTCCCTGAACTATGTAGTAGTGCTCCTGGGGATTTTTAGCTCAGCATGGTACGACAAATCTTAACCCCAGTCTTGTCTCATGGAAAGCTGACACCGCTGAATATCAAACCTGTCTGTTGTTGGCTGGTCCATATTCTATGAGATTCCAGGAGTAAGAAGATGTGGCTGCAGATACAGCACGTGTATATCTATTCAGAGTCCCCTTTGGGTCCCTAAACTCAGATGGTGTAACCAGATTCTATCGTAATGCTAAAGACTAGTGTGGCAGCCTTAGCCGCGCTGTCCCTATAGAGATAGCTGCCCAATCCCCTCGGCAGTTGGCTGACACCTTTCTATAATGTTTCGCATAAGCTCGTCCTGATCAACTTTCGCGGAGTTGGCTGCGATCCCAATGCAGTACACATTGTGGCGTACCTGACGATGTTAGTTGGGATATTCACTAGCCATGGGCGGACTACCTACTTCAACGTGATACTGGAACTGACCGCACGTCTCCGTAAGGATCCTGGATAAGTCTGCCGGACTCACCAGGCTCGAGTGGACAAAATGGAGCCCGTTACCTTCTTTCGGGAGTGGCCCGTTGTGACTGCTCATGAGGAATGACGAACAACGCTTACAAGTTGTAGATGGAAGGGTTTGCTTATATATTTCAGGAGAAATAGCTTCACGAAGTGTTGTATATCCAGGGATGGTCCCCTTTGGTCCTGGTGAGCATGCCCTTATTAATAGACAGAATGCCATAGCCTCGTGGCAACATTACGCTGTGAGTCTACATGGTTATAGCCGGCTCTCCACAGGGAGCCTCCAACATGCTTAGACGCCCGCGAGGCGCTTTTCTCCGCCCCCATGACCTCAGCTAACTCAGATGCAGGGAGCTATCCCTATTTCGGCAGCGTATACTTCGTAACGTGCGTCTTATCTCGGCACAACTGCCCCACAAGAACTCGGTGAAGGGCTAGCGGACTTGGCAAATGGGTGGGGAGTGGTTACAGTCAACGGGACATGTTCAAGAGGAGCTGGTAACACGCATTGAACCTTAGGGCGCATCCTTGGCGTCGTCCCCTTCCGCAGACGGCCGGTCGCGGTAAGGCTACTCTGAAGGCCCAGTCCATCCTTCATATCCATTATACCCGGAAGCCCTGGCATGTGAGGATGTGGAGATAGATCATTTGCTATATCGCGGAGTATGCACATCGGCAAGCCCCAGAAAGCTGGCACCGCCCCGAGTAAGCATTCTTTCTTCCTGCGACACAGCCTTGCTAAGCGGTAAGGCTTTATCGACAGGCTTTCTCAGCTCTTCCTCGACTCATCTTCAGCGGATATATCATTGAATAGCCTATAAGTTCAGCAGGACTATACTCTGTCGTCCGCCCTGTTTCTCAGTCTACCCTCTCCTCTAGGGCAGCTTTGGGACATTGTTGTGCTCCATTTGTCCCTGCATTCATACTAGCCTTGACCTAGAAAGCCTACGCAGCCTACACGACCTCCCTCCAATCCACCTCCCCCCCCCCTCCCCTCCCCCACCCTCTCCTCCTCTGCCTGCTTCGATGGCCCCGCGAAGCCCTACCATGGCCGGAGGAATAGCCAAACAAAGTAGCCAGCTAGAGAATATCTCTCAGGCTGAAAGCAACATTACGGTAAACTTCCGGCCCGCCAGTGTAGGTGTATCTCTCCTACTAGCTACTTGCTGGTAACCCAGCCTGCTTGTTTTGAGAACTCTTTTTCTGCCCAGCCTGATCTTTTGACAGCCTGTAAATCCCTTTGACGCTCCGAATCGACAACGATCTCTACTTTTTGCTCCCTCTGCATGGGGCGACCTCTCACAGACAGACTGTGCACTCGACATCCCTCAGAGGCACCGCCGTCAAAGTGACAGAGTAGTGGACTTTCCGGTAGAAGGGTCCCTCAGAGCTATCCATCATGGCCCGCTTCCTCACTCTGCGCCACCATCCTTCCGTACCTGGGACGTTTCGGATGAAGAACTTAGCATCTACACGAACTGTGATCGCGGCTATACCGCAGCGGAAGAAAAGTATCGAAATGGGTCACTCAATGCCGCGGAGCCGGTAGCCTCTAAAGAATTCATGCTCGCTGGCATTGGCGGGCACTCCAGCTCTGTCAACACCCCCCAGGCGCTGAATCAAGCTCCTAATACCGACGCCCGATCCACTGTGGTTGATCTCGAGGGCTTTGACCAACCTCCCGACACCAGGAGCCAGTCTGGTTTCGATACCGCGCTTGCTAGGCGTATACGAGCCGCGTTGTGGAAATATAAGTGCAAAAAACCATGGCTGCCGTTTGACATGTTGTTTGAGCTTATTAATGAAGAGAATGTTTGCAGGGAGCTATCTCGCGTTTTGGGTACAAGGTCCCAGGAAGATCTTCAAAAGGAGGCGAAGAAGATCTGTAAACACAATACCTACAAGGACGACGCAGGAAAGACGAAGCGATTTTCCAGCCGGCGGCTCTTCGCGATTCTCACCCTCATGGACAAAAGCCAAGATGCCCCGGATCTTGTCGACAAGGAGCTGACAGATAGAGACCTTCCACTAGATTGCAAGATCACCGTCAACGGAATCGAACTGTCCAGACGCCCGCAACCTCATCGCCCCGGCAAGAAAGCATGGCGACTGGCTAAGAGTTGGGACGATCGTGAATGTGACTTGTTCCACTCGTATCAGCAGTATATGCTCAGCCCATTCTTCGAGCTCAAGAAGGACGAAGTGGAATTCCATGATATTGACGACGAAACTCCTCTACCGTTTACTGAGGTTGCGCCATGCAGTAAACAGGGTCACCACGGAAGGGTCTTTCGCGTGAAAATCCACCCATCCCACCACGGCCGTTCAGACGTATGTCTCGTCTTTGTCTCGGGGATTTTCTGCAGCGTTAGTTGACTATGTTCGCAGAATCCATCATTTGCAGTCAAACATATCCTTTCGGTCGACGGCAAGGATTTCAAAGATGAAGTAAAGGCATGGAGGAAGTCAGGGAATACGACGCGCCACCCTCACCTCATTGATCTCCTTGCCACCTGTCGAAAGGGGCCACAGGACTGCTATCTGCTCTCAGACTGGGCCGAAGGAGGCAATCTGCGGGACTACTGGTTTTGTCACCCGAACCCGCAGCCGGACATCTCACTGGTACGGTGGATCGCCCAACAAAGCCTCGGCCTGGCTCAGGCGCTGAAACAGATACACCGGAGCGACTCATCTCTTTCAGATATCTCGGAGAGAGACTATGGTATCCATAGCGACATTAAACCTGAAAACATGCTGCTCTTCAAGAAGCCACCTGGCACTCCCGGGACCTTGGTCATTTGCGACTTCGGCTTTACCCGATTCCACAGCAAGGAGTCTAGGTCGCGAGCCGCCCACATCGGAGGAACTGACACCTACCGTGCTCCGGAGGCCGAATTTCGACCAATCTCCAGGGTTTACGATGTCTGGGCACTTGGGTGTCTCTTTCTCGAGTTCATTACCTGGTATCTCACTGGCTACAATGGTGTGCAACATGATTTCACCGACAGGAGAATTGGTGGAGATACGGGACAGCTTATGAAAACTGACAAGTTCTTCAACAATGGCCCCGAGGGCCAAGCCGTGAAGCCTTGCGTCCGAGAAGTGAGTTATCCTTGCTCTATAATGGGGATGAAGTCTCTGACGGTGACGATTTTGTTTAGTGGATCCAACACCTTCGCAGCTTGGAACATTGTAGTGAATTCATCCACGACTTTCTGGACTTGATAGTGGAGGATCTCTTGGTCGCTGATTACAAAAAAAGGAAGGATTGCAGCGAAGTAGTACAAAGACTGGGACATTTGTGCGCCAAGTGCAGTGGCACTGAGAGAGGAGGTGGGGATTCATACTGCATCAAGGGCAGGCCACAGTGCATGAAGGTGCCGCCACTGGTTGTTAATGGGCTGTTCCCCTCCCGCGACCCATCTCTTTCAGGGACCTCACAGATGCATCTTCGTGGTGCCGCCACTGGACCCGCGGACGGCGATATCGAAGAGCAGATTAGCACACAGCCGTCGTCCGATTCCCAGAGCCGACGAATGAGGCTCTCCACGTGGCTCGAGAACCTCTGCGTGGGCCATACGGCTAGATTCCTAACACGAGATTACTCAGCATCGACGCGAGAACGATTCAACGAGAGGAGGCCATTACTAGGATCTGTTGGCCAAGATAGGCTTATCTCGGCCGCCGTCATCAAGTCTCACGTCCATGAAAGGAGCCGCAACACCGTAGACAAGCATTCGTCCCCCATCGAGTCAACTTTGTCAACCGTGGTTCGCAGCGGAGTAGAGATGCTGACAGGAGGTCGAGCACACTCCGATTCGGCTAAAGGGGGTTCCGAGCAGTCGAGTAGTTGGGCTGACTACTTCCGTCTCTGTTGCACTCATAGGAAGAAGTTATCGGCCCAAACTGAGGTCTAGGAATTCAAGGCACCGGCTTGCACTTTTGGACCCACAAGTTCAGGATATCAACTGTTGGAGGCCTCTACGAGTGCGATTGCGAAAGCGACATCACATTAGCTGAGTCATGGAAGCCCAGTACATCCGCAATAAGGTCAGTTGATTGCTGCCCTGGAGATGTCTTTTTAACTTGTCCTCAAACAGTACCTAATTGAGACGGTCCATATCTTCTTTTTTCTCCTTCCCGCTTCGACCACTAGCGACTAATGTCGAGTGAATGACACACCTAAGCAGCCCACACACATCAAACTCAATCCCCAATGATGGCACGACAGGTAGCAGAGGAGAACGCCATTCCAAACACTTGGCGTACTCGGAAACCAGGCTCCATTTTCTGGGCGCCGATCGGCCTGTCCATCCTTCTCCTACGTGCAGTCGCTTATGCCATCTACTTGGTGCCACGATCTCTGCGTCCGACTGAGCATTGGACCTATCGTCAGGCACTGGCGACTCGGCTCCTGAAGGCGATCTTCGGCCTGATTGCCGTTATGGGAATCACCTTTCCTCTAAGTCTCGAGGCAAGAGAGCTAGGGGACCGATGGGTAGTCATCGAACCCGGCCCGCCTGCAGTCTATCGAAGCCCGCTATCGAGCAGCGTGGTGCAACCCGGAAGAATCGGCGCAACCTGGTATCCGAGCCGACTCCAAAAGGACACCTCAAAAGGCGAGGAGGGGCTGGTGGCCCTTTGCTTCCACTCCGGGTCTTTTCTGTGGATGACTGGCCGCCCCGACGACTGCGGTTCCACCGCACGTCGGCTAACGTCCCGGCTGGGACCCGGCGCGCGATCTTTGTGGGTGCAGTACCGCTTGGCGGGCTCTGACGACCCGGCACCCTACCCTGGGCCCTTCCAGGATGCCCTAACTGCGTATCTATACCTTGTCCAGGAGCTGCATATCTCTCCGTCTCGCATCGTACTTGCGGGAGACTCTTCCGGAGCCACCTTGGCGATAGGCCTAGTCCGCTATCTTGCTTCCCACGCCCAGGAGACTGGCCTGGATCCGTCGGTCATGCCCAGGGCGTGTCTCATGTTCTCGCCATCCGTCGATTACAGTGTGGAGGGAGACTCCCAGCAGATCGACAATCACCGTAACCAGAAATGCGATTATATAGACGGTCGTATGGCGGCATGGGGTGCCCGTGCAATTGCCCCACCGCCCATTCGTCTGGATGACCCCTATCTCTCCCCGGCCCTGAGCCCATTCCCGACGTCGGTTCCTATCTTCGCGCAGGCCGGTGGCGCAGAGGTGCTGTGTGATACCATACGATCCTTCAGCGAGGCCATGCGAGCGGTGCCCGGAAACAAAGTCAGATACATGGAGGTTCCGGGAGCACCTCATGATATTTATATGGTCGGGGAAATACTCGGGTGGTCAGGGGAAACAGAACAGGTCTTCAATGCCGCAGAATCCTTTGTGTCAGAGGTCCAAATCTAACTGCTGCTGAAGGCATAAGTTGTGTTCATCTCATCCATTATACTGAATCATAACTCACTCATCCATTCCTTCTCAGCATCGAAACAGCACCTCCGTTCGTAGACATTAGCTTGGTTGGCTTGGCTTCCGTAGTCTCGAGCTTCATGAGAGCGGAGAGTTTCCTGTAGGATAAACTGATAATTACAGCTGGGTTTAATCCTTGGCTACCTTAGGGAGCAAACAGGACGAAAGTACAGCAACCCCTGTAGCTGTCAGGTAGTCACGTACGTAAATAGTCAGGTCCACTCCCGTCGATTTAGTAAAAGTAGGGAAATGCAGGTTAATTGCCTAGCTACTGTACAGTAGGAGGGTATGACCATTTTATACACACACAGCCTCCCTAGCCCCCTGGCACTCCTTGTACCAGTACTTGGCTTAGGAGTCTCTGCACTGATATCTCTGGGCTGTGCTAGTTAGGGCGTCCCATAGAGACTTTCAGTAGATTTCCCCTACGACTTTATTCTATCCACAGATACGACAAGTTTGACGGTAGATCGCTGATTCTGCAAATATAGTAAGGCACTGATAGTTACCGTCACGCAAAATTCCCGATCTGGCAACCAGGATGAGCCTAATGAATCCAAACTTGAGAAACTCTGTTGTGATGATTACCCCCCCCCCCCCCCCCCCCCCCCGGGAGCATGATGGTTAAACCTGGTCATCTATGAGTCCGAGCTAGATTCAAGCAGCCGAATGAGCCACAGGCACGTTGCAGGACTACGACGCTACGCGACGCCTCAGTACTAGTCAGCGGACCAAGTCTATTGTCCAAAAACACGAAGCACTTCGTCTCGAAGATGAAATTTTATGTCGAGAACACTGGAAACTCGGCGGCAACGTACAACTTGTCTCACACGCCAGCGCCCTCAGTGACGACGAAATGGCAGGTCTACCGTATGTCAACACCCGATAGGTGCCAAAACTCGCGGGTCTAAGCTTTGGGTCTTCTTCCTTCGCCTTGAAATCCTGCTAAAGGGCCATAGCCGCTGTAAGAGTTATTCAACTCAACGATCTTGATGCAAACTTGTTGTCTTTGTACTCAGGCTGGATTGGCTTGACTACCGCTGCGGTTAACGGCTGTACGAGCCTATCGATTGATTCCAGGATTGGTACGGTCAGCTGGCGGATGGTAAGTAGGCGCCGCCCAGGCGGTACCGGTTGCTTGTCTTCGCACTGAGGGTTTTCAGCGATAGGGATACACTCTTCGACTACGACGGTCATGAGAGGTGAGTTCGACATACGGCATGTGAAAAGTCAGGAGTGAGACTGTGGCTGGGAAAGGTCTGCCGATGAGTTTGCATTTCCGGAATGCTCTTTCAACTTGTATGCCGCCCGTGTGCTTCGTCATACTAAGTATCATCACGTCCTACAGCTGTAAATCCTGGAATGATCGAAGGTTACAAAGAGAGCTTTCGAGTCATGTTGCCAAGAAGTTTCTTCCGACCGCCTGTGCTTGGCTTCGGACGACGGGTGCTTCCGGCTGTTTGCGTGTGGCTTCAACTAGTCCACTGAGCTGCCTTTTCCCCTCTGGGCTCTGGTAGCTGCAGACTGCAGAATCTCTACCGCTCTTCGGTGCTTGATTGGATTATCTTTTAGAGCTGCATAATATGATCACCTGATGGCAGCCTGCTTACCATCGTCATTTCGACTTTCTGATCTCTCAAGCTGAACTGTTCTTAACCAGCCTTACCCTTGCCCTTCCCTGCACGGGGGCATGACACTCTACCCTATCGTGTTTGATGCAAGAACCGACAAGCTGACGCATTCACGCATGAATGGATCCCGTCTCCGCAATCACTGGCGTCCTTGGGGCCGTCGGTGTGATCGCGCAGGTAGCCTCGGCGGCGACGGCATTCATGCGCGAAGTCCGCTCTGCGCGCAAGGAAATGCTGGAGGTCAAGAAGCAGCTGTCTTCGCTTAGGGGTGTGCTGGAGATACTGGAGGAAGATTTTTCCGATCCCGCCAACACGAGCCTCTCGCCGACTGTGGTCGGGCAGATTGTCGATGTAGTGGCCGACTGCAGCAGTGTGGTCACCCAGATGGGCGACTGTATTAGAAGTCAGGGTCGCTCGAGGCTCCTCTGGGCAACCTCGGGAAAGGCAGAGGTCATGAGGCTGCGCGAGGAGTTGGAGATCCATAAGGCGACGCTGGATCTCACTCTTGATCTCATCTCTAAGTTAGTTGGGCTGCACCATACCTGTGAGAGTTCGGCTAAAGACATGTCCTGACGGGACAACAGCATCATCCTAAAGCAAACCAAGAATGACACCGGGCAAATCCTTCAGGATACAACCGCCTTGAGGGAAGATACCTTTCTGATACAGACCGATACCACGCGCATTCTTTCCGAGATTGGGAGGATTCAGTCGCAGCTTCACAGCCTCAGAGAGGATAATCTTGACTCAAATTTCGTCCTGGAGAGATACCTCAACGACCTGAAGACTGATGCGCAAACGGTCTTGGGTGAGTTTGACCAAAACAGAAATCCCTGGGAAGAGGGCGATGAGTCGGGCTGGGCTGGCAACCCGTCCATGGGTGATGATCCGGGTAATGATCGACGTCGCGGAGTCCCGAAACCCATATTGTTCACGAACAGCCAGGGCCGACAATACAACATCCCTTATGCGACGTGCAAAGATTGGACGGTAGGGTCGATCCGGTCCCTTCAGATTGGCACAGTGACTAATATCGCCGGCATCAGGGGATGGTAGAGATAATCCGCCACTCCTACACCAATGTACCGGAGAGCAAGGACGTCAAGAACGGGAAATACGACCTTATCGGCCCGAACGGAAGCATAATACTTCCAATACTTTGGGAGCAGCTTGTTGAGCCTGGGTGGGAAGTTACCATGAAGATGTGGGAAGATACACAGAAGACTAAAGAGCCCATCAAGTTCAAGGACGCAGTCGGCCGGAAGTTCAGTTTTCCTTTCCACCTGTGCCAAACTTGGGCGGTATGTCTTCCATTCCCGCCATTTTTAAGGTGAATGTATCAATAACGAGAGTTGCTCTCAGGGCATGGACGAGTTAATCAAGCAAGCCTTTATCCACGTGGAGGTTATCGGCCCGCACGTCCAGGAGGGCCATTTTGACCTGATAGGACCCAACGGCGAGATCATTCTGCCGTCCGTCTGGGAGAGAGTCATAGAGCCAGGCTGGCCCGTAACCATGCACATGTGGCCGTTGGACAAGGCACCTCTTCTTCCCAGGCATTTTCGAGGTCCGCCATCAGGGCCTCCCCGGCCGCCGGGGTTTCCGCCGCCGCCGCCGATGATGACCCCGCGTCATGTGCCTTCCCACCCTTTGCGGGAGAGAGAGACAGCTTCGAGCTCGAAGAAAAAGAAGGCCTCCAACGGTAGCAAGAAGACGGTACTTGAAATTCTAGGGGGGAAATCTCGATCACACCGGCAAAGCGCTGGCGACTAGATAGGAGATCGCATGGGAAAGCGCAAACAGTGTATCTTATCATTAGCTTCATGAGACTCCCGTCCTTCGTCCAGCAAGGGGCTCGGATGATTTAGCATACGCGTGGGACTAGGAGTCGCAGGCTAGAAGATCGTCAATCATGCCAACGATGCCAACCTAGACATCGTCGTCAACACTAACAGCAGCTCACATTGACTGAAAGTATGGTCAGACCTAGGCAATGCAAACCTACATCTTCCAGTAACTGAGCGATCATTTAACTAGACTGACATTAGTTGATAGAGGGCAATAACCTCAAATGCCTAACCCTCTTCATTGACATATAGCCAAGGCATCAAAGTGCCGACCATATCTACAAACCTTCGGAATGGTGAATTCTGCTCTCCTTGTCGACATCGTTAGGAATGGTGCCTGTAGGGGGGAATAATTGTAAAACTTAGAAGGCACTTAGAAAGAGCTCCCACAGACATATATGACGGCCTGTATAAGCCTTGTCAAAGGCTACAGCACCGGGGAGCCTTCAAGGTACCTTGGCGAAAGCGACTTCATCTTAAATGGCCCGTATGATTGTACTGAGATAAAACAATGAGGAACAAAGTTGCTGTAGATCAGATGATTAATATGAATCAGATCTAGATAGAGGTTATGCATGGAACGAAGTTTGTGTTTCTCTTTTCTGAGATGACAATAACAATGCAGCGCCCGAAGGGAAGGAAATGTGACATACGACGTAGGTAGGTAAAGTACCAGATTGAAGCCTCCCAGCTTCGACCTAAACTTAATTAGATGCCTCCCGTCAGTGCTCGCTATCATGAGAGTTCGTCTTCCCTTGAGGTCCTCTCCCCTTTAAGTCCCCCCTTTCTCCCCTCCTCTCTTCCCTAATCATCTCGTTCGCTACCCTCGCCAGGCCGCTGCTCAATCTCCTCACCTCTTCTCCCCCGATATCCCTCACCAGCTCCATTATTAATGCCTCTACAAATCTCGCATATCCCTCTTTCTCAAAATTTCTACTGATCACCGGGATCAAGAATTCCTTGAAAGCGTGGAATCCTTCTTGTCCCTCGGGATCCAGGATAGAGACCCCCGGGATGCTGCCATCGCGCACTGCACTTGCGCTGGATGCGGAAACTGACTGGATTGGATCGGAGTCTGGAGCTACGCCAGTTCTGAAGCCGAGAGTATACTCGGCGATGCGCCGGTCAGCCTCCTCCTCGATTTGGCGGCGGCCAACTCGACGTTCATACGCAGCTGCCTCCTCGTAGCGCAGGGCGGAGAGTATGGAGGAGATTAGGGAGCGGAGGGCACGCTCTGCCTGGTGGTCTTTGATGCGGACCGCTTTAGAGCGTGGAGGGCTTGCCAGTTCCTTTGCAGAGGCAGTGTCCCCTGCTGCTATGCTGGGTTCGTCGGCGTCATCATCGTCGGCTAACTCCCAAGCGTCTATCACTTGGATCTAGAGGATGAGTTCAATTGTTAATATTAAAATAGCCTTATGACAGGTTCGACGACTTTTGATGTTGCATACGTGCTCTCTAGTTGTCTCATTCTCGTCACCGTCCGGGGTAAGAAACCAATCTTCTGCGACCATGTCGGAGGCGCTAGCTTGTAGAGGCGAATCAGACTGGAGATAAGTAGTGATTCATATTCAAGGCTTCTTTCCCTTGCGATGAAGCCTTATGCCAGTGGCTTGAGATGTATAATGAGTAATTAGTGACTAGGAAATTTCCTGATGCTGTCGTCTCTCGCCTCCTTCCCTGGACACTAACCGGTTTATCCGGCTTACCCGTTCTATCCCATGACCATCACGACAAGTATTTGACAGCATACGTAATGCTTTTAACACATTTTACAATGTAGTCCGACCGCATTATATACTGTTTGAAAGTCGTCCTTAGGCGGGCGACCTCATCGTCAATCTATTCACGATAGAACAACTGTTTCCTTACAAGCCCTCCTGGATTTAAGCAGTGACGAAAAACTTGTTTATTGAACCGACAGGAGTCCCAAGACAAGACAACATCTACTAGATGAGGTGAAACTCCTTATCGGGGTACTCTTCACCCAATCCTGCCCCATCCATGAGACCATGGATGTAGCAATCTCCGATTATTCTATAAGTCCCATTGCCCTCGTCTCGAAGGATAAAGGGGTAGTCACACCCATAAAATAGGACAACTGCGTCGCCATTTCTGGCACCATGCACTGTCCACCCGTATCTCCCACTCCCGGAACGATAGAAGCGCCGACGATAGCACCACCTTGAATGAGCTCCCATCATCGTCCGCGTCATCCCTGCGAAGTGCTCCTCCTCCTTTTCATCGTCTGTCGTGTCGATGTCGTTCAAGATCTGTTCCAAGTCCCCATTGGGGCCGCTTCTAATGCTGAGTGTTGATCGAGCTCCAGAGCCGCTCGGACTCGTCCGCTTGAAAATCGGGGTCTGGCTTTCCGGAAACGGTAGATTCGGTGCCCCCATCCGCTCGAGAATCTCGCCTGGATGCTTCCTGGACGAGAGGTATGCCATCATCTGTTCCCAGCAGGGGCCGTACCCGGGACCGGGAATTTCGTTCTCTCGCGTTTGGTTGCACATGAAGGTCCGCCACGCCGCCTCGTACTGTTCCCACGTGAATCTGCTATCCGGGAACACGATCGTCGTCATGATGTTGTCGATGGACGCCTTGATCCGCGTGCGGTCCTCTTCGTTGCGCCGGAGGTTTCGCTGCGCCGGATCCTGGAACTCAGGCGGGCTACCGTCTGGGTTTGGCTTGATGACGAAGATGTCGTCCGTCTCCTCCCATGGGATATGCGCCTTGTCGTCTACGGCATCGACTGTGTCCAGCAGGCGGCCCTTGAGCTTGAGCGTGCCGGACGCACGGTCAATGCAGGTGATTTGGGGTTTCGTATCGCCGGCGGCTGTGACGCGCAGGCCCCGGATGCGGAAGGGCTCTACGGCGCCTGGTCTCGTCCAGTCGGGCACCCAGGATGGAAGATCGTGGAGGACGGAGGGACGCGGCGAGAAGACGCAATGTGTTAGGATGTCTAGGGATCCTGTCTGTAGCTGCTGCACGGCGAAGTCGGTGAAGATTTCTTCAGAGGTCTTGCCGTAGTCTGCGGCAATCTCCTCACGAGGTGAGACCAGCCCCAGAAGGGCGTAGATCTTGTCGGCCGGTATAGTGCTCTGGAAACTGCGCAGCTCCTCAAGCAGTTCCAGCAGAGGCTGTTGGACCGGCGCGCCGTTACTCTCTTTCCGCTCTTGGCGGAGATTTCCCATCATGACGACCGCCTTGACACCATTGGGGTGATTCATCACGCCGTCAATGCGGAGATGACGCAAGATTGATATAACGGCATGGAAAAAGTCCCACGGAAGTTTGAAGCGGCCCGACTGTATTGTCACTTCCTTGGCGTTGGCAACCTCCTGGATCACCCAGCTGCGTTCGAACCACGAACGACGAAGAAAACCACCGAGGATGTCCCACTCAATGCCGTCGGCATTCCGATGTCTGAGAAACTTCGTCGTCATCTCGGCAGGGTCCGAGCCGGGTGTGAAGATCTCTTCACAGATGGCCGAAATCCTGGACAAGGCCCAATCCGCATGCAGCTCGATGCCAATCTCATCTCCAAGCCATACTCGCACCTTGGCGGCCCGCGAGTATATCGAGCCCATCATCTTGACGTGCTCGTTGCGCTCCTGTACGTCATCCTGGTTGATGCAGAGCGCGTCAACCCATATGCGCAGCGGTTCCTTGTCATCACGCATGCATCGCAAAGCCCTCGCCAGCTCCCCGCCGATCTCGATGGTGACACCATCACAGATGGCCTCTTCGGGCGGCAGCACGCCGCCAAAGCGAATGTAGAAGCTGTCGAGGTTGCGATCGCCTAGGGCGTCACGCAGGCGCACGGTGCGCGCCACATTGATGCCCTCACCGTACAAGGCGACGGGATACTCTTCATCAAAGTCAATGTCTGGTGGGTGCGAGACGCTCTTGCTCCAGCAGTAGCTGAGGGCGTCGTATTGCCCCGGCGAGTCGATTTGCATGTGCGAGAGACCGCAAGCGAGTTTGTCCCCGCCTTCGCCCGGTGAGAGCGTTAGGACACGGGTCTCGTGAGGCAAGCTTAAGGCTTTGTAAGGATATGCAGCCATCACTGGTGGAATAGCGCTCTTGCGGAAGTGGGAACATAGGAGAGCGTGGAACAAGAGGGTGCCGGGTCATGCATATTGATATCTGTTCGGATTTTGGGCATCGATGGCCCATCGAGTGTATCTGCAAAACAGGCAGCAGTCAGTAAGGAGGATCAACAGTGGCGCAGGCGGCTGTTCAGGTGGGCTGCCTCAGCGCGCTACGCAGCTGTCCACCGAGGGTTAGGGTTTTGCATGCTGCCATTTCAGGGGTCATTCTCTTCTCGTTTCATCCATCGTCCTCATCACTGTGACTGCTGTCTAATGGCTTAGCTTTGTGATTTATGTGAACCAGACCCCTTCAAATTGGGCCGTGTACCTGACTGAATAGCCTGGCAAATGCCTACATCTGATCACAAGCCGTGTCTGCATAGCTAATCTACTGTAGCCCTCTGGCTCCTCGCTCTTCTCCGACACTGTAACACTAGACACGCTACAGACGAGTCGATAAAGACAGTACGAAGGAATACTTGCGTAACACCGATAGTAGAAAGAACAGATGGGCCTTGAAGCGCGTCGCGCCTCGACGGAAAGCCGTGCGGGGTGGGAAGAAGGTGTTCATACTGCGCCCTCTTTTCCTAGGCATTTGCGAAGTCCCCGGCCGTGGCGGGGCTTGCTCCGTCGCCGGGGCTTCTTCCACCACCGCCGATCGGCGATGCCGCTGCCACGTCACGTACTTTTCCAATCTTTATGGAACAAAGGCAACGAGCTCGAAGATAAATAAAGGCTCTAACAGTAGTCGGAAGATACTGCTTGAATTCCTAGGGAGTGAATCTCTATAATATTGTCAAATCACTGGCGAGTAGAAGAGCTCAAGCGTATAGAAAAGCTGAACAGCGGACTCTATTAATTTTATTACCTGAAAAGGTCCTGGTAAGGAAGGTATCAAGAGAGTCAAAAAGGAGCTACAAGGGGTGGCCGTTAAGGTACAACTGCGCCTTGTGAGGTCGCTCCACCCATCATACTTTCACCGGTATGGCCATGGACGGAGTACGGCGGGACTGGTGATTCCTTATATTCCCAGAGTCATACGCTGCATGTCCCATCTCTTATCCTGGTGACTTACGGACTTCCAACATAAGGGAGGATGACGGAACTGGGGTATTCGCCGCCGAAGTGAACCGTGTGCTCTCCCCGGTTGAGCTCATGCTCCGGCCGTGGGACCGACCATGCCGTGAATTCGGCGGCGCTGTGGTTCTGGCCTCCAACCTGTACAAGCACATAGCTGTCAGTCACACCCCATGCTTCTCTAGAGAAAAGGTAATTGGCCCAAGGAAATCTCCAGGGTTTCTGTCCTCGTTGGGATCCCGAGGCCTGGGAAACCGTCAAAGGAACCGTGAAACTCACCCGTAACGAGATGCTCTCACCCGCATCAAAATCTGTCCCCAAAGCCCAGATACCAATCTCCATCTTGACCACCGTACCAGGAGGGACTTTCTGCTGCCGCTCGTGTGGGTGGAAGGGGAAGTTCGGATGGATGCTCCTGGAGGGGTCCGTCTCGCGGTGAGACGCGCGCAAAATGCCCATCGGTCCTGAATACGTGTTCACACTGTGCTGATCCTTCTCGTCAATCTCCGACATGGAGTTGACGGGGGTTGCCTCGAAGGGGAAGTTCAGATGGAGAAGATCCTTGCCGCTCTTGTCCTTCTTGCGAAGGATCACGAAGACAACAAAGTCATCACGCTTATCGCACGACACGTAGAGCGTGGTTTTTGGAAGACCGATCAGCCTGGATGCTTCTGAGAAGGTGTGTGTGAACTCAATCCAACTGTTGCGATCCTCCGAGTTATACGAGAGTGTCTCCGTAGCTGCCGGGGACTTGTCACTAAGCTTTCCATTGCCAGACAAGAAGAACTCAAGATACTTAGTGTCGGGTACCGGGAAATCTGACAGCACGATGTTGTGAACGGGGTGGTTGTCCCCGAATTTGAGCGTGGCCCACCGTACCTTGGGCGTGTCCTGCTCCCAGCCGTTGTCGACGCCACGAAGATAGTGGTCGAAGAAGGCGGTTAGGTGGTCCGAGGACTCTGGCACGCTGTATAGCTCAAACCATTCTTGATAGCTGCCCCATTGTATCCACTTCTTGTCGTGGGGGATCTCCAGCCACGCTCGGACGGATCCCATGTTGTGCAAACTGCTGACATCGGCGCCCCGGATGTAGACGGGGCATTGTATCTTAGTCATATCGACACGCTTGTCCCTCCAGAAGGCATTCATGGTTGCCGATCGTCGGTACATCTCGGAGAAATCCTCCACACCGGAGTTTGGGTGGCCGCGCAGGATCTCCTTGGTGATGAGGTCGAAATTATGCATAGAGAACCATCCTCCTACAATGACTCTGTTAGTCACGACCCATTAGAACCATCGGGCGTCTAGTTAATTGTACCTCGGCAGAACTGCTCCCGATAGAGGTCACTGAGACCCTCCCACGGCGCGATGGCCTTCAGTGACGGCGGCTGCTGAGACGCTATGAACCATTGCGCAATGGCCAAGTACGAGTTGCCCGCCATGCCAACGTTGCCGTTGCACCATTCCAACTTAGCCACAGCCTCAACAACGTCATAGCCATCCTCGCCCTCCTGCGAGCCCATCACGCAGATGTGCCCGTCGCTGTTGCCAGCGCCGCGCGCGTCGACGCTAATGACGGCGTACCCCTTAGGGCACCATACTGCCGGGTCAAGACCCTCAAACTTCTCAAGGCCGCTGAGGTCCGATCGCTTGACGCACGAGTGCCACTTTGTCATAGGCAGCATATCAAGTGCGCTGTACTTCTTCCCGTAGGGAGACCAGCTCAGGATTGCAGGGATCTTCTCCCTGGCATCCGCGGGACGGTAGACGTCCATATAGATTCGGACTCCGTCACGAGCGACAACTTTTACATCGTGGTCTAGTCGGATATCGCTCGTTAAAGCCTTTGTGTCCTGACCAAAGGGCTTGGAGCCTGCGGTAAAAACCTCGCTTTTGCCGGGGTGGAAACCAGTGTAGCCGTTCTCGCCAACCCTGGGCTCACCAATCCGCTTGATAGCGGTCTGAAGTGCAATGGGCATGGCGGGCTGCGATGTGAGGGTGTTCCAAGATTGCAGCGGGGACAAAAAGTATAGAAGGACCTGGTACTGTGTAGAGTCCCGTGTAACGAAGTAGACAGAAACCGTGCGGACGATAGAAAAGGTGAATTCCCAGATAGTCAACTGATGCTCTAGAAACCTTGAAGCAGAGAGAATGTTTTCGTTCCTCTAGGTAATAAGGGGCCAAGGAACACGCGTGGACGTTGTTGTACATTTAGTTCGACCCGAGAAATCCATCTTTGAAGCTACCTGATATCGCATCAACAGCTCCGGCCCGCAGACCAGACGTTGACTTTCCACAGAACCTCGCCTGGTTCCCCGCTCCCCAGACTCCGTAAGCCCCGCCTCTCCACATTCTTCCCCGATCCGAGGATCGTTCTCGGGGGTCCTCCGAGGAGTGTAAGAGCATCTCAACCCCGCTCCGGGGCTCGCGTACCAAAAATCGCGGGGAAGTGGGCAAGGCTGCCAGTGCAGAGACAAAAGCCGTTGGACTATATCAGGGCAAGTGCTCACCAACGAAATTCCGGCAATCGACTCTGAGCAGCGTCCCAACTTCATGAAAGCCTCATCATCTTATACAGACTTCATTGATTTCTGCCACGCTGAACACTTTGCCTAACATGTCCACTACTACCACACAGACCAAGACCGCGGAGGCTGAGCCCAAGCTCACGTTCGCGACACAGTTCGAGGCCAAAGACCTTGTAGAGTTTGACCCAAACCGTGTCTACGGTGACTGGCGGGATGAATTCCACAAGAACGGCTGTGTCCTCATCAAGAACGTCATAAGCCCCGAGCGCGCCAAGTACTATGCAGACAAGCAGATCGAATGGCTCAAGAAATTTGATCTGGGATTCGACGAGAAAGACCCTGAGACTTGGACAGGTGATCACCTCCCAGTAAGCTTTAAGGGTGGCATGTATTATGGCTACGGGTCAACCCACGAGAAGTTTGCGTGGGAGGCTCGCTCCGAGCCCGCCGTTATCGATATCTTCGAGAAGCTTTGGGAGACCAAGGAGCTCATCTGCTCCTTTGACGGCTTCAACATCTCAATGCCCAAGCGGAAAGACATAACTTGGTCGCCTTGGCCTCACTGCGACCAAAATCCCGATCGCAAAGGGTAAGAGCCATATTCCTCGACACATCAACTATGAAAAGCTCACCTTCCCGGGTGCATTTGTTGAAACTCCGATCTTCTAACTCCCAGCTCACAGCATGCAAGCGGTGCAAGGCTTGCTCAACTTTGCCCCCAACGGGCCCAAGGATGGTGGACTCCTGCTCATGAAAGGCTCCTCCAAGCTGTTCGATGAGTTCTTCGCCCAGAAGCGCGAACAAGCCGACCACGAGGACGCGCCCCCGCCAGAGATCAAGTACATGGATCTATTCATCTTCAGCCAGAAGGACGTCAAGTGGTTTGAAGACCGAGGCTGTGAGTTGATCAAGGTCAACATGGACCCCGGTGACTTTGTACTCTGGGACTCGCGCACTATGCACTACGCCAAGTTTCCCGAGGGCGACCAGATCCGCCACGTCCAATACATATGCATGACCCCCCGCAAGTTTGCTACGGGGGAGGCCCTCGAAACTAAGAAGTTCTGCTTTGAGAACTACATCGGCACTACGCATTGGCCGCACTGGTGAGAAATTCTGCATTACCGGTGTGAACTTAGAATAATTGGAGCAAGGGCTGACGGCGCATGATCATCTAGCAACATCCGCCCCTCGGCCGAGAAGCCCATGAGGAACGGTGAGTTGTGCCCTAAGTACAGGACCGAGCCCTTCGAGAAGCCTGAGGCCACCGAAAAAGTTCTGCAATTGGCCGGGGTCAAGGCTTATTGAAAGGAGGACAAAACGCGGGCGCCACTGGGGCCGTTGTATGTAGACATGGAAATCGAGTGTATACAACAGGGTCAATCTCTACACACATTCGAGCTGTCCTTGCTCCATAAATCACGCACCTGCTGTTAGTGGACATGGCAGGCTGCAAGAACAGCCGGAAAGACACTCGTTAGAGCGCAGATATCAAGTAATTAGTGAGGAACTCATGGTGCCATGGTTCCTACCATGCATGGGCAGTATGGCCTTTTGCATTTTTAAAAAAATGAAGCTGCACTTTGCTATAAATGTAGCTGATAGTCCTGTAATCAGTTTGTTGTAAATAAACAGACATGAACGAGGTGTATGACCTCTGGTGAATTGTGGATGTGAATGTTTACGTGCGGGCAGTACGGCCCTTGGTTTGTGGAGGCAAGATACTCAACATCCTAAGGGCAAAGCGCGGTATGTCTCCCAATGCGATATAGGCTACGAGAACTGAAGGTGACTGATACCATTCTGACTGCACCGCGTCCAGTACAGATTCATCCTTATCTCCGGGTAGACGCTCCGTGGTTGTGACAGCACCTGGGTCCTGGGATATAGCAAACAACATTTGGTGGTGGCTAGGTTCGGTTCGGTTCGGTTCGGTTCGGTTCGGGTAGACCTCAGGCCAATGGATTAGCCTCTTTCACCCACGACTTTCCTTTTCGGGAGGCATTCGCATTTGCCCCGAACTGTGGAGGCGGGACCGGTCAGGAGCTTAACGCTTGAAGGTTGCAGGCTCGCCGTCATATTAAGCTGCATCTCAGCACATACGCGGAACTTTATACGTCATGTCATACACATAGAGAATATTCGGGTGGATGCAGTGTCTCATCTCATGATGGAGGCTGGAAACGACGAGTTCCGCATCATCATCGTCGGCGGTGGTATCGCTGGTTTGGCAGCCGTGAGTGTCCTTGAACATTGCTTAGGTACAAATTCCAGCTAATCATGTACGGCTACGGCAGGGTATTGCTCTTCGCGGTGCAAACAGGTCAATCACCATCCTCGAACGCTCTCGTATGCTCAAGGAGACCGGCGCCCTGATCTCCCTGCAGCCCAATGCTAGCAAGATTGTCACTCAATGGGGACTGGATGTCTTCCTCAAATCCGCGGAGCCGCTGGCTGACCGTGGTTTTCGTCTCTTCGACAAGGCTGGCCAAGTCGCCCGGGAGGTGCCGCTGAGCACCGACCAATTCGGAGCGGACCGTGTCCTGTACCATCGACAGGATCTCCACTTCGCATTGCGAGACGCTGCCGTTAGCTGTGACCTGCCCGGAGCACCCGTCAAGATCATGACGGCAAGCCTCGTGGTGTCCTGCGACCCAGACAACGGACTGGTCACGCTTGATAGGGGAGAAACACTGGAAGCCGACCTTCTCATTGGGGCTGATGGGATCAAGTCAGTCACGCGCGCCGCCGTGCTAGGCAAGGAACTCAAAGCGACCCCCACCGGCATCTCAGCATACCGCATCCTGGTCCCAGCGCAGTCTCTGCGGGATATCGAGGGTGTGCCTGACAGCGTCAAGAACCCGGAACCGGCAATGACTTCGATGGTGGTAGGAGAGGACAAGCGTGTCATCATGGGTCCCGGCCGCGGGGGTAAGCTCTTCGGTATCGTGGCGCTGGTCCCTGATGACAAGATGCAAGAGAAACCCACCGACGAGTCCTGGGTCAGGCCGGGTTCCAAGAAGCGGCTGCTCGAAGCCTATGCCGACTTTCCAGCTTGGCTGCGAGCCATCTTCAACTCGGCACCGGATGAGGGGATTGGTCTCTGGCAACTACGTGACTTCAATCCGCTTCCGACCTGGGTCCGCGGGCGTACCATCATTATCGGGGACGCGGCGCACGCAATGCTACCGACACAGGGACAGGGCGCGAGTCAAAGCATCGAGGACGCAGAGGCACTACAGGCTTTCTTCGCGAATGTGCAGGCTCGTCCCAGTAAAGGAGACGTACAGGAGGTGCTGGAGAAAGTCTTCAGGGCCAGGTACGAGAGAGTGAGCCTCATTCAGACATACAGCAGACAGCAGGCACAGGGCGGTACGGCAAAGGGGTCTATCGCAGTGAAATTGGATCCAGGGCAGTTCATGAGATATAACTGTGAGTACCATGGAGCCGCCAACTGGCTTGAAGAGCAGTCAAGGGAGCAGCAGTATGGGTCTATAGCAAGCCAAGCATAGAGTTGCCTAAGTACCCCATATTGTGTTCAAGTGTTCCTACCGACGTCCGTGACGGGATCCTTTTCCTGCCTCCTCCACATGCCGATGAGTCTAACAAGAGCAGACCGTTCCCAGCTCAGCTTAGCCCGAAGCGCTTCCCCGCAGAATCCTGGGGTAAACCCCGCATCAGATGTAATCCGAATTCGCTCGGGTCCCATTGGCATATTAGAAGACCGACTCTCCCGGCTCGCTGCTGCTCCTCCGGCAGCGAACCGAGCCAGATCCCCGGAAAAGTCAGCCCATACTGACACATTATGAGCCGGCCGACCCCAGCCGAGAGCTCGCTCATGACCTCTGATGCAGCCGCGGCCCAGTCTTACGGAGCGACCGCACCAGCCACTGCTGGCCCCTCGGCTGCCGCTACGGAGCCTACGGGTTCTGCTGTCAGTGCGTCGTCCTCAAAGCGGATCCGTCTCAGCCTGGCTTGCAACCAGTGCCGCAAGCGCAAGGTCAGGTGCGATACCGAGATTCCTAAGTGCCGCAACTGCTGGCTGCGCGACGAGGAGTGTGAGACTACAGATCCCCGCTACCCGGAAGGTGGCCCGACCGTGCGCCGCTGGGCAACTAAGGACGGCCTCCTACCGGGTCAGAACCCGGCGGCCACCCACAGGAACCAGGCCTCAGTCCCGAAGCACAGCCCGACCGTGACTGCCACAGCAACAGTTCCATCGGATAGAGATCGCGCTGTCGCTGACAGAAGCCATGGAGGGATCAATGCACCCCGTCGCTGGAGCACGTCCGCCTCAATTTCGGCTGTGATGGAGGCTTCTGCGCAGCAGCGGGATGCTATCTCCGCCAGCCCTGCTAGTGCCGACAGCTCTGCTGCAACGGTGGCCATGTCCTGGGTGTCCAGGGGGTATCACCATAGCATAAGCGTAGGAGGCGGAGGCGCAAGCGCAGGCGAGGACAGCGTCAACGATGCCAACCCGGACCTTGTTGTCAACACAGACAGCAGCTCACATAGAGTGAAGGTATGTTTGTACCTTGGAAATGTTAATCTGCGTCTTCTGGTCACTGAGGGCTCACATAACCTGGACTTACATTAGTACATGGGCGGCAGTAGCCTCCAATGCTTGGCCCTCTTTGTTGATATCTATCTGAGGCGCAAAGGTCTGCCGATCATATCGTCAAACTTTCGGAATGGGATGCGTTATGTCGAGGAGTATCAGCTCTCACTGGCCACACCTATCCCTCCCTTGCCGGCACTCGAGCCACTACGGACCTATTTAGATACATTCTTTACGAGGGTATGGCCAGTTTACCCCGTCGTTGACCGCGCAAGCGTGGAGGCGGATATCCAGCACTTTCACCACCTGGAGTATTCTGCGCCAGCTGGCCTGCAGGCGAACCTAACCTCTGCACACATTCCTCAACTAGTTTCTATTTTCTCCATAATTGTTATTGCAGCAGATGAGGCTGCAGGCGAGATCACCGAGTTGGGTAATGCGTATCTCGACGCCGCATACAGCCTATTCGCACACCTGGTAGGCATGCCGTATCTAGCTAGTGTCCAAGCATTGATACTTCTTTCCGTTGCGCTGCGATCAAGATGCAAAGATGGCCAGAGTTGGCATATACTAGCGCAGGCAATTAGGATCGCGCATTCAATCGGACTGCACCGGTTCATCCGACCCTGGGCTAGCTCAACGTCTCTCGAGAACCTACCCGCCGGGTACCAGGTTGACTTGGGACTCCATGGGCGGGTATGGTGGTCCTGCTATGCCATGGAGAAGCTCATGGAGCTCGAGACCGGAAGACCCTCTGCAATCAATGACGAAGATATCGACCAGGTCCTGCCACCCGCCCCCTCGCCGGCCGACAACCCAACCGACTTCTTCTCTTACTGGGTGAGATTGGCGAAAATTCTCAGCCAGATCAGCAAGCACCTGTATAGGCAGAAGCCGGACTCTGCTTGGCAGCTCATGTCTGAGATCGGGAGTCTAGACCAGCAGCTTCAAGAATGGGCGAATGTCATGCCAGAGGGCATAAAGCCAGGGCATGAGCTCTTCGCTAGCCATGGGCTTGGACAACAGCCATACCAGCAGCACGTATCAGGCTTTCTGTCTCTTCAGTACTATCAGGTATGTTGACGGATCCGTACAGTGCTACTCTGTAATCTCTTCTCAAAGAAGTTGACTGGAATTGATACCTGACGAGGCACAAATCACCCTCTTGCGTGCGTCACTCATCTTTCCGACATCGTCTTTCACTGATGAGGTGAAGCGATTGGGTCCCTCGTTGCCGTCGTACGTGCGCCTCCTGCAGTCTGAGAACATTTGCACTGGCGCCGCGCGCTCGACCGTCCGCCAGGTGCTCGAGCTCGACGACCACGGCATCCACTCGCGCATCTGGTCCGTTACGCAGCCGTTTCTTGCCGCCGTCGTCCTCGCCCTGCATATCGTCAAAAACCCGAGCAAGCGCCTGGTCCGGTCTGACCTTGAGCTTCTCATCACTGCTACCGAGCATCTCGAGGTGCAATTCCGCCGGGGCGGACAGCACCCCAGCTTCGTGCGCGGGTTCGAAACGCTTCGAGCGAGCGTTTCGGCTGCCGTCAGCTTGGAGCAGCAGCAGCAGCAGGGGTCGGTCAAGTCGACACCGCCAACGTCGGAGCAGCACAGGCCGGAGCTGGGAATGGCTGTGAGCGGACGGGATGCTGTGTCCCTGGTCGGGGACCAGTCTTTCCTGATGCCTAGCCTCGCGATGCCGGATCTGACCTCATTCGAGATGGGCGAGGATATCCCGCTTGATGAGCTCTGGAGCGCGATAGGAACATATTCTTTCCTTGAGCCTTCCACGCTTGATGAGCCTCCTCTTCCAGGGCCGTAAATGGAAATACGTCGTGACAAACCGTCACGCAGTTATGATGTAACAGGTATATAACGCACATAGGGCACCTCTTTCTCCGAAGAAATTTGTACAATCAGAGTGACGAAGGATCGTGATTAGAACGAGTTAAGGACTATGATGACGGCAACCCATGAGCAATTATGGTACATGCCACGAGTGGAATGCATGTAGTGATGTTTTAGCCTCCGGACTTTTGTGTTCTGCTCTTGACATTGTCCTGCTATTTCAATATAAGTGACGTGTCATGCGACTCATGCCAGCAGTCGCAAAGAAACAAGTATGTTACGCAGCATCCAGAGATCACGACGCTTATTTCGAGGATTCTCAGTTACGAGGATCCTGAGAGACGGAAGATGCGAAAATCATCGAATTTGTACCATTCTGCCAATACCACTGAATGAATGTCTGTACAACATGTTTAAAAAAAGCCAAAGGAAGGACACAAGAGACACATAACGCTCATGCCGAAGCTGACCGGTCCTAGGGGTCTTGACGGAGGCTGACGCTGATCACCACTTCATAGCACCCGAAACGACCCTATGAATATGTCGGCTTCGTCTCGCTGGTCTGCACGGCGTACCGCGAGCAGAAGGCGCGGATCCTTGCGCTGAAGGTGTACACGAGTATTCCTATGGCGCCGAAGACGCCAGTCAGGATGCCATAGACGATAAAAGCACCGTCGTATCCCTTCAGACCAATGAAGGGCTGGACTGCGTACGACGTGCCGAAGCTGAGGATGCCGCGGCCGGCGCAGATGACGACGAGAGCGGGTCCGGATCTCGTGGGATAGGAGTCCAGCGCGTAGACAATCCCGGCCTGGTTGGCGCCGACGAAGGCGAAATAGTAGGCGTTGACGGCGAACACGATGGCGAACCAGTGCAGGCGGTACGGGTGCTGCGCCGCCTCGCCATAGAGGACGGCAGAGAGCACGCCGACCAGGATGGGAAACACAAGCGTCACGAGGCGATACTGCGGTTGATGGACGCCCCCGTTACGTCGGGCTAGGAGCTTGACCGCCCAGTCAGATCCCCAGCCAAGCGCCGGCAGCGCGACGAGCGACACTACAATCTGCCCCGTCATGGCGAACGAAATATTTTCCTGTGCCCAACTGTAAGGCACGGCACTGAGGATGTTACCGTACGTCGTAGCCATGGCGACATTGACCCCGAGAGTCAGACCATTGAGAAGCTGGAGTAATAGTAAGTATACTTATGACAAGCAGAGCAAATTGAGCTGATGCTACTCACGAATGCCCAAAGTATGTCTGGGAATAAGATGATCGTGCACATGCGTCTCAATGTCCGGAAGCCTTCCTCCCAGTCAGGCTTGTTCACAAACAGGCGCATGTCAGACGCCAGAGTGCGCGGCTTGTAGTTGACCGAGTCAAGCTCGCGTACGTCGCGAGTGGAGAGACGCCGAGCTGTATATGACTCGTCCTGCTGGCCGTCTTCCCTGTCGCCGGCCGCGAACGTGCTAACCCTGGCGGCCTGGCCTTGGTACGCGGATAAAGGTCGGTCATATTTAGTTTCCGGCAGGAGAAAGATGCTGATGACCAAGACGAGAGCAGAGAGGCCAGCCCCGAGGCCGTACCAGCCTTCAGAGCCAATGCCCTTGCCGATATAGGATGTGAGCAGGGTGAAGATAGTTGTCAGGATGTTGCCGGCGGCGCTGAAGATCATCTGGTACTTGCCCCGCTCGTGTAGGAAGAACGTCTCCTGAACCATGAGGGGGCATAAGGCTTCACTCTGGCCGGCTGCTAGGCCCAGAATCATTCGTGATGCGAGATGCCACTCGTACGATTTCTGGGTTGCGCAGAGGATACATGCGACAACCAGTACGACAGAGGACACCAAGAACACGGGGCGGCGGCCAACAGCAAGAGCGAGTGGCATTCCGAAAATATTTCCAATGCCCATGAAGAGTGTTGGATACGTCATGAGGTCTAGATGTTGGATCCCAGTTAGCTAAATAATGCATCACCTTGTAAGCTGCTTTAAAGAGTTGTGCTCACGCGTAATGTCTGCGACGGTTCGGCCCTCTGCGACATAGACGGGAATGAACGTGCCTAAGAGTGCACCCTAGTTCCAGATGAGAATTCACGATTGTCAGTTGGGTGCGATTGAGCACTCACTAGACCACTGACCATGGTCAAGCCGACGCTACTGTACAAAGCAACAATGGCGAGGACGATCTAGGGATCTATGAGTCAGTCTGGATATGAAGACATAAGGTGTACATGGACTCACCAATTTCCTTAGTACGGAGAGATTCAAGGGGTCTATCTCTCGCGAATTAGCGCCATGATGATGGAGCGAGATCCCGGGTGAAAAGTCCGGAACCCAACACATATGTACCTCTTGGATCCGGGCTGGGGGTAGGAATCAGATAAACAATATCACCGGGTCCTGAGAGGTTGACGTCTCCATCGAAGAACTCTGACTCGACGTCTGCCGGCTTCAACAAATCAGGCTCCAAGGAGTGGTCGTCTACAATCTCAACATGGCGATGTGTTGTCTTATCGTAGTCTGAACCCATTTTATTTTGGCAGCCGTCACGTCTATGATGGCGTCGAAAGAAAGAAGAGCAGCTTCCGAAAACTGGGCGAAGGTCTCTCGAGGATCGCCGGAATAGGGTGTTAGAAGGCGTTTTTGGCTATGCAACGATTTCGAAGGCCGTGAAAGAGTCCATGACGATGCTTTTGCATCTTATAGGCTGTACTGTCCGGGAAAATTCAACACGGGTCCCTTCCGAAATGTGCAGTCAAGTCGTCCGAAGGTTACAAGCCGAGCACGAGCCCTGGTTTGGTGCCCTTTCTCAGATTTGCGGGGTCCCCGGATTACAGATGTAGTGTCATGCCAGAGCGTGGGGTCGGTTACTAACAACACGAGCCGAATTGGGGAAGACGACAAGCTGAACACTCGTGCAGACTTGCACTCCAAATTTGGGGTGGAGGCTCGGCTCGGCTGGTGGCGGGGACTGAGGCGGACAGAAACTCGGGGAGTCAGAGTTGCGCAGAGCGAAGCCGTGTGAACATGACCAGGATCTTGCAACGCCGCCATTTTGGTTCGATCCGTTATAAAACAAATCCATCTTATTGACGCTTTATCTGGATACTTTCACGATTTTGTACATCATACCTTGGAGAATTATTGCAACCTATCCGTGTTTAAACTAACTAGACTATATACGAACGAACCTGGACGACAGAGTGACTACCTAGCTACGCCTTGATGTAAGGGATTCCTGTGAGCTGGAACCCGCGGTCACTGAGGACCGGGTCGTTCAGCGGCCTGTCCCTCTGCACATGATCGGGCTTGCCATTGCGGATTGCCACGTTGGTTCCCGAATGCAGCGCATTGGGCCAGTGCGTGGTACCGACTCTCGCTGTCAAGTGGATCAGTTACTGTGAACTTAATAAAGGGAAGGACGTGGCGTTTCTCGTCTTACCCTCATAGGCGGCCTTTTTCCTCAAGAGATCCTCCTGGGACGCATCGCTCACAGGCATGTAGCAGGTATAAACCGCCATCCTGTCCTGTGTGCCAGTGGGCGCTAGGTTGTAGTGCGGAGTTCGGGAGTCCCCTGAAGCAAGGAGCACTGTTAGTGGCACGTCTGAAACAATATGTTCCATATGAATTGGCATGGCGAATCGACTTACAGAGCAGCAAATCACCTGGCTCAGCTTCAATCTTGATCCATTTCAAGCCATGGTCCTTGAGCCACTGCATGCCTTTGTCTGTGTATCCGTACCACTCCTTGGTCCACGCTGGAATCCTCTCCTCCTTTCCGCGCAGCTCGTCGTGAAACTGCTCGCTGAGGAGATGAGCGCCCTTGCAGACGATGAGGCCGCCATCATTTGGTCCGTTTGGCATCAGGTTGACCAGGCCCTGGAGGCAGCGGAATCCAGGAGTCTCCGGATCCTGATCTTGGTGAGGCCAAGGGTTGTTGGCAGGAAGATTTGTGCGGTTGGCAAAGCCGTAGTTGATAGTGTCGAAGGACACGATTAGATCCTCTGTGCCATACACCTTCTCGAAAGCGCCGACGACACCTGGCTCTGAACGTATAGCCCAGACAAAGTCCTCGTGACAGGCACCATATGGGAGGAGCATGCCCTTCTCATTGATAACTGGCAGCTTGTCCGGGTGTACCGTAGAGGGGTCATTACGGTCATAGCCAAGGCCGCTGTACAGTCGTGTAAGCCTTGTAGTCGCAGGAGTAGTGGGCAGAATGGGACATATTCAGATACTTACAAGGACTCCGCAAGAGCATACATCTTGTCAGCATACTTCAAAGCCCTCTCCTGGGGGACTGCACCCTTGACAACAGCATAGCCGTCGCGAATGAGGTCGTCGCGCCAGTCACCAAACTTCGGATCAGTCCCATCCACTTTCATGCGGTAGCCCGACACGGGAATTGTGAGAGTTGGGGTGCTAGTGGTAACTGTCTGGGTTGCCATGTTGTTCCGAAGATTGGCTTTGGGGTGTGGGGTGTGAATTCTGGAGGAATTGCCGTCGTCAACTGCCGCGTATATCGGTATGATTTAGCTAGGCGCTTTTAGAGTAGAGGAAGTCTGTTTGCTAGTTGGTGGCTGAACTGTTACATACTGCCTATCACCGGCAAGTCAAGATCAGTATCCGGGCTTATTATAGAGCAGTCTTGCTCCGGCAATCTCCTTCAGTTCTAATCGTGCCGGAGTGCGCCGATTGGCAAACGTTCGTCGGCTCAGATCCGGGGCAAATCCGCGGGGGCGGGGCGATGAGAGATGCGGTTCGGACCCGAGGTTCGGTTCCGCCGTACTGATCTGCAATTGCGTTCCCCCCCCCCCCCCCTCCTCGGCTTTCACCTTCCCTTGTCCCCTTTTGCTGGGCTCTGAGTCTATGGCTTTTACGGGGCACGGAGCACACGAAGTCTACTTCGAGTTCCTCTCGGTCCAAGGCACAGCGATCACCCGAGTCGAATCAGGGAAGATTGAGTGGAATGCCGGAGATCTGGGTGTGTCGTCTGAGCCCATGTGGAGCCGAACCCCGAGCCAAGTACCGAGCTTCTCTTATCACCTTTGCAAACCCATCCTGTCTGACTCTTTGACATGAACAAGCTCGAAACATTCGATTTATCCCCGTCACTGAAGCGGCATCGTCTGATTCTATCAAATTACTCATTGGAAACTGGTTCATCATGACTGATGGGCATAAGTGCCGCGCCTCACGCGCAGAGGATGTAGAGGATGCCAAGTCCGCGTCTAACGAGCCCTCAGAGTTCATGGAGGTCGCGAAGCCTGCCCATGAGCACATTGAGGGAGACGCGCTCTTGGTTGACAGAAGAGGTCACATCCGCCGATTGCCAGTTCCATCACAGAATCCCAACGACCCACTGAACTTTAAGATATGGGAGAAGACGGCTATCATCATCTGTTGCTGTTGGTTCTGTAAGTCGTCGCGGTTCTTCGCCTCATCCGCATCTTGAATCTAGGCTAAACAGATTTGTCTCTCGCAAGCGCTTCTGAGCCTTGCCCTTGCCGCTGGCCTGGGTCCTTTCCTGAGTGTCTTTGTTGAGATGTACACCCCTCATGGATACGACTCGAATCACATCGCCTTTCTGCTCACCATACCAAATCTGGCTATTGGACTTGGTAAGTTGTATGGGATACAAGCGACAGGAGTATAACTGACAAACGACCAGGTAACTACATTATTCTACCAGTGTCCCTTGCGATCGGACGCCGGCCTGTGTTCCTTGTCTCAACCGTCATCCTGTTGGTAGCCACCATCGGCTCTGCCGTACAGAATGACTACAAGAGCCACTTGGCTACTCGCACCATCCAAGGCCTGGCTACAGGCGCATCAGAGTCGTTACTCCCTTTGATGCTGACCGAAGTCACGTTCCTGCATCAACGTGGGCAAGTCTTCGGCCTGTACTGGATGGTCCAAAGCGTTTTCAGCGGTCTCCTCAACCTGTCGAGCAGCTACATCAACTCCTCCTTGGGATGGCGTTGGTACTACTGGATATTCTCCATCGCTATTGGCGTCGGTCTCGTTCTTGCCGTCTTCTGCGCTTTCGAGACCCGCTTCAGTCGGCCTGCGACGAGTATCGACGGAACCGTGATCATCACCGACGAGTTCGGAGTGACCCACGTCCTTCCAGATGATGAAGCTCAGGAGTATCTCGAGCAGATTGGTACCCAAGCACAGAGCGACACAGCAGATGTAGACACAGCACGGACTACATATCTCCAGAAAATCAAGCCGTGGTCCAAGCCGCATGCTAAACCTCTGCGCATGATAGCGCTTTCCTGGGCTCGCATGGCGCAGTGCCTAACCTCGCCGGCCATTCTATACGTCGTGTTGATCAGCTCCATCACGCTTGGTTGTGTAGTGGACATGTCTCTGACGTACGATGTGGTGCTCCAGGGAAAAGGTTGGGCGCCGAAGGATATCGGTCTGATCAACCTCGGTGCTGTGATAGGTGCGATCATCGGCTCCATCTATTCTACTCTTCTCGGAGAACGCTTTATGGTTTTCATGGCACGGCGGAACCAAGGCGTTCACAAGCCCGAGCATCGTCTCATTGTCTTGGTTGTGCCCGCCCTGCTGGCCGTCGCCATGCTGCTCACCTACGGCTTTGCCGCTAGCGGGGACGCGTCGTGGTGGGGACCGGTGCTCGCTTACACGTTCTACAACGCGGCGTGGGTTACCGTTCTTATTGTTTCAACGACGTTTGCATCTGAGGCCACCCCAAAGCATCCGGGTCCGGCGCTGGTGATGGTTGTGGGAACCAAAAACATTGTCTCATTCGGGTTCACATACGGTCTAAATCCTCTGGTGGCGAAGGGGGGTTACTCCTACGCGTTTGGGGTCTTAGCTGGTGTTCTCGGAGCTTGCTTCATTCTGGGCGTGCCTGTCTATTTGCTCAATCCGAAGTGGCGGTCATACACAGGGCGCATGGAAAAGCGTCGTGGCGTTGTATCAACTGACTAAGGATAATGTATCGCGCTCAAGGAGTTTCTCAGCAGAGTGCTCCATATCTCTGTCATTGTCGTGGGTGGTAGGAGAGCAACAAGAATGTCGATACCATCCACACCTGTAGCGAACAACGCGGTAGTTTCACCCATACCAATGCGGTTGATATCAATCATTTGTATTCAGTATCACGTAGAAGGGAAGGATGTAGTGCTGAGACAGACTACGACGTTATCGGGACGCCCTGCTGTTCAGCCTGTAGGCTGGTTCGAAGTTATCAGAGCTTATAGGGGCCAGAGCTCGACTGAAAAGGAATACTTCTTAGCTCCAGTCAGAACTTTCTTAGTCCGACCCAGTTCAAACACACCTGATGATGTTACGGGTGCTCTCACCGTCACCTGTAGGCTTTTGACGTTTTCGTCGACTTCCCAGTGGACCTCCAGATTGCCACCAAGAGCTGTCACCACCCTTGCAGATACGTGCTTCAACCCGAACGTCACGCCGACGTACGGATTCACGACCCAGTTCGCATATCCAAATCCTTGTACTCTTTCAGCTCCTTGGATGCCGGCTACCCAATCTGTAAGAAGATACGTAGGTGCTCCTCCCCATGGATGTGAAAGGCTGGTGAAGAGCCCCAGGCCGGGGGTACCATCTTGACTCACGTACTCCCAGCTTGCTCCTGTATCCGTGCTCCTGTTATTGATCATTGGAGTCCACAATGTCTTGATAAGGTCGACTGCAGTAGTGACAGCACTAGGGGAATTGTGGGACATGATCCCCTCGAGTAGGAAGCCGTTTGTATTGGGGGAAATGTTGATTGTCGGGTCGGAGGAGTTGTCTTGCGTAGAGTCCTTGTAACCGGGACCGAGCCGGAGCGACGGAAGGGCAGACAGCAGACGTGCCGCCCTCGTTGCGTTCGCGGTACCAGAGGAGATGCAGAATCCAATACTGTTGACGGAGAAGTCGTTGGGATATTCCGGAGAGAGTGAGTAGACTCCCAATTCCTCATTCCAGAGCTTGGAATTAATGGCATCCATCAACTGTGCCGCGGTAGCCAAGTACTTAGTAGCCGCAGACCCGTCGCTGACGGCCGTCGCAACATCAACCAGCTTCTTTAATGCTTCGACAAAGGCGCAGTTGATTGCAGAGCCGCCATTTGAGGGACCCAGGAAAGCCTGGAATACGGAGAGTAGGCCGGTTGTCGAGTTTATATTACTGACGAGCCACTCCACCGGACGCTGCCACTGTGACCAGGTCTCGTCTACAAATTCCAGGTCGTTGCTTCTACGCACGTAGTGTGCAAATGCTTGCAAGCCCAAGATCTGATAGTCGACAAGACCACCGGCGTAACCATCCTGACCTCTTGACGACCCCCCGTCGCCAAGAGAAAATACGTCTGAAGCCAAAGTGGGATCGTAGCCCATAGCGTACTCATAGGGCAGAAGTCCGAGCTCTGATTGCCACAACAGAATGGACTTGAGCGTGCTTCTGGCAAGGTCGAACCTCGACGTGCTCGTGGCGATAATGCGGGCAGTGTGCATAAAGTCGCCTAGCCATACCAGCCGGTCGAGGTTCGGACCGTCCAAGCACACGGCCCCGTAGTTAGCGTGCACTCCATATTCCCGAATTACTCCAGCATCAGAGGAATCCGTCATAGGATTCGTGTATAGTTGCGTTCCATTCGCCGTGTCGTAGGCGACGACGTTCTTGATGTAGCCCGCTTGGTCTTGCCAGCCGCCGAAACCAAACGAGCCTCCGGTCGGGATCGAACTGCCGCCCATGTAATAATCGCCTAATGAGACGTTGAATACCTGGATATTCCCAATCTAGACCCTAAGATTCGTGCCATCAAGGACAGTCTTCACCCTGTACTAGGTGCTTTCTTTGACGGTGAACGGTACGTCGAACGTACCCAGATTGTAGGAGGGGAGTGTGGTTTGGTTGACAAAGGAGTAGCCGTAGGCCAGGAGAATCGAGTTCCGTTGCATCAACGACGTGTTGGTGTTCATGTAGTGTTGCTCACCGGCAACGAGATCAAGCTGTATTCCTTCACTGGGATATCCAAGTGGAAATGCCTGATCGGAATGTAAGTGGCCTGTTTACCGATGAAATAAGGGCTAATACGTGCCACCGTCCAACCAATGCCACCTATTTCTATTTTGCTGTCAAATTCCAGGGTATAATTGTCAAAGAAGGTTCCCGAAGAACTGACACCTGGCCTCATGCCTCTAACAAGAGCGCCATCCTCTACGTCTACTTCCCAAATCGCGCGCTGGCTTCCAGCTTCGAAGCACGCCACGCTCGCCGCTCTGGCCCCAAGCTGTCTGACGTTAATGAAAGAGCTGTCAGTGCGGAGAAATAAAGAAAAGAAAAAAAAAACGTCAACTCGCCTTCCAGATCCTATTCAGGACATCGTCGTTGGATTGGAAGCTACCTGGGAGGTTGTCTATATCGATCACGGGAACAGACGCAATAAATCCCAGCGAGGTGAAGGTAACACTGCCATTGGTGAGCAGGCGGATGGACTGCCACCTCTGGCCTCCCTGAAGTAGAAAAGGTTCGATACGCCCAGGCCCGGTAACTTCGGGCGTCTCGACACGGTAGGTGTTAGAGAGGCCAATAGTGAAGGGGTAAGGGCCGTCGGAAAAGGGGTGGTAGAGGGCTGAAAATTCTTCTGCATACTTGACCTCAATCTGAACCGGCGTAGTCACGATTCGACCTCAAAGAACGGGTAACCAGCAACCTCATGCCCGTAGTCCAAGGTCGCGTACGGAGTGGACTGGTTTAGATGAAACTTGCGAAATTGTCGCCCACACCGTGAAGGCTGAGATCCCAACGCAAGCCCTGTAGGATAGAATACCGGGTCACTTCCCAGAGAGTTAGCCACGGCACTTTTGGCGGAATATAACAGTTAGAGACGGGAATACGTAACATACACCGGCGTCAAGCTCCGACTACCACTGTGGCCCCAGGGCCACATAGAGCCGCCGCTGGCATGAATGAGAAGCGGGAGCACCTGGACGGACGGAATGATGATTGATGACAAGTACATAATCAATACTCCTCGTGTTTATGCTCTATTCTGATAGCTTTATCGTAGCTGAGACCCAGTAGCCGGGAGCTGGATCGTTGGGTGCATCCTATATCTTGTCTCCGGTGGCTCACAGGAGCACTCGATTCTTTCTCTGTGACATGCCGAAGGCCGCGTTATCTTATTTTGCACCCCGCAGAGCACTACCTGCCCCTTTTGTACCAATCTCGGGTCAATTGGGCGCGCAACAAACGCGGGGGTTGGACCGCAGTGGTGCCCAGGGATGCCCGGGTGTGGATTTAAGGCCACCCTCCGTGAGTACCGTGAGCATCACCCCGTGCTCAGCAACAGGGAGGATGACGCCTTGGCAGGCTGGCCCCGAATTTGCCTCTTTTGGAAGTTTCACCTTTGCCAGTTCTCACGCTGCTTGGTTGCACCGCCGTAGCGTTGTAATCCGGGCCGATAGGGTTTCCTCGCATTCGCCCGCTTGGTTGTTCTCACGAACGCCCTGAGCATCGAGCCGGATGACACATCCTCGGTCCGGATAACCCTTCCTCGGCTCAAGTACCCCCACCAGCGAGCGATAATGTGGCAAATGCAGACGTAGTACGAGTGGTCGATGCCGTCGCCCGGGTCGTTGTGGCTAATAGTAACTTGAATTCTAATTGACGAGGCACAATTTCGAGGGGTACTAAGGATTTCTAGGGCATGGATTATAATAATGAAAGGAAGGCAAGAGCTATCTACCCGTAACATCCATGTTCATCGTCCGTCGTACGTTAAGACTGACCATGTCTCCCACGTACACCATAACAGCACACCTTTGCAAACAACTTTCCAGCTCCTGGAGAGAGACACGACAAGCGCGTCCCCCAGTGGACCAGCCGCTGCCCGTTCCCCCCTTCTTCCGGCGCAGCCACCCACTGGAGACGTACTCTGCACAGAGCGACACTACCAGGCGCGTTCCCAGCGTTATGAGTGGACCGAGTCACTCATCGTCTAGTTCGAGCGGAAGCCTAGGGCAGTGATGAACAACAAGTGATAAGGACCAGGAGACTCCACTGTTGAAAGCAACACATAGGCCAGAAGTCAGAGGGGGGGACCTGGACGATAATGACAAAGACGATTTCAAAGGCGGAAAAGAGTCATCTATCGGGCAGCAGGGAGAGCCAGATCTTTTCTTCTCGACTCGCTGAGAACATGGACCGACTTGACCTGTGTTTTCGCACCTTGGCCTGAACCATACTCTGCCCTGGCGACGCACATGACGAGAGTTTCTTCAGGTCATCTTTCGTATCTGAAGAAAGCCCGTGGTTCTCATGGCGAACTGGTTGATGTTATGAGATCAGTCGCAGTTAAAGGGCATGGGCTAAATGATAGGAACGTATCGACCACAGTTCGGCGAATGCGGTTGCGGAACGAGGCGGCTGTGATCATTCTATGCTTAGCGTAGTTTCATTACTGTCTTAGCTAGCTGGATTAGTGACGATAATCGTGTTGAGGTAGTCTAGGTTGTAGAGCCACTGAGGCGCAAGTGGTCATCGATTAATGAATCGCCGGCGATGATGTTAGACTGGTGTAGAGGAAGAAAACACATCTGTCTTTACGTGCATCTCCCATAAGACCTGGAAATGTGTTGGCTTGAAAGATAATCTCTTCTATCCAAACGCCTCCGAGGACTGAGCCCTGGGTCATTGTACTTTGGCATCGACTCAGTATTCCTCCACCTCACTGAATGTCTTATACGGGCGTGGCAGCGGGACGTCCAGCTTTCGACTGCGGTTCGGTCCGTAGATGTCGGCTTTCTAATTCGTATGCAGTCAACGGACTGTCAAAGTCAAATTTCCTTACACAAAAAATGCCGTATCCCCACTCACTTTATCTGCAGGCATGTCTGGGGTTGGCATGAAGACGGCTTTACCATCGTCACCAAAGTACGCCAAATCCTGTGCACGTTAGCTCGAGTGTCATTCTTCCATACCTGGAAGGGACCAACTGGACTATGGACAACACGCACCTTTTCAAACGCGACCTGGTTCTTCGAGGCGAACGTGATCCAGTTCTCGCTGTATGGAGCTCTCGCAACCTCGAGGCATCTGAAGTGCCAGATCTTCCACTCGCCGTCCTGCCTCAGGAAGTCGAGCCCGTACTGGCACCACACCCAGTGTGCCCAGACTCGTCTACCATCGACGTTCTTCTCTGCGGGTTCATAGAGGTCCTCGGGCATGGCACCGACATTCTTGAGTTCCGATAGGCCGGACTCAACGCCCGCCATCAGCCAGAACCCCTTCGCTGTTTGCCCATCCTCCGCAATTTCAATGAGAGGCGTCGTCGTCTCGTGCAGAATGAGCTTGCCCTTTGGTGATGGACGCCCCGTATGGTACGCCATGACGCTGTCGTAGTCTGTGTATACGCCCACGTTGGTGTACTGAGCGTGGATGCCGGGCGTTCCACGGGACACCCAGAGTGGCTTGATCTGTTCGTCCTGGAAGACGTTGTGAAGATGCATATACTTGCTGAAAACGTTCTCCACTGCGCCACGGTCGTATGCCTGGGTTGCAGAAAGCGATGTGAGTGACTGCAAACTTACGGGTAATAACCTGCGATAGGGTACTACTGACACGCTGGGCGAGTCGCTCAGCGGCGACGACGCGCAGTTCGAGATCGGTAATTGTATCTTGCGAGGACATTATACGATATCTTGCCAGTTTTGCCAAGAACTCTTGAATGTTGGAAGATCCTCACTTTGATGAGGTTGATTCCGGGGAAAGCAGTTCGAACGCACAGACGGTCTCTCAGCTCCTTCCATCGGCCCTTTATCAATACTCAAGAATGAGGGATGCGCGCTTCTTTCATGCCGTTGTAGAGGAGCCGGACCGAGGGTCAGCATCGAGGAGCAGGATCTAGTGTTCCCCCACCAACTTCTGCCTGTCTCGGCGAGGTCTACTCCATACGATGCCCTCTATACGATACCCGAACGCAATAGGCCAAGCAGAACTGCGGGTCGCTCGAAGCGACACAGGCTGATACCCTGCCAGACGCCTGAAAACCACAAAAAAATTACGACATTGCGCACTCCACCCAAGTACTGATCAACCTGCCAGTTAGTGCAAAAAGCCTGGAGTACTACAGCCAGTACGATCAACTCGCAATCAATACAAACTCCCGCAGGACGCCAGCGGAGATATCCTAGACCAAATCTGCTTGGTACTGGAGATATTGGGGCTAAGCTTCCCCGCAAGAGTCAGCCCCGACGAGGTGCTCATTCTCCACATCCCGGCCCTCGGGGCGCTGGGCGCTGTACCTCGAGGCCGCCGTCGACGAACGTCTGCCTACGAGGTGGACCTAAAACCACAATGCCCTGAGTTTACGGTCTATCACTAACCTCTCTTGTAGACCACGGTATCAAAGCGGCTATGTTAAACTTTGACTGGCGATTTTGAAACAAGTTATTAGAAAGAGCAGTGTGATAGCTAATCCGCGACGGCATTACTTTCGACATATATCCGTAGATAGCCTCACGGTCGCAGAATCACTATTTTAATGAAAGAAACACCATCATTCCCGATCTAATATCTTGGCTATAGTTTAACGTCGAATTTGTGTCCAGTCGAGTCCCTAAACGCATGCTGCTCAGCTGGGGCAACTGTGTCCGAACCTGTGCTTTGAGTCTCCGACCTGTCCTGTTTTTCCATCTTCTCGATGAATAAAGTCATGAACGTCATGAGGCCAGCCATAGCTGTGTAGAAGATCCACATAATTCTCATCGCGGACGCATACTCTGTGGCAGAGCCGCGAGATTCCGCCTCCGTCGTGAGTTGACTTCCATGAAGGTCTTTCTGGAGCAGCACCGATCCGATGACAATAGACATAGAGCTGCTGAGGTTCCGAAGGAACATCGAAGCGGATGATGCCGCCGCGATGTCCCTCTGCGGGAGGTGACTCTGAAAGGCAATCATGGGACCCTGGAACAGCGGTCCGGCACCGAGGCCTGTCACGATCTGAAATATGATGATTTTGGCCCAGTTCGTCGTGGCGCCTAGATCAATAAACAAGCCCGTTCCAATTGTCATCACTACTGCGCCGATCCAGGTGGGCAAGAGGTAGTCTCCAGTCTTCCTGACAAACCACCCGGCGCTCATGGTCGTGACTGAGAGAGGTAGTACGAGAGCGAAAAGAGACACACCGGAGATAATCGGGGAGAAGTGTAGGGCGACTTGGAAGTAAAGCGGCAGAAAGTAGTCGTAGGCGATGAAGACAAAGCCATGGAAGCAGAGCACTGCGAACGAGGCGATGTTAGTGCGGCGCGAGAAGATCCTAGTGGGGGCCAAGGGGTTCTTCGCAAAGCTGTGCTCATAGAGCCCGAACAGAAGCAGGATGACGACACCAAAGACCAATAGACAAATAACCCTAACAGAGCTCCACGCTTCTCTCTCACCAGCTCCGGACTCCAGGCCGTATAGGAAGCATATTGTACCGCCAACGATCAAGAACGACCCAATCCAGTCGAGAGAGCTCAGTCCGGCGGCGACTGTTGTTCGCGGATTGTGAATCTTGAGGGCTAGAAATAGCACGATGAGTGAGACTCCGTCAAAGGGCAGATTTATGAAGACTGCAATTATTCGTGGTGTCAGTGGAGAATGGCTGATTCGTAATGTTTATAAGGTGGTGCATCTGGTTGAAGGAACGGGGCTACACTCACAGCACCAGCGCCATGATAGCTTCTGCGTGAAGATGCCTCCTAGCACGGGACCGAGACTGCTCGAGATCGCGTACACAATTCCCGTGAGGCCATAATACTTGGCCCTGTCTCTCAGTGGGAAGAGGTCGCTAATGACGATAGTCACGAGGACTGTGCAACCGCCGCCGCCGAGACCCTGCACAATGCGGCCACCGATCAGCATTGGGACCGAGTTGGCGAGGCCCGAGATGAGGCTGCCGGCCAGGAATGCGCCGTTTGACAACATGATGATAGGCTTCCGGCCGAAGATGTCGGAGAGCTTGGCCCAAATGGCAACCGAGGACGTGTTGGCAAGCGTGTAGCAACTTCCTATCCATGCGTACTCGGCGGCGCTGGCGTTAAGGTGGCGGGCCATTGTCGGTAATGCGGTAGATACGATGGTAACGTCCAAGGCGGAGAGGAACAAGGCGAGACATAATGAAAACATAACAACGCGACGCCGCACAGTGCCCATACTTGCAGCCGATCCTGGCACATTTTCGATCGCCGTGGCCCGGCCCTTTGACTCCTGGGACGGCTGTGGATTGGGGAGGACGCCTTTTACTTCCGTTGCCATTGTACGCTGCAGAAAGCAGATGTAAGAGTATGGAGAGGCCTTGAGCGCGTTCACCAGGGGAACCTCATTTGATCTGTTTGAGTGGCAAGACGATTGAAAGAGTGGACTCGACGAAGAAAAAAAAGAAAAAGCGACAAGCCAAACCAAGAATCCAAGCACCTTCACATTGTTACAATCATGCAGGAATCCTCGGTTCGGTTCCCGTCCAGTCCTTCGGCTGGTCTTAGGACGCCCCGGCACCGGCGATAGTGCGGGGATGAACTCAAGGATCGCCGGCGATAAGCCTGCAGTGGGAGCAAGAGCACCCATTAAGGGACAGCGGAGATAATTAAGTTACAGCGGATCGACTCCCGTTGCACGGTATCAGCGCAGTGTTGTGGCATAAACAGGTTAAATTATTAGTACAAGACGCTCTTTTTGGATACTCTGAACAATTCCCTGTAATAGAGACAGAAGGATATTAGGCGTTAGCAACCTCCTGAACCGTCTTGAGAAATCGCTCTGGATCATGAGCGAATCTTGCCATGAACAGCCCATCAACTTGAGTCTTCAGCTGTTCGAACAAGCCCGGACCAGCACTGCCGCCGTACAGAACTCTTGTCGTTCCGCTCCGGCCCTGGACGCAGGGCAGCTGTTTGATGGCGGACACCACATCAAGGACGTGATCGCTTCCCGCAGGCTCAGCCGCGCCGATGGCCCAGACTGGCTCGTAGGCCAAAAGTATGTCTGCGACGGCCGGTACTGCGGCGATCACGGCTTCGACTTGCTGGCGGCATTCGTCCACGGCGATCTTAACAAGTCCTGGTGTCCTCTCTCCGATGCAAACTAGCGGTACCATGCCGTTTTTGACAACTGCTGCGGCCTTGAGCGCGACGACGGCATCCGTCTCTCCGAAGAGCCGGCGGCGCTCGGCATGGCCCACCTCCACGACACGGCAGCCCACCTCGGCGAGGACCGTGGGCGAAATCTCACCGGTGTAAGCGCCGGTATCCTCGTGGAAGGTATCCTGTGAGCCTGGAAGTACGGGAAGCTTGGCGTCTCTGATTTGTTCGATGACAGAAACCATGGTGATGGGGTCGGGAACGATGAAGATGTCGACCTGGTCTAGGAGCGTGGGCGCATTCGAGAGACGACGGAGCACGTCGGAAACATATGTCCGAGTCTTCTCGGCTGAGAAATACAGTTTCGTAGAGACACCGATGATGCGTCGGGCGGAACGCGGAGTGAGGGACATTGTGACAGATCACCGCGCAGCTGAAGGCGAGGCAACTGGTTTCCGTCGAGTTGAGATTTTGCCAACAGCGATTGGCTTTTAGGGATTACTGAGGCTTCCCTGAGGGGCAATGGGGTTCCCCACAAAAGTCACGAGCTACTTGTGTGTCTTTTACGATCTCACGTTAATTCGTTAGATCACTGCCCTAGGATCGTGATATTCTTAAGTTCTAGGACGCGCTCCCTTCCCAATTCGGTTCTGTTAACCGCCCATTAACCGCCCATCAACCACAATGATATTTGAACACACATTGCTACAATAAGTTGGGGCTTTCTTCTTAGATTAGTGCATAGGCAGGTAGCCAAGTGCTGAAGTCGTAATAAGGACCATAGATATTAAAAGAAATTTCGATAAAAATTGTCAACCCTCCAAGGTTACAGAATCTTTTAGGGCGTAAAGGGGTTAGGCCCCTCAATATGTCAATCGTAGCTCAAATACCCCAACCGCACAAGATGTGGCGATCTCCAATCTACTGGGATAATCTTGCTGTTGCGTCGATAGTAAGGTCAGCTTGGACAGATATGGGGCAAATTATCTGTGCAGTAGGCTGTTGACTCCGACCCAGAGAACCGTGGGAGACATGGATGGGACCTTGTGATGCTCGATTTGTGCGGACCAGGGCTTCTATGAAGTCGTTCTACCCCCAAAGACAAGCCTGGAGATCAGTGATGTCGCACATGCATGTCTTTGACTTCAGTGGACACGTATGAAACCGTTTATTTCTACCTGCTGACTCTTGTATTCCTTCCTCATTGACGTCTAAGAAGAGACCGATATTCCTACACCCTACCCTTGGCCTACAGGCAATGCCATCACGTTGTGTACGGCGCTAGGTGCTAGGCCAACTCTTCTCGCCCAGCCACCGACAGACACGCGTTGGTTCCCACACCGACTCAAATCATTCCCATACCGGTGTTCCAGCTCCTCAAACTGCTGACCAGCCACCATCGATAGGAATAGCTACACCGCTGATGTCTTGGCCGTCCTCGCTACAGAGGAAGCTTATCAGGCGCCCCAGTCTGTTGATGTCCGACGGGCCTGGGCTGAATTCACTCAACTTCGCAGTCATGTCCCATGCCAGGCCCATTCTGCTGACATCCAGGCCCTCCGTAATAGACGTCACCATCCCTCCCGGGCACACCGCATTACATCGGATCCCCTGTTTTGCATATATCGCGGCAGTATTCTTAGTGAGTCCGACCAGGCCCCACTTGCTGGCCGTATACGCGGAGCCGGATCCGCCGCCGCGAAGGCCAGCGATGGACGCGATGTTGACGATGCTGCCCCCTTTGAGGTTGTCCTTTCGGCCCTCACGCAGGAACTCTTGCACAGCAAGCCTGGTGAGGAGAAATGGCCCGGTCAGATTGATCCCCAGAACCTTGTGCCACAATGGGACATCATGCTCGCCAGCTCCTTGAAAACGGTCCATGATGCCGGCGCAGTTAACCAGCGCATCGACCTGGCCAAACTCGGAAATGGATCGCCCAAAGATAGCGCTGGCGGAACTCTCACTTGCGACGTCTGCTTCGATCGCGATGCATCTACCAAGGGATGACAGCTCCCTGGCTGTCGCCTGGAGTCGGTCGCTCGAGATGTCCACGAGACTGACTTGCGAGCCTTGGTTGAGGAATTCCGTGGCAATGGCCCTGCCTAGGCCAGCGGCTGCTCCAGTAACGATGACGGACCTCGCAGTGGTAGCAGCCATTTTGGGAATAGAGTAATTATGGAAGAGAATTGCTGGGCAGAAGTCGAAGGATCAGGGCAGAGTTTGAGCGAGAAACGATATGACCGGAGACCTGGTATGAGACTTCTTTATATTTATCAGCACAGACACGAGCCTCTCAAGTCTCGCCAGTTAGTGTACCGTCAGACCACTAGGAACTCAATTCGATACACGAAGTGTACTTCCTACGGAGAGGACCTCAACCATCCCTGAGCTGTCGGTCAATTGCACAGACTACCTAGGCACCTAGGCAGGTAGCTCCAAGGCCACGCGCTAAGAAATCTCACGTTGTCACCTCTCCTAGACCCCCTAATTCGTTCGGGTACCTGTAAGAACCCGAGCCCGAATACACACCTGGTACTCTGAAGATTGAAAATGTGAAAAAGGTGGTATGGGTACATCCTCGACGTCAAGTCACTAACTAGGTGTCTTGTAGCTAGACTAGGGGTTTATTCCGGGCGAAAATCCCATTAGATCGCCCTCTCGGTCTGCGCAAAAGAAGACCTGGCATAGGAGTCGAGTCGAAACCTATGCCTGCACCCTTCGTGAGAACACGCACTTTCAGTAGTTTCGACGTGATGATTATTCTACTTCGCCTGGACGAAGAAAAGTAAAATGAACTAAAAAGGTAGAAGTATAAGTTGGAAGAAGTGAAGAGTACGCTCAGCTGACCTCCCCCAGGCTGGCTGTCAAATAACGTCTATATCAAGCTCCACACGCTCTCGCCGTTGAATCAGGACCCGCACAGTAGGGCTCGAGTTGGCAAGGGTGCCGCTCATCACGGGCTGGATGTCCGTCCCTGGGACCAGCTTCCAGTCGTACTTCATGAGCAAGTGACACAGCGCAACTTTAACCTCGTTCGCCGCGAAGAAGCGGCCGGGGCACGCGTGCTCGCCATGCCCGAAGCCAAGGTGATCCGCGCTGGTGGCAACCAGCTGTGCCATGTTCTCCTTCCCGGACTGCGCGCGTAGTTTCAAGAACCGATAGCCGTCCCACTCTGCGGGATTCTCGTATACGCTGGAGTCCCAGAGCCTACACGAATCCACGGCAACGCGCATGCCTTTCTTCAAGGAGAGACCATTAGACAACTCCAGGTTGCCTTGGACCTGGCGACGCATAGACACTGTGTAAAACAGCATCGGTAAGCACCAGCGTATAACCTCGAAAGTAGGGCTTTTGGAGATTGTCACTTACCGATGCTACTAGGCTTCATCCGCTGTGACTCTTTGATCACGCTGTCTAAGAGTTTCATATTGTACAACGCCGTCTTCTTCCAGCCATTGGCACGGAGTACGTTCACAATCTCATTGCGGAGCGCCTGGAATAGCGTGGGATGTTGGGCGAGGTCCAGCATGACCTGCTCGATCAGATCCGTGGTCGTGTGGATTGCCGCTAGCGATAGGATGAGTTGGAACGTGGCAGGGTCATAAGTTATACCTTTTGCCGCGGCCTCCTGGTCGGCCCAGTCAAGGGCATCGTCGAAGTAAGGAATCGTCTCACCAGATGCCGCAGCAGCCTCCCTTGCCTTGCGCCGGTCTTCAATGACCGGCAAAACGACCCGCCTCGACTCCTCGAGCTCAGCGCGGAGCTGCCTGCACTCTGGCAGGAACCAGTGCACAATCTTCCGTGAGGCGCGCGGATACATGCGCAGCTTTGTTGCGGCAATGAACATTGTGACACTGTACTTCTTGGTAATAGTGAGCCAGCTGTCGTCTCGGCACAGCTTGTTCCCGAGGAACACCCTCGAGGAGAGACGAGCGACCACATCTAAGAGAGCATCCTTCAGTCTGATCTCTCGCCACTCTGTATACCATCAGCTACCGGCGTTTTAAGAAACAGCCATCTGGGACGGACAGCCTTACTTACCCGTGGACTCGCCAAGGTTGACACTGAGGGCGACAGCTGCTTCCTCGGATAGAGGCTCCGTGACCTTAGCTATAGGCGCACCGCAAATTAGCTAATATCACCCAGCAGACAGACTGAAAGAATTGGACGCTACCGAGGAGTTTAGTCAACTGCTTCCGGGCCACAATCTGGAGAAGCTGATCGGCACTGCCGCCCAGCCCGGAAGGCTCGAACCCGGGAATGTCCCCGTGAAAGTCTGCATAGACAGCCGCTGCGAAGCTCAATCTTGGCTCATTTCGAATCTCGTCCGCAAAGTTTGGAGGCAGCACAACAATCTCGCCCAAGTCGGTGTTGATTCGAAAAGGTTGTTTCGGGTACAGAGCCCTGGCTTTTGCCAGCAACTCTCTGCTTGATGTCACAAACAGGCGCTCGAGGAAGACAAGTCAGTCTACGTTGCGTGTTCCTCTCGATGATGACGCAAACCTTCATTTTCATCGCTGAATAGGGTGATGAGTTGACCGGGTTGATGATAGGCACATGCTTGATGCTAGATCCTGAGGAAGAGAATGCATATGTCACCAAGACAACCAAAAAGGTCACCAAGATGCAAGTAAGTGATTGAAATCCCTGAGTAGGCGTCCACCAATCCCACTCCTCCAAGAGAGTGCGCGAATCCATCGTGGTGACGATGTTAGGGCACACCAGCTTCCGCGAGAGGCTATGGTGTTCTTGGGTCAGAAGTGCCCACGGAGTATCGCTGAGAGAGGAGGAAGGAGATTCAGCGAGTATCCAGAGGTTACCAGCAGGTAAGGTACGAAAGAGGCTAGAAAAAGCCACGCATTTATTCTCCGATGTCCACGGCTAAGTCGAAATCTCAGTAGATGCGACGCTGGTCAATCTATACAGTCTTCAAATCAGTGCAGGCACAAGAACTTTTTAGGGATTTAGAGTGCCGTCCCACAACATGGTGGAAAGGGACGGCTCGGATACAGAGAGCATTGCCACCACACGAGGATGGGTCACGGCATGTCTAGGATGATAAGCAGTATGATCAGGCCCAAGGGATAGATGTGCACCAGGACAGTCCGGCAAATACAGCAGCCGGTAGGTAAACTGCACGCATAGTTGCAGCTGATGTGGGAACCGATTCAACGAAGACCGAAAGCGAGTATAAGAAACATGCAAGCCTTCGCGTACTGCTGCATTCGGAGATAACAGGCTGACGAGGCTCCCAGTCTCTACATGCTAAGAGACTTCACCAGTCATAACGCGTGCTGCGGCTGGGTCTGTGAGGGTCAGGTAGTTTAGATTGTTCACTAAACAGCTAGCCAAATTGGCAGAAGTTCGATGTGGGGACTAAGGTCTAAGATCTGCTATGATCTATTCTACTGTGTACATCGCGTCGATGCCTGATATCGAGGTCCGATGGGGTTCTTCCTCGTACTCGTACAATGCCTCGTAAAGAATGCCGCAGATCTGCAGATCCTAGCTGCGCCCACCTGTAAACGCTGTAATGCCGGCCCTGCATACCCTTACGCAACGCGCACAGGGGGCTGGGTAGCAGACGAAAAGTGGATTGCCGAGAATCACCGCGTCGACAAACGTGCGCTCTGGGACTGCATATCGCGGAGCCTCAGCCGATGGTGATGGCTTGTCGACATTGCCTGTCCTCAGCAGAGTATAAACAGCGGTGGGAAAGCTTCCATGGCCATGCAGTACCATACAATGTTGCGCATGTAGAGAGCAGTAGTCAGTGTACAGTATATCTCTTCCAAGCTCTCGGCTAGGTGCGTAAGTGTCTGAGGCGGCTCCTCTGTCCTGCCTGCCAGCGCCTGCCTACCAAGGCTGCCAAGTTGGAAGAGCTAGCGCTATCCCGCCTGGCCGCTTCACATCTCCACCACGCCCGGCGAAAAGAAAGATGGGCTTTGGAAATCCGGGCGTCACCGTGCGTGGAGATGCCACCACTATTCGGGTTTACGGAGGCAGAAGTGGGACTTGGGGGACATCTACCCCTGCAACCAAGTTACTCCTATAGGAAAGTAACATTATACTTGGGCAGCCAATTGGTCTGTGCAAGATCGCCGAAAGGGGCGTCGCTCCGTGACGACGTAAGACTGGGGATCGGACCGGCGGCTCTGACTTGCCGGCATAAACTCCGTATGCAGTAGTTATGCTTTATGAGGTGCGGAAAATCCTCCCGTCTCATTCCGCCTGCCGAGATGCATCCGCCCACGGCCCATATCCGCTCCAGCAGCAGGTAGGTAGTCGGATTTTCCGTACGCTCAGATGATAGGGTATTGAATGCATTGATGAAGAAGAGAAGCACTCGGACTCTGCCAGATGCCCGTCCCCGAGACTTAGTTTCCACCAACGCGATTCGCTGCCCCCACGTCCAGCCACACCAACAGGGACGAGCATGCCATTTGCATTACCCTTTGATTGTGCCTATGAGCACCGGAGAGCTCTCCACGAAGACTCAGTCAAAATGACCGCGTGTTTTGCGCTCGTACAGAACAGTACAGTATCTAAGGCGCCGATCTGTACAACTTCGACCAGACTACAGTCACGGTGAACGTGATCACTCGATCTATGATGATGCTGAGAGGCGTAGGAGACAAAGACAGTACAACCTGGTATTTGAGGGTGGGTTTCGGTGATTGAAAGTGCGATTTAGGGACTCAGAAGTGGGTGCAGAAGGCTGGTACATCCCACCATTCATTATGGTGAAGGAGCCTACCGCCTTTCCAACTAGTGCAGAGAAGCGAATATGTCAAACGACTAGGCCATCAAACCCTGCCGGCGACTGACATAGACTGGATTCGGCATTTCGACATCCTGTCCGTCGTGCAAGGAACGCCTATTGAATGTCCGTGATCAACGGCCATGAGGGCCACCGATCCGCCGAGTCCGACCAGGATATCACGGTAACAGACCAAACGGGTCGGTAAGCGAGGGTGGGCAGATCAGGAATTGTGTCTGTTAGCCAGGTATGTTATGTCCGATTGCGTCCAGTGCAGTGTCGTCGATACCGGCGTACAATTTGAGGGAGGTGGTGACCATGAGCACCAGAGCTAGAGAGGTGATCAGGTGCAGACAAGCCATCTGCAAGCACAGTATAGACCAGGGGCTATCTGACTGGATACACTTGATTCCACAGGTAACTATGCCAACTATGTCCGAGTGCGTTGTGGAAACAGCGCCTTCAGTCCTGATGCGTCAGTCCTCGATTCCCTTGAATCACTCTCTGAAGCAATCGGGGTTGACAAGCTAAGATCCCAAAATGCAGCCGCGAACAATCACACAATCAAGAATGATGATGATGCAGACAACCAAGTTCTGTGCTTGATCTTGCGAATGTGTCAAAGCCCAGAGAAGGGCCGTTGTTCCAAATTACTGGCGTTGCAGATGACTGAAACATTGTCGTGCCTAGGAATCGTGTTCAATCCTTCTCGCCCCAGTATCTACAAGGGAACCACTGTTCCTGTGTCATGATGTTCCCGTCTGTATCTCCCGTAAAACACCACTGGGTGTCTCCCCACTCAAGGCATCCTGTAGCGTAATGCTTAGCGTTTGAAAATTACTGCACCTGTCGGAGTTGAGACATACCGCGTTGGTCGTCGACATAGATTTTCGAACCTCGCGCCACCTGATGTGCTAAGCACGCTGCGTAATCGTCCACCCGATAGCAGAATCTTGCAATGCCTTTTTGCGGCCATGTAGGCTTGTCGTCTGGATCTTTTAGAGAGCCTTTGGCCGTTTCAAGTCAGTGACGGGTAGGCTATAGGGGTGGCGTCGCGGGCAACGGTCTGAGTTCGTACCGGGCTTGTGGCCAGTCAGTTCTAGGTGCATGCCACTTATGTCGCTTTCGGTTCGGAGGAAGGCCACTCCAGTGCCGTTTCCCATTTTGTAACCGAAAGCATCGTCCATCTGTTTCACGAAGTAGGCAAACCCTTTCGGTTCAAACCCGGCTTTTGGTCGAAAGTCGACGCCGACGTCATGCTCGAATCCGAACGACTTGTAGAACTGAACCGTCTCCTCGAACTTGGAACAGTTGAGCATAAAATGGAGCCACTGTTTCTCGCCGAACGGTGGCGCTCTGACGTTGACTGGGTCGTAGGGAGAGCCCTTATCAATGGTTATGAGCTCAAGAAAGACTTGTTCAGGATCCAAGAGCAAAGCAGATGTTGTCTTCCCCCACCCACGGTTGATTGTGATGGGGTCGTGCAACACCCTGACATGGGGGTAGTCCCGTTTGATACGGGCCACCTCGACGGCCACGTCTGCGACGAGGAGTGAAAACCCACGGGAACCTATCTGATCGAAAGTGCCAGGCCACGCTGGCCCGCGCTTCAAGTTCTTCCACGAATTCACAATGACGTGCATATAGGGGTCCGCCGGCAAGCGCATGGCAGTGCTCTTGACAAGGTCCGACTTTTGCACGCCCCTAGCCAAATAGTATTCCTCGGGAACGTCTTGCTTGCGATATCAGCACTCGTCGCTGCCGTAAGCATTAGACTAGGGTCTGGTCGGCTACCGACCTTCAGCAGCGTCATAGCCGGTATCAAGCACGAATCCAAAATCTTGGTAAAACTCTACCTGCGCCTCAACATCACTCACATTCTGTGTGACGGCAAACAATGCTGTGAGGGTCGACTGAGATGCCATTCTGGACTGTTGCTATGGACAATGCTCCTGTCTTTGATGTCCGAGTCTGGATCTGCTGAGCCTACTCGTGAGCTCTCATTTGTAGGTAGCGGGAAAACGAACTACAAAGAGGGGACTGTCAAGATGGGAAAATGGGGTAAAGTCCAATTGGCTCTTGGCTAGACCAGGTCCGTGTCAGCGAAATTCGACAAGCAGACGAGTCGAAATTCTACGACACACCCGGCCGATCATTCAAGCCACCGGCAGTTGTGGCTCCGCTCTCGTACAGGCGGCTTACCCCGAACCTTGTATAGCAGAGGGCCCAGGGCACACAAGGCGCCCTTAAAAGCACAATCTTTACAGCTTTCACTTCCGGCTGCCCTAAGTAGCTCCCTCGAATGTCAACCGCCTCCATTCTTTCGTGTTTTCCGCGACTTTCGTGAACATGGCGTGCCTAACCACTTTGAAGCACTCCTTGACGTCCACACCCGCGACTCTGGCCTTCGCCGTTGTCACTGTTGCCGTGCTTGTTGGTATACGCTTCTACCTTGGCAGGCAAAAGTATCCAGATGCCCCGACGCTGCGAATTTCGGAACGTCCGGGCAGTCTGGGCGTGCTAGACGACATGACGAGGGTCGTCACTGACATGGGGGGCATGCTGCAGATTGGCTGGGAGCAATACTCAAAGCATAATATCAATTACATTCTCAACACCTTTTCGGGCAAGCGGTTCGTGGTCGCCCCTAAATACTTCGAAGAGATACGTCGTGCTCCTGATACTCATGTGAGCAATCTGGCCTCGAACAATGAGGCAAGTCCCCCGACACTATTATGCACAGGCACGGGCTTTGTGGCTGACAAACGCCAGTTGATGCAACTTGGTCATACACTGCACAAGAGGCTGATGGTGGACCAATACCACTTTGATATACCGATCCGCAAATCTTTGACACAGAGCCTCGGTCCCAAACTGCCAGACATAGTCGAGGAGGCGAAACTCAGCCTCCAGCAGTATATTGGCGAGTCTAAGGGTAGGATCCCCATTTGGGCCGCCTCCCACGATTATGAAGTCTGACTGGACACTGTTGAGTTAGACTGGACTCCACATCATATGCACGACCTGGCGTTCGATCTCGTCACACGCACCGCAAACCGGCTGCTGTTCGGTCCAGAGCTAGCACGTAACGAGGAGTTCCAAAAACTATCTATCGATTATACTACTATCATGTTTGGCGGTGCCGACATGATCCGCAACTACTGGGGGATTCTCAAGCCCATTGTCATGTGGCTGAAAACCGACATCTACCGCGCACAAGCTCTCGCCAGGCAGCACTTAGTGCCCCTTCTGAAAGCCCGCATCGCTCTGGAGGATCGCTATGTTGCCGAGGGCCGCCAGGCAGAGTGGCAGAAGGTTAAGGCCGATGATACCATCCAATGGGTTTTAGATGTCACGCCGCCTGAGGAGCGCGACCCGTACCGTCTGGTATATCGCATGCTACACATCAATATAGCCGCTGTCCACACGAGCAGCGTGACATTCATGGACACATTCCACTGCCTTTCCGTTCTTCCTGAGGTTCAAAGGGAACTGCGAGAAGAGATCGAGCAAGTATTCCGCAGGGAGGGTGGGTGGACCAAGCAGACCTTGACATACCTCGTCAAGATGGACAGCTTCATGACCGAGTCAATGAGACTCTGTGTTCACTCCGGCGGTAAGTTGAACTTTCTTCGTGTCCCTCAGAGCATAATTCTACTCGGTCGACGCGGACAGCTTACTGATCCTCACTGTGACTGTAGTGAAGATGGGACGGAAAACAATCAAGGACTGGGAGCTCAGTGACGGTACAAAGTTGCCTAAGGGCACATATCTCTTTGTCAATCATCTGCCCCTCGTTCTTGACCAGTCCAGCTTTGACCATCCCTTGGACTTTGACCCTTGGCGGATGTACAAGCTACGCCGAAAAGAGGGTCAGGCAAACCAGCACCAATTTGTCATGACCTCTCAAACAAACCTAACGTTTGGTCACGGCAAGCATGCTTGCCCGGGTCGTTTCTTCGCTGCAAATGAGATCAAAGTCCTCCTAGCCCTCATTATAATGAAGTACGAGTTCCGTGCTGTCAATCTCCCCGGAGGTCTCAAGGATATCATCCCGGGGAGGTGGTACAACTTCTCTCGCAGTCCCATCAGCCATGCCATAATCGAGTTCCGGGACAGGAGCAATGAGATCTCTGCGGATTTGAAACCAATATTTACGGATATATAGGTATAGTCCTCAGCTCCGAGGGACTTTGCAGAATTGGATTGGGGCATACTTCCATGAGAAAGCAGTAGAAAGCTGTTGAGATTACGTCGGCTCTGGTATGTTAACGGACGCAGCCCCGGCATCACAGACTGTTCAGTTAGGTAGGTATTGCTACGAAAAAATGTCACATAATTTTCTCAATTTCCTGCTCAAACGGGACTGCGAAAAAGAAACACTGTCATTTGAGTACCTATACTGCCTAAATTGCAATCACTCATGCGTCCGACGTCTAAGCCGAAGCCTTGGTGTAGTGGCTCTGGACTTTGCGAACCATACCAATCCGCACGCGGTGCTATCCAGGGATGCTTGATGTCACCCATATAAACCTGCATCCTCAAAGGACTGCCCGATAAGACCATCTCTGTTGCTGAAACTATCACAGCCTAGCATGTCGAGATCAAAGGCCGCCTCCATCTGATCGTACAACCAGGATTCATGGGACGGAGGCACTATATTGGGATCTGATGGCTTGTTTGATGGGCTCGTGTGTCCTCGAAAAGGCGTGGAAGAAGTAGCGTCATGATGGCCGAGCCCGAGCTGGCCACACAAGGCTGCAGGTTGGGGTCCCATGCCACTATTGGCCGTATCCTGCCAGTCTCGAAGGGTGCGCGTGACGTCGCTACTTAATGAGCCGGATAACTGCAAGAAGTCAAGCTCTGTCAGGGCTGGATTTGCGTCTGACAGATTCGGGTACGCTTGGCCACGGACCTTGTAGCAGGGGCGTGTTAATGAGGTCGGACAAGATTTCTTCCTGGGAACCTGATCGACGTCGTCTTTCCGAGTAACAACCCTCCATGGTGATGGGTCAAGTAGAGGCCGATGACAAGTTCTGCACGCAGAAGAACGGACACGCGGCATGAGCTCTGGGAAGCAAAGGGCGAAATCGGCTTTTGTTCTGAAATTCTGGATATCCTCAAGGACGTGTTCCAGTTCCCCACTAAGCTGTAGTTCAAAACCGTTCGGATCCAAGTTGAGCAGGGGCGAATCGAGTGTACTATTTTCTACCTCGAAGTTCTTCACCAACTGCACGATCAGCTTTTCTGGGTCGTACTGGTGCCAGGTAGCCACAAGATATTCCCTCAAGTGAGGCCTAGTTCACGTTGGTTAGTATGAAGGCTTAATTCCCTCAATGTCAAGGATGAAGCGTGTCCCTACCAAACCAAGAAGTCTACAAATCCGGGATGTTCATGCGCCATTTGAGATTGCGTGGGCTTGAGCCATGTCGGTAATTTGTTGAGATTTTCCTCCGTGGGAAATGTCAAGAACTAGATAGGACAAAAAGGTCCTTTGTTAGGATGGCTGCTGCAAATGGACGACGTATCAGCAGCATCACTTACTATGAGGTACCGGTACTGGGCCCAAAACATTGCGGTAAATTCCACCGCTGACCTGAAATAGCTTTTCCAATACCAGAGGCGAGCACAGGCGCACACCAGCACTGCACGCCGCTCATATTCTACTACCGTCGGGTCCTCTACCCTGTGTTGGGTATGCGCGGTGGGAGATGCCTCGGGAAGCTTTGTCCCGAGGCTAATGCTCAGGATTACTTTCTCATAGAAATCGGGCATTATTATCAGCTGCTCAATCATTTCTGCCACTTCTACTTAGTATAGATTCTTGACCTGATTATAGACGGTGCATGAAGGGTAAAGCTTACCGACGGTGAGCGAGATAGGCGGTTTTTCCAGCTCGAACTGCTCTATCAAGAAAGCAAAGCTGGTGCGGGAGCTATGTGTCATCTTCCAGGCTATCATTGACTGAAGGAGCTCGTTCACCTCCAAATTGGCTGCTTTGTCCGCAGACTGGCTTCGTCTCGCAAGAGCCGCAGCCTCAGAAATCATTGATGGTCTCCCGATTGTAACTGTTGGGGCGATCATTGGATTTCTTTGCCCCTCGTTATCCGCAGCGGCATCAGGCCCAGAAGTACCCGGTACTTCAGCCCGTCCACCAGGGAGATCCTGCAGCCGCTGGGTTGAAGAGACATTCCATGATCCTGAACCCATGGCACTGGACTCTTCATTATCGCTTTCGTCGAGACACTCTTTGCTACAGAGATACATGGCCTCCATCTTGGACTGATAGTGATTGAGCTTCGACCGGAGCATTTCGTTTTCCGCAAGGAGACGGTTGATGAGCGTTTCGTGCTCACCGCTGGCCAGCAGACGCAGCCTTTCCTCTAGCTCGGCCATGGTACGTCTGGCCTGCCCTCTGGTCCTGCGCTGGCTCAGTCTATCGGACTGACGCTTCTTCTCCAGCTGTTTGGGCGTGAGTCGCTTTTTCCAGCTCGAGGATGACCCGGGACCGCTGGTCTGGCTCATTGCGGGAATGGGGCAAGGGAACAGCGAATGAAATGTGGCAGCTGCAATGGTATATGCTCAGCAGGCTGTAACAGAGAAAGCGCCTCCTTTCATAGAATCGAACTAGGTCTGCGTAATTTGGGGCAATATCGAGTTGATGTATCCAGACATCCAGACACCCGCTGGTGGACTAACTGTCAAGTGCCGGCCGGAAACGCGGGGTCGACGATGGATCTGGGGAAATGCCAACGAGGTTTGGAAACATGGGGAAAGAATTTGGGAACAAGGGAGGCCGATGGAGGCCGACATACCGAACTGTGCAAAACCCCTTTTTTAGATGTGCAACAGTCCAGCCTGCATCACCCACAATGAAGTCACATAGATACACTCGCGGTGTGTTTTCCTGGACTGGATCTGGACCCTGCACTGTGGCGAATTACGGCGTCCACGGGAATTAGTCAAGGGCCGAATGCGAGCTAGGATCCGGGCCCGAGAAGACTGGCATGGCTGGCTGCATAACTCGCTCGGGACGAAGGATTCCATGCCCTTATCCCCTCACAGGATTGAATGGCCCCCTCTCCTAGCATTCGCCCCACTCTACTCAACTCTGTCGTCTTCTCCGCCCACATGGCACCAAGAGATGGTGTTCACGATGACGGTCTACCGAAGGCCTACTTCTTATGCTGCCCGCACTCAACGTTGGAGCATACCGTACGATATAAAGCCGGATACAAAAATACAGCCCTTGCAGCACTCGTTAGGACTCTGTACTGCGACCGACAGCGAAGTCAAGGCCCTGCAAGAGGTTCGAGAAAAATACGCTTGTAGCTTCCAAGTTCCTAACAGTCCAAAACATGTGAGGATAACCAACGTAATGATCTCTCTTCACTCTCACTCTGTGGTTGTCTCAGCTTAGTTGTCCTAGGCCACTTTTTGCCGGTTAGTTCTCGACATACGTACCCGTGTCTTTTCAGTTCTTGCTCCATCAGCACGCCGTGGTCGCGCAGAATATCAGCTCCCGACGTGACCAGGTAGGTGGCGGGGAAACGTGGTAGAACGGGAGATAAGAGCACAGAAAATGCTGGGTCTTTGAGAGGAGCGCCGCTAGCACCTGAGAGAAGAAGAGACAACGTCAGTTGAGTGTTCACACGTCTTGAGAGACAGGTCTTGTCATTCTGTGCAACTAACCGAGTAGGATATTGAGGCTTTTGAGGTCGACTATTGGGCTATTTGCATTCTCCGATTGCGAGGTGAATCCAGCTTTTAGGTGCTCCGGAACGGCCTCTTCTCCAACGGTAAAGGGCGCGAGGGACAGAACTCCTTGCACAGGCAGGTGCTCTTTGAGCAACTCAGCCGCAGTAGACAGTGCCAGCTGTCCGCCAGCGGACGTCCCACACAAGATCACCCCACGTGGTTGGGAGCCTGCCATTCCGAGGTTGGTTTCCTGCAAAGCCTAGAGTTCCACGAAGTCAGTTTCCCGTCTCGCGGCCTTTTCCATACTCCAAGAACAAGATCAACAAATACCCATTTTGCAGCGGCCACGCAGTCTTCCAAGGAGGCGGGCCAGGGGTCTTCGGGTGCAAGCCTGTAGTCAACAGAGACAAAGAGCAGTCGCCCTTGCACGGCCATGTAGCGCACGAAATCTATCAATATATCAGCTGTATCGGTCTGGTACGGCCCCTAACGGGATACAACAAACCATCCTCCTGGTCAAGATCCCCAATGCACCAGCCGCCCCCGTCTGGACATCTGTGAGATCTGGAACAATACTGCAACGCAGAAGAACTCACGAAAACTCAAAGCGAGTCAGTGTAAATAAGCCGCAAGGGAGAGGATCGGGAGCACCAACAACAGCGCCACATGGGCGTAGTCCCGAGCTTTAGTTGGCGTGTAAACCCTGACAGTTATCGGGTGAGGGCCGCTGATTGTCACGTCCTCTATGGGTCAATTCAGTAGTTGCGTTTCGGTCAGGGCATCGGATTGCGAAATACGTACTAACATCCACATCGTGGCTTTGCTTCGGGCTTGGGGTCGTTGGCGTGGTTACATTTCTCATTTGCTCTACGTTCTCCCCCCGAAGCGTTGGTCGAAATCCAAGGGCTGACTCCCAACGAAGCCATTCAGCAGCTAGCTCGAGTGGCATTTTAAGAACCGACCCCTCCCCAGATAAATTGTGCGATCGGACGACGATACAAGGCGGAACGGTGGGAGGGTAGTGCCGTAGTTGTCTGCTCTGGTGAGCCTCAGACGCACCAGCAATGCATGCTCAATGTTAAATAAGGGTTTTTACTTAATTCGATAAGAAGTAGGAGGTAGGTGGGTATGATTTTGCCGGAATGCCCGTGGCTTCGGGGTATGCATGGACTACTCTTTAATGGCCCATTGCATAATGTCCGACTCGTACAGTTCGACACATCCCAGAAAAGAAGTCTGAGGCTTTACCAAAATCGCGCTAGTCAATGGAGTTTCGGCAATTTTCTGCACATTGCTCGAAGATATGCGGAAGCCTTTACTTAATCCCGACTGGCGGAGAACGCTTTGCTCGCGCGCGACACGGGACAACCGAGCTCAGACGGAGCTGTCACATAGCCCAAGTATCAGCTAATGAGACTCAGTTGGGGAACAGCCCTAGTCTGCGGTCCTCAAAATATGACATGTACAGTCCTATACGAGACACTGGCATTGTGCGACACGGATTCAGGTGGCTACCGCGCTATAATTAAAGATGCGAGGACTACGCATGCCACGCAATAAGAAAGTCCAAAGTCTGGCTCAATCTAAAGCTTGCCTCTGAACAAATCCCTTTCCATCTTTCTGAGCTCCGCCCTTTTAATCTTGCCACTTATCGTCCGGGGAAGGGCTAAAGAAGCGGCAAACTCAATGCGGCGTGGGTATTTATAAGGAGCCGTAACCTGTTTGCAGAAATCTTGGATCTCTCGTGCGAGAGCGTCTTTGTCTACACGACCAGCATGGTCAGAGGTCAACACTATGAAGGCCTTCACAACTTCAAGTCTTTCAGGGTCGGGAGTTGCAACAACCGCCGACTCGACAACTGCAGGGTGCATTGCCAACGTAGACTCAATCTCGAAGGGACCTGATGTGACGAGCGTCAACTAGGTAAGTGCATCCTTGAGAGAGTCAAACCTATTCTGTATCCGGCTGAGTTGATAATATCGTCTGACCGACCAACGAACCAAAAATATCCGTCTCCATCCTTGACAGCCCTATCTCCAGTGACGTACCACTGCTTTCCGCCTGGACCAGCGACGGTGGGTCGCTCCACTTGCCCTTCCGGAGTTACATATCCGCGGAAGATTCCCCAGAAATGCTTGGATGTCTCCTCCATCAAGATAGCCAGGTCGCCCTCCTCGGCAACATCTGTTTCGTTCCCGCTTTCATCGATGGTCGCCAGGGTGACTCCTGGTATGGGCTTGCCCATGGATCCTGGCTTGATAATTGAGTTGGGACTATTCCCACAGACCAGAACAACCTCGCTCTGACCGTAGCCGTCCCTGATCGTGATCCCACTTGTCATGCGCTGCCAGGCATCGAGTGCTTCCTCATCTAACGGCTCTCCCGCAGATACGCAATCCAGCAGTGCCATAGGTGGATATCTCTCGATGAAGATTTCGTGATCATTGGCGGTGAGCTGGCGGAATGCCGTTGGCGGTGCGCAGAGTGTCTCGATGGGATACTTGTGCAAGAGATGAAGTTGAGACGGGTTGAACGCGCCGCGATTATTATGTATAAACAACGTGGCGCCGCAGTTCCATGCCCCGAATACTGCCCAGCCTGCATTTGCTCATCCTAGGATCACTCGGGTAAGCTTTTGACAACAGGATCACAGGGCACGGTACACCTTTCATCTGCCTTGGTCTGACAGGTTCCAATAGACCTTTCCAGGCTTGAGCAAGAGCCAGCGCTTTCTAGTGGTAGTGTGAGCTACAAGTAGTTAGTTACATATTCAAGCATTGCAATGTCCTCTCTCTCAAGAGAACGCTATCTAGGGGAATTATCTTGTTCCTACCTAAGGGATAAGAGATATGTGTATGCAGAACCATTTTAGGTAAACCCGTCGTCCCAGACGTGAAGTAGATGAGACAGTCCTCGTCGGCTGTGGTATTGATTGAGGGCCACTCGGCTTCGGCAGGAACTTTAGCTAGCTCGGTCTCGAATGACAATGCTCCACAGAGCAAGTTTCCGTCAACTTGGATGGCGTGTTTGACATGAGGACATTGGCGCTTGATGTTGAGTATTTTCTTGACGGCGGCTTCGTCGCCGATGAACGCAGTGGCCCGCGAGGCTATGGCGCGATATTCGATGTCTTTCGCGGACAGTAAGGTGGTGCAGGGGCATAGGATGATGCCGGCTCTGATCGCGGCACACGCAATCTCCCACCTGGCTCATCGCTCAATTACTGTCTGGTTCCGACAAAGGTTGCCCTGCTTGATAGTACGTCCCATTGGGGAAGCCTTGGAAGGAGTACGAGCAGCCTATCGCCCTTCTTCAGACCCAAACTGTCCAACACAAATGACGCGGTGAGATTGTCGACTAAAATGTCCGAACGTCAAGATGCTTCCTCGGTGAGGCCGTGGGACACCCAGTGCATGGCAGCCAGCTCTGGGTGCTTCCGGGCCCAGTAATCTACTACATCTTCTGCGAAGTCGAAATGCTCCGGCCGCTCGAGCACGTCGTGTTCTGAGTGTGCCATAGCGCATTGCGATCAAACGTCGTATATTGGCTGCTTGCGTAGTACAGGCAGAGAATCGATTGTCGCTGACATGTGTTCACTGTTGCAGCAAAGAGGCTTGGGACCAGAAGCTACGAAATCCCGGCACATTTTTTGCCGGCTCGCCGTTGGACGGTCCGGGGAATTACTCTGACTCGTACACATCGATACGAGAAAAGAGGGTAGGGTGAAGAACAGTAGCAACATGCGGTGATCCATACGAGTCGGTCATGGACGCGACGGGCTTCCCCGGACCGAAACTGTGCGTTTCCGTGTGTTTTCACCCCCGCACTTTCCATGCCGTTTTACGAGTCGTAATATCTCGGTTGGTACGGTTGTTGGAGTACGACAGGCTACTGATTCGTTCTACAACGACAGGAACTCCGCTATGTCTAACTTGTAGACCATTTTCTGAAAAGTGCTAGCGTTGTCTTTCACATGCTTATACTAACTGAATGGCATAATTGTGAGAGACTCATGTCGGACATTGTCCTAGTTCAGAGAGAGGAAACCCCACAATCTCGCAGTCATGGGTCAAAACACTCTAGATTCGACTTTGCCCCACGGGTTCAACACTGATGGTATCGACCTTCCTTATCATACCAATAGCGAGGGCTACGTCGTGCCAGATGTCACCTACAAGAGCTCCGAGAACCGGCGGATGCGCGTGGTAACCGTTGGAGCTGGTTACAGCGGTATACTGCTGGCGTACAGGATCCAGAAAGAGCTTGAAAACGTTGAGGTATACTCTTGTTTGTCAATACTAGGCGCCAGGCGATGCTGATTAGAGGCCTCAAGCATGTCATATACGAGAAAAACGGAGAAGTTGGGGGCGCGTGGGTAAGGATAATCTCTAGCTGTTTTCAGGCGTACTACCTCCAGACTGGCAATGTGCGCTTACCTTCGAAAGCTTGAAAACCGCTACCCAAACTGCGCCTGCGATGTGCCGTCGCACTCATACGTGTATCCGTTCGCCTTGAATGCAAGTCATATCCGTCTGAGCGCCACGGAGGCTCCGTATTGACAAAATGAACAATATAGCCCGAGTGGCCAGAGTTTCACTCAAAGAGCGAGGACATATGGTGCTACTTGGACCGAGTCTGTCGGGTGTTCGGTCTCCGCAAATATATGAAGTTCAATCATCGCGTTGCCGAGGCTGTGTGGGACGAGGTAGCAGGGAAATGGAATTTGAAGGTCGAGAAGGTCTTTATCGATGGAAGCATTGAGATAATTGAAGATACTTGCGTGAGCGATCTGATTTATTTACTCATTCAGTGCGGGTTCCTGACTTTGCTTGTGTAGGATGTTCTCCTGCAGGCTGCTGGGCTCCTGAACAATCCGATCTTGCCCAAGATTGATGGTTTGCAGGACTTCAAGGGCAGGGTGGTGCATACAGCACAGTGGCCTTCCAGCTTTGGAAAAGAGCAGTGGAAGGGTCTCAAAGTCGTGGTCCTGGGTGCAGGATCGAGCGCTGTGCAGACGGTACCGGGGATGCAACCGTACGTCGACGAGCTTCACGTCTTCGTGCGGAGCAAAACATGGCTTGCGTCGACTACGCCAGAGCCGGCAATTGTAAGGACATACTGTTGTTTCTCCCTCGTCTCTAAGAATCCGTTGCTGACGCGATATATAGACTGAATGTACCCGATCTCCTGCAGCGCTCTTGCTCAACTTGATCTGACAGGTAGCAGGGACTCCTGAGCAGCGTCGCGAGTTCCGCCTCCATCCAGAAAAGCTGGTGGCAGAAGCGAGGGTGCATGAATGTCCTGTCAACCGGATGTGGGCCTCCATGTTCAAAACGAGCCCCCTTCAAAAAGATGCAGTCAAGGTTGTCTCAACTCTCCTTGACGTAACCTACTCCACCATGTGAATCGGCCTGTAACTGACGGTGCTTCGTACAACAACGTTATAGGCGTCCTCAGAAAAGATGCGTCACTATTTAGGTCGTGAGGATCTTACGCAAGGCTTCATTCCTAATTTCAGCTACGGATGTCGACGCGTCTCTCCCGTAAGGAGCGGCTGGGCTTATTCGGGGTCCTGTCTCAGCTGACTTTTCTACAGGGTGTTAACTTCATGAAGGCTGTTGGGCAACCCAACGTTAAGTGCTACTTCACCCCAGTAACTCGCATTACTGCGCACTCCGTCATAGGGTTGGATGGCACCGAAGTGCAGTGCGATGCAATCGTGTTTGCTACGGGCTTCGACACCAGTTCGTACATTATTCTTCGTCCAGAGCTAACCAGCACTAATCGTTTCACCCATCTAGCTTTCCGGCCCCACTACAAGATCATCGGCCAGCATGGCGTGTCTCTTGCAGAGAAATGGAAGGACGTCCCGGAAGGATATCTAGGCGTGGGCTGCCCCGGATTTCCGAATTTCCTGATGTTCTTCGGTCCTGCGTGGCCCGTGTTTGCTGGATCTGTCACAGCTTCCTTGACAGCCGTGTCGACTCTAGCACTGGCTATGATCAGGAAAATCCAGACCGACGACATCAAATCCATAGCCCCGAAACAAGAGGTGACAGATGCGTTCAACATTCACCAGCAAGCCATGCTACACGGAACCGTCTGGGAAGACGATTGTAGCAGTTGGTGTATGTGCTAGACTATTCTTGTACACTTTCGGCATGTACTTGCTGTGCACGGAACCGCTGACGAGCTTGCTTCCTTATACAGATAAAGACAAGAACGGCCGCATCAATGCAATCTGGCCTGGGAGCGGACTGCACTTCCAGGAAGTCGTCTCGGAACCTCGGTGGGAGGATTACAATATAACATATAAGAACCAGGTATGATAGCCGCCCACTGTCGCGCAAGCTAGACGTGGAATCGCTTATAACAACTCCTAAAGCACAACATGTGGGCTTTCCTCGGGAGAGGTTTCACTCGTCTTGAGCGTGATCCCGATGCGGACGTGGCGCCGTATATGAGCGTAGATGCACTCGATCCCGCATGGTTCGATGAGTCAATTCCCTGGCGGCCACCCGTTGTTCACAACAAGGAATCGGCTCGACTCGCAACCGCGGAGGAACCGCCGCAGCATATCAAGGCGGGACCCGATGAGAAAACAGCCGCCTTGGATGTAACGGGGCCGGATGGTTCTCGTTTTGACGTTTTTGCTGGCGCGACACTCGTTGACAACGAGGAGATCGGCCAGCGAGTCAAATCTCAGAAGGTGCTGGTCACTAGGTAGGTTTTCAAACCATTGGGATGATTTTACTTTTAACCGGCCGGCGGCGGCGGCTCAAGATTGTTACGTGGAGGATACTACAGATGATCATGCAACTATTCTATTGCTAGTCAAGATTGTCTTACGCAACACGAGTCCCCTTGGTGTAAATGATTTAGAATCCCACAACAGTGGAGATCCCGATGTTCTTACCGTGCGATGTTCGCAGGCAGTCTCCGATGTCAATCTGGGACAGACTCTCGTCTCGAGGTGATCCGCTCCCATCCTGTATTACGGATAACGAGCCCTTCTTGCCTCTTTTCCGAAGCTTGTAGATGTGATAAGCAAACACACACGACAACCTGTTCTTGGAGTCAGTAATTGCAGCAAAAGCGTCTACTCCGGGACAGACAGACATGTCGTGTCGTCCACAGGGCTAATTGGAGAGAGCGAGATAACTACCGTATGGCGGCCCTCTGGACAGGGGCCAACGGCCTTGAATCCTGCTCATGTCTAGGCGGAGCATGTCTGGATCACAAGACGCGCATCAGACCTAATCATTTGATGGACGACTCAAGCTAGCTGACTCGTTCATGCTGACTCGTTAGGTGGTCGCGCCACTGAGCGACTTGGGGGTTTACCCAGACATGGGGAAGAGACGGTTCATAGCGGCCCCCCCAACTTCGCACGTAGCTTTCGCAAAGTGAAACTGTCCGTTCCCTCGCGCACTTCCTTCTCTAGCTGAAGCAAAATTACTGTTAGGGGCACTGTCCCTGCATTCTTGCACCTGAAAACCCCACCTAACTCCGCACGGCTTCCGGCAAGGGGCAGATTCCGACAAAACGATCAAACTCGGGGACATCTTCATCACGTCTCATATCCGAAACGACACTCGTCCAGGAGGAAAGTCGGTCATTCAGAATGGAGAGCGATGCTCAAGTCAGTTTTACCAATAGCGAAGTTCTTTCGACGGCACAGACTCGAGCCTACCAACCTATCAGACGTATCAGTCAAGCATGCATACCATGCAGGTAGATGCCCCGAGGTAGCACGCCAGAGCTTGAAAGCACTGCGTATCTAACATCTATATCAGAAGAAAGAAAGCCCGATGCACCGGCGAGCGACCAAAGTGCGAAAACTGTGCCCGACTGTTGCGTGAATGCAAGTACGAACGGCGCGGGTCTTTCACTCGGTCTGCGAGTCCTCTGACGAGCTCATCGATCAATAATGGTCTATCCATAGGCAATTCGGCGACCGTGAGACACCCTCCTGCCTTTGTTTCTCCTACTGGCAGACCTGCTGTTATTCCTACCAATACTAATCATCTGTGATGCAGCCGACAGTAAACACTCGACTCGGGCATATCGAAACAAGGCTGGCCGAGATTTCCTCCAGAGTCGAGCAGCTATTCGAACTCACCTGCCAGATCCAAACGACCACATACCATGCCGATTTTTCCCGGGCGGCCCCCTTGGCAGGTGGCGATCAAGATGGTGTGCACTCGCCCGTCGGGCTGTGGGGCGATTCAAGTTCCAACGGCGGAATGGGGGATCTCGCCGTAGGCTGCTTAGAGGACGACACTACACGCACACGTTGGCCGAGGTATGCTGGTTCCCGTGCCTGATAAACCCGGGAGTTACGTTAATGCAACTTGCCGTAGCGCCTCTTGGGCAATCGCACGGGATGCAGTCCTGACAGCGGCAATAAGTGACTACTTCAAGTACTGCCATAACCAGCCGTATTCCTTCTTCCATGAGAAGACATTCCAGGAGCGCTTCAGAGAAGGCACCTTGACAGATACCGTGCTTTTTGCCGTCATGGCTAATGCACTTCGTTTTTCGACGCATGAGGTCGTTCAGGGGCGCGCACAGCTGCTGGCGGAGAGATATGCGAACATGGCATGGAAAGCCGTTGTCTCGGAGACTCTTTTTGGGCGGGCTAAGTCCAACTTAACGACGGTCCAGACAGTTGCTCTCCTGGCCATCTTTGATTTCACAGGTAGGAAGCCCATAGTGTTCACCTTTTGCCGCAGCGGACTGATTTGACGGTCTTAAAAAGGTGGTAGTGAGCGGCATGCATCTGCTTGGGTCAAAATCGGGCTAGCCGTCCACATCGCCCAAGACCTCCGTTTGATGATGGATGACAGCAGCTCTTTCAACAATATCGAGATTGAAGAGCGTCGAAGGGTTTTCTGGTCATTATACTTACTAGACCGTCTTGCCTCCTGTGCGAGGGCAAGACCACCCGCTATCTTCGAGGCGAGCTGTCGACTGGCGTTGCCTTGCGATGAAGAAGCATGGAGAGCCGGTGAGCCATCCCAGAACCACAAACTCGAGCAGATCGCGTGCAAATATATGGCAACTGGCAACCACCCGGGACATTCTGCTATGGTAATCATCACGGCTTCTATCCTGAACCGCTGCGCTCAGTGTATGCTACAGGACTTCAGAGCCCCGAACTCAGATCCTCCTTGGCATAAGAATTCAGATTACTCTGCCATTTATTTCGACCTGCTATCACTGGAAGGTCTTTTCGATTCACAATCGGTGCAGGGAGCTCTCCGGACAAAATGCTATGCGGATACATCAAAAGTCGATCAAGTCACGGCTGGTCCGCTTGTCTTCTCACACACACTATTCTGCCTCTGCCATTGCCTGCTAAACCATCCATTCCTCTTCCGCCGAAGACTCGAGTCCTGTACACAAAGGGCTCCTACTACCTTTTTCCAGCGCGCATTGGATAACAGCCGTGAGTACTCCACAAGGCTGATACGCCTTCTACAAGAGGCGAAGACTGCAGGCTACACGATCTTGGCGTCGTTCTACGGCTATTGTATTGTAGTAGCGGGAACGATACATGCGCTGTACGCCTGCGTGCCAGACCCTGTCATACAAATTGACTCCTTGGGTTCACTGTCGCTTTGTCGTCAGCTGGTAGCCGATCTATCTCCTTTCTGGCCCAATCATGCCTCGCTGGTAATGTCCCCCGATCTCCTTTTCCTCCTTAACCTTCGCGGGATTAGATCTAACCCTAGACAGAGTCCCGCCCTAGAAAAGTTTACAGGCTGCGCCCATCGTTTCAGGTGTCTCATTAGCACCACTGTAGATATAGAGCCGCTCAACCCAGAGGACACTGAACTGATGTGGTCTCTTCTTGACTACAGCACAATGTCAAACGCTCCCGTAGAGCATTTCCGAACAGACAATGGCGCGCTTGCTGCTGATATTGACGACGCTTGGCTAGGCAATCTGGTTGGTGTGTATGAAGTTGATCCTTGCCTTCCAAGCTTGTCCTTGGAAGGCGTCGAGACTGCCGGCGAAATAGGTGTTGTTCTGCCGGCAGATGCCCCGTTTCTCCATTTCCTCTGAATATTGGTTTGCACCGTTAGCTACTGAAAGTTCCTGTGCGCGAAACGCAAACGTCATACATTTTTTTGGTCCGATAACGATGATGCAAACGCTGACTTTGGTGTGAAATATTTCCGTGATTTTAGACTGCGGATGTTGATCCTCTAATCATCGACGCTCACTAGATGATGGTGTCGCATTTATCCTCGTCGCTGCCGACCGGAGTTCGCGCCGTCTCCGTGTTTTCTAGGAGCAACAGGAACGTGTCACTCCCATTATCAGAATTTTCTGTTTCAAAGTCCGACCATCGTCCATCATCGGCTACACAGACGTCGCTCTGAGGCGTCCATGGCACCAAGCCTTGAACGCTCAAGTCGATGTCCAAGGCGGTTGAGCCCGAGAATCCGCTCGTCGTATCAAAACGTGAGCTGCTCGGTGCTGGAGAGCTAATCTGCGGTAGTTCCGTCTGCGTCTCCTCGTCGAAGGGGCATGTCTCCCAAGAGTGGCGTTCATGATCAGGGTCTGAAGCCTGCGGCTCGACATTCAAAATATCGTCGAGCGCAGGTGTCGTCTCTTTTAACGTTGGAAGCAGCTCGTTAACAAGCCGTTCCTCGACAGGTTTCTGGGCCACACCGTCTAGTGCGGAGCCGTAGACATGACTGCTCCTATCGTCTTGGCTGTTCCCTCGGCAGACAACATTAGCTAGGTACCTTGCTGCGAAGGCTGCGTCCATGTATATCTCGCCGAGTTCTGCCATCATTCTTAAGCACTGAGAAAATCCTTCTTGGGCTTTGCAGCGATGACTCGCCAATTGGCTCTTCAATCCGAGCATATATGTCACCATTGCAGTAAGAAGAACCGTGACACCCACGCTTGGAAAATAGCGTGCCAAATTCAGCTGAGCCAACTCCGTGGCCATTCTTGTCGCCTCCTTCGCGGCGTAGAAGGCTTGTAGGCGGGAGAACTCCTGTGCTGACGGAGATGCCAAGGACAGATGTGGCGACAAAGATGAGAGAAACTGTCGTCGGTGAAGCACGGCGACAACAGAGTGGTAGATCATGTGCAGCATATTACGGTGCAGTGCTATAGTCGAGCAGCCGTTCAGGGCATCCCGCTTCGTCAAGGACTGATACTGACATGAAGTAGGTAACGCGGCCTTCCAAGTCTTCAGCTTAAAGTCGACCGTATCGGCCTCCTGTCAAGTATGTCAGCAATATCACAAGATGATAAACCCCCCGATACTCACACGGCTTCTGGCTTTCAGTGCGTAGTTAATCAGGACGCAGAGCTTAGCTTGCTGTACACATATCTGGTTAAGCTTCTGTTGCATTTCGGGGTCACGGAGCAGCACACAGTCTGGGAGTAAGAGTCTGCTATCTTCGCCCAGAATGCAGACGTCTAGGTCCTTACTGTCTAGCAGCCGCGTGGTGAGGTCTTCTTCTTTAATTCTAATAGCTCGTGTCTCCCTCAAGGCTACTAACCCATCCCTCATGACACATGACCACCAGATCCTCCTTCGCAGCTTCAGCATGCGAGGAGTTAGAAGGCCGTTCGTGGATAGGTCGCTATGGAGGCCGATGTTCTTTGCGAGGGAAATTGCCACCCCAACCCAATGGGAAGAGTTCTTGTCGTGGTCGGGGCTCTCTTGCCAGTAGCTCATAAGCAGAATTGCTCGAACTAGGACAACATGGTCTGACTCGTAGTTAACATCATACAGAGTCTGGAGACGGACGTCAGTATCCCTCCTCACTCCACTTTGGCAAGATCACACCCACCTTTGTTTTCTGGAAGAAGGCCCTCCGGGCCGCTTTTCTGTCTTGGTAACCCGCCTTCGCCAGGTCGTCTAGTCCCACAAATGCGCTCGACGCGAAAAGAATGGCTTGATAAAGGAGCAGGCTTATCTGTTCCTCGTATCCTTGTCTATGGCTGATGATGCTGAGGACATCATGAATGTCCATGATAGGTAGAACTGGATGAACATGCTCCACGTACGCTTGAACAAGGGCATTCTGGAGGGAGCTATCAGGGAATGTAAAACATCCCTTCGCCTGCAAATAACTGATGTCATCTTCGGCGATGTCACATGGGAAGGCTTTAATAAAAGGCGGTAGATATCTCGGGATGGTCGATTTTATCGAGCAACAGCAATCCCAATCGATTTCAGTTGCTTCGCCAAAGACCGCGGTGAAAGGTTGATGTTGATAAGACACATCTTCGTGGCTTGGAATCACATCATCTATGCTGTCGTCATGGGACTGTTCTTCACAATCCTAGGTAAGCCTCTACCCTGTATTGTACGTACGTGCTCATCTGCCGTTGACAAAGACTGGGTGGAACGGGCGAGAAGGCTTACGAGGAGAATAAGAACCATCGTTAGCTGAAATATTTGCCTTGCTTGCTGCAGCTGACAGGGTGGCCAAAAGTTTTCTAAGAGAGATCATATATGTCTTCGTTATTCATTCTGCCTCCGGCCCCAAAGATTTCTGGACTCTCCTCGACTTGGATGTGAGCCTGGAATGTCAAGGAAGCAGAGGACTGACCTGCGCCGCTTGCTTTCCGCGATGACACAAGGAATGCTGTCCCATCTGCAATTCCCGCAGGGTGTACCTGAGAAAGAAACGTCGCACCGCACCTTACGGGTCCTACAAGACCGGCAGGCCCGTGGTGCTCGTCGTCTCTTCGCTCTAGGGCGGATAGTCATTGCCTCATCACCAATGTCGTTCGCGCAACTTTCGACTGCGCTCTCCACTGTCGGTATAAGAGTATTGACCGTCGGCTCCATGATGTTCTCTGACATGGCCAGGCAGAAGCACGGTCACTTCAAAAACCGACGAGGGTGATGTAGAGCCTCCGAGTTGCAGAAAACGTAATTCCCAAGAGGTCTGCTTTCCTTCCGGCTGTATATTTACACTCGGCCGTGGTCGTGGATAGAGATGATAGGGAACCGAAAATCATAAGGCAAAGGAACAACACGATTTCGAAGGTCAAAGAGGCATCGAATTCCCTTCACATTGGATCTTAGTCCAGCTAATAGCCACCTCCCATAAGCCGGTCCGGACCGTGTTGTATCCTACTCGAGTTCTCCCTTGCAAGGACCTGACCACTCCGATGGTGTCGGATGTCTGTCATCAAACTAGAGAATAGTTTCCTGCGAAGTCTCGTTGTACAGACAAAATATCAAACGGAGAAGAAGCAACCAGAAATGCCGTCTTCTTGCACGTACTCGGTAAGCCCCACAAATGCGGTCCGACCGGACCGTCGCCAAGACACCGACCCGCCTCCCTGAGCGATATGGTTTGCTGTTCATCATGCATTCACTAGTCTAGCGGCAGTCACCGAAGTTGAATCCCTCCTCCACCGCAGATACATTCTGCGCACGGGGTCGTTACGGACCGTTCAAACGATACGCGGCAGACGTCCACTCTGTCTTGAGGGTTATTTAAACATCTGCGGGTGTCTGTCCGACCTAGAGCTAGATCGTCTTCGGCATGACCGGCCCGAGCCTAGTAAAGCAGCAGTTGTTGTTCTAAATACTGTAGCGGACGAGATGCGCGCAGTACACGTAACAGTAATAATAATCTTCAAAGTGGCAAGTTCCGTATATTCTTTTACTTCGATTTCAAAGATTTACATACAGTAAGGACTATAAAATTTAATGAAGAATTGGTTGAGATATTTGATATGAAGGTTGGGACTACAGAAAAGTAGTGTAGTGTTGAGGCAGGCCACATAATTATTAGGGGTTCAACTTACACGAATCGCTATTCCTTTTGGAACCCGTGAGCTAAGCATGCTATGCGTGCCATCGTGCCCGAGCGTAGTAGACAAGCAAGCTAGCACAGGTCACCACGGTTGAGATGACAAGAATTCCACCCGTTATGACTCCCTGGTCAAAGAAACCAATGTCTCTTCCATTCTTGAGGCGCTTCACCTCGGGCAATCTCGCTCTCACTTCATCGTCAAGTTGCGCCAGCAGCAATGGCGTCGGCTCTAGAAGAATGCCGTCCAGGAGCTGAGACTGTCTTGGCGGCAACACGTACTGTGGTTTTGGCAAGGTGAAAAAGCTCAGGTCGTATGGAGTAGAGGAGCCTATATCGAGGGGTTTCTCTGCCGGCGCGACCGGGCTAACTGTAAGCTTCTGTTAGCGAGAAGGCGCTTAGAGTCGAAGACAGGATTAGAAATATGTCTTGCACGCACAGAGGAGAGCTATTGGCAGCTGATTTACAAAGCTGACGTCTGAGTCGAGGAACTGACACAAGTACTTGGCTGCCCCTAGTGTCCTCGTGAATACAAACGCTGCCGCTAAGCGGCCGAGACTACTCCATGTTAGTCTTGTGCAGGGGGGAAAGCATATGGGACGCTCGAGATATAGATTACCCGTTGGATAAGTTGATTGCGTCGTCCACGCTTGCCACCGCATGAAGTACAAGACATCGTTCTCCTAACTTTGGCTGAGCCATTGCCGAGCTCCTGAGGCACGAAGCTATGTTAGCAAGCGGTTATCAAAGTCTAACGCGACACGGACTGACCTGTCGAGCAGTTCAACCACCGTTCCGTTGGCCGCCGAGGACACAAGTCTTGCTTGCCCACTGTTAATGGCTTCGTCGGCAAACCCGCCACTCACCTTCGCTCCGGCAGCCGCCATACGACCATTGGTAGCGAGCCGAATTGAACACTGAACTGCAGCGGCCAAGAAGTCCTTGAACACCCACTCGTTAACGAGGATTAGGTCTGGCGCGTACGGCGATTTCCCACGAAGGCCGAACCGCGCTCCGACCAGCGCTTCTGCTGAGACGGTTAGGTCGGCGTCGCGCTCAACGACCGCGACCACGCGAGCCTCGATAGGCGAAACGACATGGTTCGTTAGAGGTGGATCGGGAGACCCATTTTGGAGGACACGGACGTGCCGATGGTTAATGTCGGCATCCGCGATCGCCTTGGCGGTGGTTGTGCAGATTATATTCTGGTCTAAGGCCTCTTCGACAAGTCCTAAGATGACCAATGGAGCCTTGAGCATAGTCTGCTCTACCTATATGATAGTTCAATGTAAGTTTTCGTCCAAGTACATACTCATCCCTAGCAGTGATCACTCCTTACCCGGATGATGACGCAGTTGCCCGCGGCGATTGCAGGCGCCAGTGCAGAGATGAGTCCGAACAAGAATGCGTGCGTTGCCGGCTCAATAACGACAATGCCGACCGGCTCACAGGCACGCGGTGCATCGTTTCCATTTGCGATGGCGTATTCGGCGTCGAGATCGCGTTCCGGTTCGATCGAGTTATAGGTATCCGCTAGGCATCGGAGAGCAAGCCAGTATTCCGCTTTTATCTCCGCCGGACGGTGCCCTGTATCCTCTCCGAGCACTTTCTGAATCTCCGCGGAATTATCGATCAGTTTATCATGTAGCCTTTTGAGCTGGGTCTTCCTGAAGAAAGGATTGTGAACTCTTCCGTCAATAGCGGCCGACCTGACTTTGGAAAATGGCTTGGCCATGGTGGGCTGCAAAGCTCAGGCTTGATAGGGCGGCAATGAAGCTCCTCTCCTCCGTTTTGGTAGTATCCGCCTGCACGTTGCTTGAGCAATGTCAAACTGGAAAGGGTAACGTCGATCGGCTAGACATTGACCACTCGTTTGTGTCTGGGTTCAGGGCGGGCTCACGGCTAACTACCCTCTCCGCACTGGAAAGGGGCAAGACAGGCTTATGTCCTCCACATCCCGAGCTAAATAGGCTCCACGAAATAGTACCTGCATCCACATCCCGACACGTACGCCTCATTGCCCTAGTCCGCCATGGCGATCAAACTACGGTGTCTGGCTCATGGCTGGGAAAATGAGAAGACGTGTTTGATTCTGCCGGTTGCTCGCTACCACACTCAATACTCGTGACTTTATGACTACAGACCATACTGTGCACTCATCATGTCTTCTACCGCCACGACGACTCGGCCCTCGACAGGACTTACTCTACAGGCTGTCCTCGCCGACTATGACTTACATCACTCCAGCGGCCCGGCTACGTCAACAGCCAGCAACGAGTCTGCAAGCCAGACGCGGAATCCTCCAGCAGGCTGGGACGACACACACCGTCGCGTCCCCGCTCACCGACCGACTAACAGGCAAAGAGACCCGCTGGAGACACGCGTGTACACGAGCACAGCGGAGCAGATATTCATCTCCGTCATGTTCACGGGGGTCTTCATCAACTCGGTAAGTGTGCCCTAGCGTTTCCCAGTGATCAGCGACTGCGAGAAAGCTGGAGTGGGAAAGACTTTTTAGAGGTATTCGTACTAATCGATTCTACTCGCTAGACTGCCGCGAAGACATGGCACCGAACATTTGGGAGACTTAACGATAACATCTTTCGATATCGTATCGGAGGAGAGATGTGAGGTCGGGGTCCGTTGGTCTACTATGTATCTGGAAATACCGATAGAACAACAGCTACTTCATTGAGCCTCCATGATTTGGAGATATCTAAGTGCCTGAACTGTGTCCTGCAAGTATCAGGATGACTCTTTGACCCCTGCCATGTGGCCCAAGTCTTCCCTGATCTCCGCGCGGCCAATCGTGAGCGGTTGGACCGGCTGCAGGATATACAGCATTCTCGCCCACTCTGTCTGGCTGATGTTCCTCCAGGCGTGCATAGTGGCACGCTGGATGCAGACGTCTCCACGCTTCAGCACCCTTGTCTCCCCAGAATCCAGGACTAGCTCGACCTCGCCCTCTAACACGACACCGTAGTCCAGGCTGACGGTGCGGTGCATCGGGGAGAGCTGGCCGGGCGGCATATCGACGTAGCGTAGCACCGTGCCGTCCGAGACGGTGAGACCGGGGGAGTCGCGCAGATACTTCTGGTAGACCTCTATGTCGGCGCCGTGCGAAATCTGGGTAGGGAACCCTCTTGTCACGTAGCACTGGGCGAAAGCGGCCACTTTGTCTGGTAGTTCGTAGAATGGCGCCTCGGCAGGGATTGAACTGTCCACTATGGCTCGACCCTGGTCATCGTGGGTGGTGATGAACCTTTTCGGGTGACTGAGCTTGCCCTGGAGAGCCATTGCTTTAGAAAATTCCTGTCAGCGAAACGAGAGGAACCAATAAGGACTTGACATCGACGTCTATCACGGATAACTACCTAGGTTTGAAAACATGCTGGAAAGACGATATATTACGATTCAAGAGACCTGGTGAGGTCTCGTCTCCCCCGAGCAAGTTTCGTCGCACATCCGACTCGACCGGGCCGGGATGTGGACAGGCCGCAGTGCTCCAGCCTTCGGAGCACACCCGGCTTAGCACTTCCACTAGAGCCGAGAGCTCTTGAGACTTTGTCGAAGGAGACTTGATACCGAGAATCTACGCCGGACTTTTTCTCGAGTAATGAAAAGGCTGTCCATCCATTCGGACGGACCGGTTATGGGTGTATGCTCGAGTGCTTCTCAGCACTGTCAGCGTGATCTCCGCCCTCAATCCTCCAAATCACCAAGTCCAGCCCGATCAAGTCCAAATGGCGTCTTTAGCATGTGAAGGCCACTTTTCGGATCGCAATATACCATTCGGAATTGCATGCTCAAAAACGCATCCAGAACGACAGGCCGTCACTCGCCTAGGGGATTCAGTCTTGTTCCTGAGCGACCTCGCCGCCCATGGTCTCTTCTCGAAGATAAAGGGTCTCCCAGACGGGGTGTTCTCCCACGACTTCCTGAACGCCTTTGCGGCTCTCGGCAGGTCTATTTCCAGAGCCGTCAGGGAGGTGATCCAGGAGATATTTCGCAATGGCGGCCTTGGAGCGTTCCCGCAGGGCGCCGTTGAGGAACTCGACGCAGTGACTATGCATCTTCCGGTCTACATAAGCGACTTCACAGGTAACGAAGCGACTCGTTGACACTCCAACTTCTGCGTACCCGAAGAAGGGAGTTGCCCTAATTAGATATAAGACTTCTCATGTAGCGTCGAGCACGTCAAAAACGCCGGTCGCATTATCATTGACGACGAACGGCCTCCCCCTGCATTCTTCAACTTTCCGATCGCGTACCAAGGGCGGGCTAGCTCCGTGGTCGTGTCGGGGACCCCAATCCAACGCCCAATGGGACAGTATCGAGATAAGACAACTTCGGGCGCACCAGTCGTGTTCGGACAGTCGAGGGCGGTAGACTACGAGCTTGAGTTTGCAGCTGTGGTTGGAAAACCTCTCGCCATGCGTCAGCGGCTGAAGGCCACCGAGGCCGACGATCACATCTTTGGGTTCGTTGTGCTCAACGACTGGAGCGGTCAGTTGTCCCCACAACGTTTATTGCGATCTATCAGCCGCGGAGGAACAAAGAGTATAATCTAACGATGTACTGTCACTCAGCGCGAGATATTCAAGCCTTCGAGATGACGCCTCTTGGTCCCGCAAACGGCAAGAACCTAGGCACGACTATCTCGCCGTGGATCGTGACCCTCGACGCCCTAGAGCCATTCAGGCTCCCGAGTCCACCGCGCACCCTATCCGTACCTCCGCACCTTGACGACGGTGGAAACGGCGCCTACGCCGTTCGCATGCAAGCCGAGGTTGTAGTGGGACACAACGCGACTGTCACGGGTGTCTCCCAAGTGCAGTGGCTCTACTGGACGATACGACAGATGGCAGCACACATTGCGAGTGCCGGTGCTTCGCTGCGGACCGGCGACCTCTTGGCGACCGGTACCGTCAGCGGTCCAGGAAAAGGGACGCATGGTTGCTTGCTCGAAGCTACCGAGGGCGGTACGTCGCCGGTCCGACTTGAGAACGGGAGTACGAGGGGTTATCTCGAGGACGGAGACGCCGTGAGAATGACAGCTGTTGCCGGCGATGGAAAGTCGAGTGTTGGCTGGGGCGAATGTGTCGGGCAGTTGCTTCCGGCCCAGCCATTCAACCAGTGATACCCGATTGTATATACACACACAGGATAGACAGTACTGAATCCTCAGCTAACCGCAAACTTCTCCTAGTCTCTGCCACTAGACGCGGAACGCTGAACATTCCACGTGCCTGATGTTAGGCAAGCATTCCCGGGACAGACACACCGTTTTCAGACGCCTTCTGAAGCCCTCCTATAAGGTGGATAAGGTTATCGACGAGATGAGGACGGAAAGACTCTTCGTGGTTTCGACGCAGGATGTCCACTACAGTCGCCATCATCCTGTCTGGCTGGGAAAGATGGACATCTATGGACTGGTTGTCAAGCCCCGGCAGGCCGCGAATGCAAGGAGATCCGCCTCCAAACCGGATGAACCTCTGCACAGCAGTGTCATCAGGACCGTCCAAGCGAACCACCTGGGACTGTTCCGCAATTGCCGTAGCAGGACTATGGAACGAAGCAGCCCGGTGCGTCGAGGGAGCAGCCAAGTCTGGTCCTTCCGCCAGCATGCCATACACCCACACCGCCAGGCTGGCGTGATACACAGTGATTGCGTAAACTCCCCAGATTGACCCCTTCTGGAGGTGTTTTGCTGCGCGGAGAACCTGACCCCCGTGCCAGACGGCTCTCCTGGCCGACTCACCCTTCACCCACTCGTTGATGGTCGGATAGACAAGGCGCGCCTGCTCGAGCCCGTCCATGCCGGCGAAGAGTTGGACCTCTTCGAAGGGCATGTGGAGGTGCATGTAGATAAGCTCCAACCGCATAGTAATCTCATCGGCATAGGCACCATCCAAGTCGGCACTGATGCGGAAGTTGGCGAGGAGTCTCATGATCTCCTCGTGCCGGGACCCCATGAGCAGCGCATTCCATCGCCGCGGTCCTGAACCGGCTCTCTGGAGCGATTCAAGCTGGATGTACTCCCATGAGAGCCGCCAGGCGCAGGACAACAATGCAGAGCTTGAAATGCTGGTGTCGACGGTACTATTGTGGGCGAGGGAGCCTTCGGGGTCGTCGACGTAGTCGGCTAACGTGAGCGGTCGAGCCGAGGAAGAGTTCGCCCCGGTTAGGAAAGATGCTTTCCACTGGGTGGCGCTGACCGCGGACCACATCTCAGCCGAGTCAGGGATGGGAAGCTGGATCTCGGCATACGATATCAAAGGGTTGACAAGAAGAGCGATCGAAGAGTTGGTGTCGTGCTCGAGCACCCTGAAGGTGAGTCGCTTAAGGGACTCCTGGTCCACCCACCTCGTCCATGCACGCTGGAGTGATTCCTCGTCGTCATCATCGCTGGGCATGGCGACCTTCGAGTATCCTGATCGTTTCAGCCTCCCATCTCGTCTCATCATTGTCACTAGAGGCTGAAGGAAGCTCTCTGCAATCTCGACCTTTCTGTTATGACCGCTCCAAAGGCCGATCTCAAGGGTTATGAGGTAGGCTTGCCAGAGTTCTATGTCTCTGGTAAGAGAGTTATTCCGTTCCCACTGCGTGACACGTCAGTATATCCCGTTATTTAATCTGTGCGGAACTTGAGCTGCGGCATCATGAACTCTTACGTGTTTAGGTATTGCAACTCGAAGGCACTCCTGAATGGCCAGGCCGAGTTTGGACAAGGCAGGGTCCGCTGTCAGAACCGCTCCGCCGGCGACCATGGCAGCAAGAAGTTCTGGTCGCTTCCCATTGGGAGCAAAAGTCGCTGCGTGCAGGAAGCGGTCTGACCCCGCAAAAGGCGACGTCAAGAAGTACTGGAGCAGCGTGTCGAGCAACTCGGCTGTCGGGAATAATTCAACAGCCCTGGAGAGATCCTGTGAGTGGAGGCTTTGGATGACGGTGGTAAGGATCTTGTCACGGGCCGACAGGCTTAATCTCGCGCAGGTCACGCGCCTCCCGAGGGATATTCGAGACTCGGGAGACTCATGATCGCGAGACGTCGATGGCAAAGAGAGATTGTGCTCCTCGGCGGCGGCGTGATCTTGAACTCTGGGCCGGAACTTCCAGTAGTTCCCGAATACCTCCGTGCATATGGCCGCTGGCCTGCACGGATCCGGGGAATGGTCCTGCGGCACGTGGAACCCGGGATCTTGATGGGCTCTGCTGTCGAGTTCAAAAGGCAAGTTCGTGTTGTATGCCTCTAAGAAGCGTAGATCAACATCGTTTAACTCGAAACTCATACCCGCGTCAAAGTCGAGAGCTCCCATTGGTGTCCACTGTCCTTGCAGTGCTCCCAGATCTGGGAATTCTGTACCAGAAAAACTAGTTAGCTAGGTATTCTTCTGGGAAGCGACATAAAGCTGACGCATTTAGAATCATGTTAATAGATTCGAGAAACGTACCTAAGAATGGCTGGGTCTGTGGGAGAAGAGGTGTGAGCATGTTCGGAACCCTGCAGCTGTCTGACGGATCGCCATGGAACTCGTCTCCGTATGCGTCTTCAGGGAGCCTGGGCGGCGAGCCGCCGACCTCTTCCACCATCTCCGTATCAATGGTCGCAGGTGGTGTGATTGCCAGCTGTGCCGAACGATCCCAGAGGCAGTCAATGTCCTTTTCGGTGCAGCGCTGGCACGGTTTCTCTTCAGTGCAGCGCAAGTGATTTGAGGCGCATGCCTGACATGCCTGTGTCACTCGTCCAATGATAGACCCATCACGGAGGGATGGCGCGCGCCTAGTCTTTCCCACGTTCGGAGAATCGTGCGCCATTACATGTCTCTTCAAGAGGTCCCTGATCCATGCAGAAATAGCGCTTAGTTGTCACATTCAACATAAGGTTGAGAGGGTACTTGACTCACGCTCTCCCGAATGCCTTGGGACATACATGACACTGGTATGTCTTCGTCCGGGTGTCTATTCAGTGCTGCTTTTCAATATTCTTCTCCCTGAGAAGGAATGGAAATGAAAGAAGGGAGCAGTGAGAAGGGTAGAGAAGAGAAATGGGAGGAGCTTACGCGATCGTACATGGCGCGTGAGATGGTCGACCCTCTTGTATCGGCGTTTACAGGTGCCGCACTGGAAGAGTCCCGGCATCTCGTCTTGCGCGGGACTGGTAGCCGCAGGTGCGACATCACTTATCGACTCCATTCTGTGCGTAGGCTCTCATGTGCAAAGACAAGTCCTTGAGACTCAGGTTAGGTAGGATGAGACCGATCCACAAGGTTCCTCCCATGTGTTGTGTAGCGTTGAGAAGATGAGAACTAGGACGGCGCAGGATGGCTGTGGGGAAGGCGGGTGGGTGAGTGCGGGGCCCCGGAAATCCCACCCCATTCTGGGCTGACTATTCTCCGTAAAGAACGGGCACGCAGTGATAGGAAGAACCGCCTCTCACAGTGCTAAGGCGTGGCGTAGGCTAATTCCAAAGAGGGATGGCCGCCGTGCGGCCGTCTGGATATCCAAGCTCTATCTACGAGACAGCCATCTTACTAGTGCTATCACATCGCCATAGCTCCCCTCATAAGAAATCCCCCACTGCCTATTAGGACTCGAAGGCCTCGAGAGATCAGCAGTAAGGTGTCACCCATGACCTTTGACCCATTCGTTTCACTTACGTGCCTCTGTAACACAAGTGAAGAGCGGAGCGCAGATGATCGACCGTGGTTTGACTGCCTTGAGCCGGCATTGGCCTGTGCTCTTCGGGTCCCTCCTCCACATCCCGAGTCTAAGTGGATGCGAGACAAAGATGATTAGCCGGCAAATCGATAGACAACGCGACAAAAGAAGGCTATAATCGGCATCTTCAGCTCACTGGGTCCTATTATTACATGCAGCAATCGAACACTGAGATAAACCGTTGGACTATTGCGCAATGAGTATGTGTCACGCCGATGGTTCCCTCCAATCTTCCCAGCTAGGTCGCTCTGTTAACCCAAGGCTCTGAGCTGACACATGTGCAAACCAGCGCCGTTGACGCCAGTCCACTTCTTTTCGCATGGCTCAACCATGATGCTGGGCGAGCCCTCGGAGTCTGCCGACTACTGGAAGAAGGCAGGCGAGGAGGCGTTAGCACATAAAATCAAAGGCGTGATTATGATGGTAATGAGCCAGTCCTAGGATCGCAAGAGCAGTAGTGGAAAGAGAGCAGTGGATAGGACCGTCTTGAGTCAGAGCTGACCATCTTATCAAAGGGTGCGCACTGGGATGCACTGGGTGACAGGATCGAAGTTGCCACAAACCCAAACCCCGGAAAGTCCCCTGTCGCCTACGTCCACCCATCGAAATATGTCGACTACAAGCTCAACCCAGACCTCAAGACCGCCGACCGTTGCATCTCCATGCTCTCCAATGCCGGCTTCGACGTCACGGCAAATCCGACATTCGATTGGATACACGACACGTACCTGATACTGATCCGCATGTTCCCTAACGGCTGTCCGCCCACCGTGCTCATCTCGATGAACGCCCGGTTCGATCCTCACTACCACGTCAAGGTTGGAGCTACGCTACGGCCACTGAGAAAGGACGGCTATTTGTTGATTGGCTCCGGAGGCGCCGTGCACAACCTGTACCGAAACGTCTGGACGCCTATGCTGCGGTACAGTGATAACTTTGCCCAAGAGAAGTCACCCGAGCCCTGGGCACTCGAGTTCCGCCAGGCCGTTGAGGATGCATTTGTTCATAATAGCGGTCCTAAGCTCCGGAGGGCTGTTACGCGACTTATGAAGCATCCGCTGTATCGGGAGGCACACGCTACCGACGATCATTTTATGGCGGCCATGTTTGTCGCTGGTGCCGCAGGGGATGAAGAGGATGAAGGGGTATCTGCCGAACTAAAGGCTGAGACGTGGGAATTGACCAATATGTGCAACAGCCAATTCACAATTGGCAACTGGCCGAGGACGTTGGCAACGGTGGCGTAAACCATGTACTAATTAGATACAGAGTTGTACCTTGGATCAGTAATCCTACATATCTGTATACACTGCAGCCCAGTTTGATGACCCAGATGAATATCTACATTGACACTAACAATTCACATTCACGTCGTCAGCCTTAGCTGGTCATCCATTCTGTTGGCCGCAACAACGATCTATTGTTGCTAGTATAGAGACAGTCGCTCTAAGGGTCCTATGATGCTTCGTAATTCCTCCCTCCTCCCCTCCTCAACCATGCGTTGCATACCCTCTAGCCACGCTTCGGCTGAACCCTCACCTCCGCGTGCCTTGTCTCTATCCTGTTCTACTCTCTTCGTCCAAAAGTCGACCAACCTGCCGAATTTATCATATGGTAACTGTTCACTGAACATCGCCCAACTGTCCACCACCCTCCTTGCCTCCACCTCGTTGATCTCAAACCATTCATCATGCTTCCCACCCTTTCCACCGTTCCTCGTCCGACACCTTCCGCACGGGGGGTGGGCCTCAACGTGTCGTACAGGTTGCAGCGTCGTGTGTACGAGCCTTTCAAGCCGCTCGGCCGCGCAGGGGACGCGTACGCGGAAGACCTCTGTGACAGGATGGCCGCAATCGGTTGCCCAGCGCGCGAGGCGGCGGTCGACGGGGTCAGGATGTAGCCAGGGCCGGGGCTTGACGACATCGTCTGTGTAGCCGATCTTGAGGAACCCGGGCGCGGAGGCGCGGGAGTAGGCATAGATGTAGCCGGGACGGCGATGTCTAGGTGAGACAGTCTGGGTGAGCAGGTTGAGGAGCCTTTTGAATCGTGGAAGGGGGTCGATCTGCGCATATGGGATAAAGGGATAGATTGGTCGAACGACCGGTATGGGAGACGGGCATGCAACGCTGTGATTCTGAATCTGAGACTCGTCCGCGTCGTCACTGATGTCGAGGAGGCTTAGCAGCTCCGTCGGAAATTCGTCCTGCTCTCCTTCCGTGCTCTCGGATGGAACGTCTGGCTGCTGCAAGTCCTGATGTTGAATTTGCACAGCCTCTTCATCCAAGCCATCTGTATCCCTCTGGCTACCTTCAACGCCATCTTCGTTGGCGCTGTGGTCCTCGTTGTCACCACCCCGCTCGCTGCCCTCGTTGTCACCCCGTGTAACTCTTTCGCTTTCATCTTCACCGCCATCTGGGGAGGATTGAACGAGTACCGCCGGATCTCCTTCGTCATCATTATTGCTTACCGGGTCAATCACCACGAAAGAATCATGTCCAGGACTGTTATGTGAGGTGGGGGCTTCTAATTCCGGGCCGGGCTCTCGTGTCGATACCGACCGCACCTCCGCATTGAGTGCTGAATTGGGTACAGGTTGTGCATGTTGTACAGCTTGTACATGTTGTACGGCTTGCTCGGGTTGCACGGGTTGTATAGGCGGCACGGGTGGTACAGGCAGTACAGGTTGTACAGGCAGTACAGAT